>JARHVA010001653.1:600000-1127500 GCA_037957365.1 Torreya grandis
ATTTAGTGAAATATTCAATGGTGGTAATGATAAATTCATGGTGCTAGAAATATTTGGGATTGATTTGACCTATAAGATTAATCCCCCACTGGGAAAATGACCAAAAGTCTTGTGCTACTTATAATATGTGATTAGGGACATGTCATAGATTGACATGTTGTTGAAATTTTATGCATTTATTAATGTAATCACAATAATCTTGATTTAAAGTGGGCTAATAATAACCTAATCATAAGATTCTCTTAGTAATGATGTGGCCACTAAAATGTCCAACACATGACCCATCATGAGCTTATTTGATAGCAAGGGTAGATTCATGATTTTGGAGACAATGAGGAAGGATTCCATTGAAACCACATTTATAGAGATTACCCCCTAGTTTGACAAAATGAGAGATGCATTATTGAAAAGTGTGTTTGACATTTTTGGATAAATATGGAGGAATAATCCCCCTCGATAAATAATCAAATATCTACACGTACCACATATCTAATGGGTTTTCCTCTATATTATGGATGGAAGGAAGATCAATTTTGGTAAAATAAGGTTGATTGAATTTATGGATGAGAATGAATAACTTAGATTCCTAAGATGATGATGGGATAAATGAGGCTAAAGAGGCCATGGCATCCACAAACTTGTTAGTGATTGAGGAATGGTTTGGATAACATAATGCTCTAAAGAAGCCATTAATTGATTAGCCAAGGTCTTATATTTTTAGAGGGTGTCATTTTTACATTGATATATGCCCTTTATTTGATCGACCATAAGTTGGGAATCACCATATATATATTTAGTGATTTAATACGTAAGGCTAAAGTAGTTTGGAGACCTATGATCAAAACCTCATACTCTACCATATTATTGGTGTAGTCAAAATCATTTTTAAAAGATAAAGGAATGGGTGTCACCCCAAAGGAATTAGGATAATTCCATCTCCCCCACCATGCTTGCACTTAGATCCATCAAAAAATAAAGTCAATTTATATTATGGATCTAATTGAGATGTGGAGGCTATAGACTCATCTAGGAATTCATAATTGATTGGTTGATTATCAACAAGAGGTGCCTCAATAAGTTGACCATAAATGATCAAACATTTAACTAAGTTTTGGTGTATAAATTCAAGACCAACTTACACCAAAAGCATAAGCCATTTTTCCATTCACTAATTTTTATAAGGCTTTGAATGCATAAAATTTAGGGGATTTATGTTTGTGATCACATAGGTTTTGTGATTGAGTAAATACTGGTGAAGTTAGAAAGCTACAAAGATAAAAGCCAGCCATAATTTTTTTATATGTGCATAGCACACCTCATATTTAATGAGAGTGTGAATTATTGTTAGAGGTTTGTCAATGATGTCTCCAAGGTGACCAAGGATTTTAATAAGGTATCATTTGCGATAGAATGACAATGACAAAGTGTGCTTCAATGAGCTTTAGTGTTCCTATATGGTTATTCAGTGTTTGACTTAGTGAGGTAATTGATGGATGATATTGATGGTATGGACATAATGAAGAGACCATATGGGATTTTATGAGTGCTTAGAGTGATTATGAAAGAAAATGGAATTCATTAGAATAGTCATATGAATGTCTAAACTCAAGTAGTCATCTTGATAGATAAGCTTGAGTAAATAGTTTGATGACATCATATTTCATACATGTGAAGGTTTCAAGAGTAGCTTGATACATGGATGGATTCCCTTATGAGAGGTGATCATGTGGTTCAAAATTTAGATGATGAGGTTGAGTTTAGAAAAATTTATTAAGGTACAAAGTTGGCTTCTCAAGAAGAGTTCACTAAGTTCCTATACAAGATCTATGGTGAGCATTTAATTAGATCATATATATAATTAAAAGAATTTAATCTAACTAGATAAGGATTTGAAAAAAGCATTTGATCTTGTCAATAGTGATCTAACAATGCATATCTAATTAATAAGTCAAAGGAATCTAAGTTTGCACGTGTTAGTGACAAGTGTCACAATCTAAAAAGCTTTGACGAAAGATCAATATCATGTAGGTGTTCATGCAGATAAACATTGATAGTGTGTATCAAGTCAATAAGTTAATAGGGTGCTCAAATTGCATGTAGAACTGCCAAGTGGTGGAGTCTCATTGAGTCTGACAAATAGGGTCCACAGAAGGCATGCAAGGCTACCATGTATCTCAATCTCAGTAGCACAGTTTGAAGATCAACAGTGAACTTTACAAGATAAAGACTATGATACTTTTAAGAAGATAGATGATGTGTATTTATCTAAGTTATTAGGGATCATGAGATGATAACAAAGTGTCTAATGTTTAGTGTTTGAATAGTGACCATTGGAATTTGAATATTCAAATTTATGAGGGAAAACCAGTCTATAGTTTTCATGGTGGTGTAAAAATTAAATTTTAATAAGACTTCAAGGTGCATCTAGAAAAGTTTATTATAAGGTCTAAATGTTTATAAAGTTATAGATATTGAGATCTAAACTTTACTATATGTTCATTTATTGTGGTTGTATGTACAATATAATGTTTGAGCAATTTGTGCTTTAGCAAAAAAGTGTTTTGGCAGGAATAAAACTTGAAGATGTCTTAGAGGTCATATGGAGTGGACCCATGTATTTTAAAGTGATATTATGTTCTTAATTTTATTGATGAAGTGCAAAGGGGTAATAGATCTCCATGAGACCTATAAGGGATTCTAAGGCCTAATTGAAAGGCATGACTGTTTAAGTGTGACCCATGGATGCTATAGCCAACCTATGAGGATGGTATTGAGATATGTGTTAGAATTATATAATTCTTAAGGGTTAAGGTAAGTTTTATGGCTGACCTAGAAGTTGATATTCATAAAGACTCTATAAAGAGTCAAAGAAAAGGTGATGGTTTCTAGACTTGAATGTGGATGTGTTGAAGGAGCATAAGATAGAGTTGAAGGAAAAAGATTAGATGAAGTGTGATCATTAGATGGACTGAAGTATAGATTAGATTGAAGATGAGCAAAGAATCCTAGAGTGATCCAAAATGGGTGTTTGGATGCATTTTTATATGAGCAAGTTTGAGGGTGTGTGATGAGTTGAAAGAGAGAGTAGAGTTGAGAAAGTGTGGAATTAAGAGAAAGAAAGAACCTTTAGAAGAGAAGGTATAAGTTAGTGAGGATCATTAGAGTTTGATTAAAAGATTAGACATGTTTATCTGATCAAGTTGATAAAGATGAACATATAGGTCATTAGACTCAATAGTCTTAGAAGAGACTGATTGAGTGAATAATTCTAGAGGCTATTTAAGAGAGATAGAAGGGTGAATAAGTTTTAAAGTAAGAGAAGTCCATCATCAAGTGTAGAAGACATAAAATCAGAGGTGGAAATTAGATCAAGGTAGTTAAGTGGTGCTTGGTTGCCTAAGGGGTTGATTCTTCCTTATGGGATGTGTCTCACTAAATTAAGGAATGGGTGTTCCTTGATCAGTTGGTACTTGATAGGATCTTGTATGCTAAAATAGATAATAACACTCATATAATTTAAATACTGCATATATTAATACTTTTTTCTTTTTATGAAAATAATCACTCTGAATCACATGCAACTTTGAGGGGGATACCTCTTTTGATCTAAGATCAATTACAAATAACTCTTCGATGCCCTATAACATCATATGCCTCTATACTTATAATATTTATTACCTATGCCACTCCATAATCTAATGCATGTGGGATTAATCCCTATAATATTATACCCATCTAGATATATTATATTCCACCCCCCTTAAATATGTTTCACCCTCAAAACATGATAAGAAATAGGAGGAGGACCAAATGAAAACTAGATCAAAAAATTAGTTGAAGACTAGATGGAAGCTCTACCATGCATTCATTTCTGCTTCCACTTCTTCTATCTATGTTGTGATAGGAGGATGTACAATAATAAGGTGAATATAAGCACTAAAATAGGAGGTATATATGCATAAATATGGATGAGTAGAATAACCAAAACTAGAATCTAAAGGAAGTGAGAGTTGAGAAATGAAAGTTGAAGCTTGGTAATGATCACCTCAAATCTAAAACATGGGTGTACATAATTGTTGTCCTTATAAACCAACTTCGGGTACATGCCATCCCCCTTAGAATTTTTTTCTTAAGGAGGTTTATCCTTGATTCCCTACTTGGGATCTATGATTGTCATCTTGGGCTCATTTGGGGTCTATTAGAGCATGGTGGTTACCTGAATGGACTCATTAGAGGAGTGCTCAGGCACTTCAAATGCTTGCTTTAGTGATTTTTACATATGAGGGGATGTTGTTTGGAGATGTTTCCTATTAATGTGGTCTTTAGTGAGCTTGGCTAAGCTCACAAATCCCATCATTATGTGAGGACTAAAAATTTTAACCTCATGTCAAATTGTATCGTTAAGACCATTGATGAAGCAACATGGGAAGAAGGCATCATAGAAGCCTATAGTCTAGTTGGTTAGTACTTCAAATGATGCTTGATATTCTCAGATAGTCCCCATTTGATGAAGTTGAGTCAAAGACATAATTAAATTACCTCCAGATAAAATAGGATCCCTATGATTACAATAAAATGGACATCAATTTTAATTTAAAATATGTTCATTATAATATCACACACACACACACACACACACACACACACACACACACACACACACACACACACACACACACACACACACACACATAGACACAGACACACACACATTTGAAAATCATACCAGTCGCTAAAATAGTGATTATTTTTAAAATAATAAACTAAAATAAAATATGTAAATGGTTATTTAAATTTAAGACAAAGATGCATGAAACCCAGAAATGGTTTGATGTAAATCGGTATAGTATGAGATAAGTTTAACAAAAATTAGTCAAGTTTCTTTTAATAAAAACAAAATCTGCATTTTGAATTGAGATTTTTTAATTAAAATTGCAATTTGAATGAGAGAAAAGGATGTATATATGACTTATTGAAAACCTCCAAGATGAAATGAAGCTCCCAAATACACCTCTCCAAAATGCGTCTACAACAAAGATCATGAAAATATCCTTGAAAAGCATTCTGATACTAGATGATAAGATCCTCTATGCTAAAATAGACAATACCACTCACATAATTGAAATGCTACATATATTAATACTTTATTATTTTTATGGGAGGAACCACTCAAAATTGTAGGCCACTTTAAGGGGGCTACCTCCTTTGATCCAGGCTCAATTATAAATAACTCTTCTATGCCTTATAACATCATATGTGTCTATACTTATACTATTTCTTACCTACCCCACTCCATAATTTAATGCACGTGGGATTATTCCCTATACTATTATACCCCTCTAGGTACATTAAAGTACTAGTCTAAATTTGGATCTTGTTATTATAGGATTGTAGTCAATTTTGTAGGTTCTAGTGGGTTTTATTCCCTAAGAGGGGTTCCCACATAGATATTGTGTTATGTGTGTGATCTTGCTTATCTTTCTTATTTATTACTATAAATGACATGTATGATTCATGAATGATAATGTTATTTGGTTAAGTATTTGAAAGGATTGGAATTAAATTTTGGATTATCTAGCATCATTGATTCACCCCCCTCTTAGTGATTGCACATTTAATAATTGGTATCAAAGCAAGACCTTATTTACAAGCAAATTTACTTGAAGGTGATTCAAGGTACAATATGGAAAGTCAACAGATTTAGGGTTTATCTATAAATCAATCACCAATGTTCAATGGGTCCAATTATGTTTTTTAGAGTGTGAGGATGAATACTTACATCATATCAACAGTGTTTGACATTTGCCAATATGTTGTGGATGGATATTTAACCCCCTTATCCCATCCAATTAGTGTAGTTGATAAGAATCTGAGTGAGAGCAATTCTAAGGAAACAAATACCATCATTTGTGGTCTTTCAAAGACTAAGTTCACCAAAATAATCCATTGTAAATTTGTAAAAGAGATTTTGGAAAAATTGCAAATCATTTATGAAGGGGATTCAAAGGTCAAGTTGGCCAAGTTATAGACTCATCGAGGACAATTTGAGAGTCTCAAGATGAAGGAAGAAGATTCCATGGCATCCTTTTTTCAAAGAGTTGATGAGATTATGAAAATTAGTAGAGGTCTTGGTGAGAAGATTGAAGAAAATACTACAGTATAAAAGGTATTAAGGTCTCTCTCCGTCAAGTTTGATTCTAAAGTGTCTATTTTAGAATAACTTCATGATCTTACTTAGATGAAGATGGATGAATTGCATGACATCCTTACTGTCTATGAGATGAGAGTCAATGATGACAAACCACCAAAGGAGGAAGTATCATTCAAGATAGAAAAAAGAAAAATAAGAAAATAACTCAAGGTAAGAAAGTCAAGTATGATGAGATATCTAATGATGAACTAATATCTTTACTTATAAGTAAATTGAAAATAGGCTCAGGGAAGTATAAGGGTAAACTACCCTTCAAATGTTTCAATTATGGAAAAGTAGGACACTTTGCTAATAAGTGACCTCATAAGCATAAGAAGAATGATGATGAAGATCATGGTGAAAACCAAGATGAAAGAAAGAAGACTTTCAATTATGATAAGAGGAAGAAAGGCCAATAAGAAGAAGTACTTTAAGAAAAATAAGAGTCTCTACACTAATAAAGATTGTAGCTCATCAGATGAGAGTGAAGATAATAATTCTGAACTTGATATTGAAGATGAAGTTCTATACATGGATAAGGAAGGATAGTCATATAAAAAAGAGTCTACTTGGAGTGATATAGATAATGAAGAAGATAAAGATGACTATGAGACTAAATTGAGGAATGCTCATGAAGAAGTAAATATTAAGAATAAAATTAACAAGAATATGAAGTCTCAAGTCAAAGACTATGAAGAGAAATTCAATGTGTTTGAGGCAATAATTAATGAAGATACCAAGGAGCATGAAGATATATCCAAGCATCTTAATAGTCAATTATAAATCCTATCTACAAGCCTAAAAGCTAAAGAATATGAGTGTTCAAGGTATGTGATTGAAAATGAGTCATTGCAAGCCAAGTTAGAAAAGACATCTATTAAGATGAAGTCATATGTGATGTATGAAAATAGCTTAAGTGATCTAGACATCATTTTGAATAGTCAAAATCATGATGGTGATAGAAATAGACTTGCTTACAAAGAATAATAAAAGAATGTAATTCAAGACAAGATAAAGACCAATGTGAACAAAGACAATCAGACCTTAAAGATCAATCATTAGTCAAGGAATGAATATGTTGGTATAATGAGGACAAATCATATTAGACAACCAAATGACATGAGGTATGATAATATCAATGGTTACTACTATACTTGTAATCAATTTGGTCATAAGGCTAGAGAGTGTAGAAAACCTGCTAAGAATGAATGGAATCATTAATCAAATAACATAAGCAAAGTTGAGTGCTTCAATTATTATTACATAGGACATAATGCAACATTTTTATCCAAATCAAGTAAGGCAAGATGAGTTCAATTCAAGAAGAATAGTTTGATACAACTGTAAGAAGATTGGTCACATTTTTAAGTTTTGTAAGCAAAGGTCATCAAGTGAAAATAAGTTCAATCAAACTTATAGAGTGTAAGGAAGAAGATAAGTTAACTTATGGAAACCGAAAAATGAAAGGTGTGAGTCATAATGAGTCTACATGTCTAAGTGGTTTATTTTAAGAAGTGGAGAATGATAAAAATGTTGAAGAGAATTATAAGATCTCATTGTCTACTCATTTTAGGAATGAAGAGACCAAGCTCAAAGAGAAGAACAAGGTGCCAGTTGAGACTAGTTATGAGGTGTGTCTAAATATAAGTGAACATCCTACTATTACTGAGAAAGTTTTATGAAAATAACATCAGTTAACAATACCTATTGATAAGGTTCTTTCTTCAATTGAAAAGGTATGTCAATAATCTTTATTATCTCTATATGTTATCAATCTAATCTTAGAAGAAAAGTAAAATATTGTAGTGAATGAACATGTTGCTTCTCTTAAGCCTAAGGAGAAGAAGAAGAACTATCAATATTAGATGATCAAGGAGGAGAAGGAATATGAGGAGACAAATCCTGGTTTCACATTGTTCTAGGACATTGTGGGTTAGGGTATCTCTATTTAGGCTTCAAAGAGACACTTGACAATAAGAATAACCAAGATCGATGCTAGTTGAGCCTTGGTTAATGTTGCAGGAAAAGAAAGATCTTTTGAAAATGTGTTTAACTAAGGGGAAGCAATGAATTTTATGAATCTAATCCAAAATGTTGTGATGGAATGATTTATAAGATATATTCAGGGACAATAATCTTAAAGTCAAAGTTTTTATCAATCTTTGATGGATGGTCTAGTTAGTCAATATGATGAAGAATGAATTTGTATATTTAAGGTCTGCAAGTAGGGAATGAAGGTCTCTAAGTGTCTAATCAAGGATGATGAGTTGTCAAAATGTTATATTTTGCATAGATAGGTGTGTTGATCCTATTCTATTGTTTTCAAGGTGTGTTTAGGGTTTTTGGTCCTGAAAATAAGAACTTGTCAATTTACTTTACTTAAGTTGATTGATTAATTATTGAAAAACTAAATACAAGGTTGATATAGAGGATGAGGAGAATGTGTTTTCATATCTTTGATATCAGGAAAAAGGTCTTAGAGTTTTGTATATGACAAGTTATATCTATCATGGAGTTCATAGTGTTCTGAATATGAGATAGTTTTATGAAAGTGCTTTGAAAAGGTTCTAAACCATGATGGCTTTATAGGATAAAGGGAAATTGTTTTGAGATCCATACAAGAGTTATTATAGTTTACTTTAGTTGTTTAAGTTGATATAATGAATATATGATATCTATTGGTGGTTTCATAAGGATATTGATTGAGTGTGGATAGTGTTGAAGAGTTGCTAATAGATCTAGTTCATTGAGAAGTCTTATTGAATATGTCATGATCCAAGTGAAGCATGGAGTTAGGGGGAGCTAACTTAGATAGTTTGAAAGGTTTGAAGAGATGTGCATGATGTAAAGAGGAACATATGTGATATGCCTCAGTCATGGTGGAGATATAAAGATATCTACTATAGATTTGAACTTAATCATGTTGATATGATGACTTGATCAAACCAAGTTAGGTGATTTAAAAATGTATTAAATCCTCATCCATAAACAAAAGGGGAGCTTTGTAAATGGTAAGGTCCTAGGATCAGAGGAATGTGTAGTTGAATGTGAGAGAGAAGTTATGGAGGAAATTATTATATTTATTCATGATTAAAGATGGTCTAAGGGTGCTCAAAGGGTGCCTAAGTTCAGGTGATGTAGGTGGGTCCCTCTTAATGTTTTCAAGGTAAGCTCAAGTAGTTTTTGATGTTTATAAAATCTATGTATGATAAAAAAAGAGTGTAGTCATGGAGCATGTTTGATAATCTCAAGGTAAGAAGAGGTATGCATAATGTTAGGGGGAGTCTATATCATCTCTTAGAGGTAGTCGTTTCCTATTATTTTTCTTTGAAGTCTTTTTAGGTCTGTAGGATCAGGAGTTGAGCTCACTTTATCATTGTGTCAAAGGGGGTGAGAAAGTAATTTAATAGAGAGATAGAGTCTGATCATAAGATTTGTATTAGTGTTTGACATCAATGACAAAGGGGGATATTATTGGAGGTTTGTCAATGATGTCTCCAAGGTGACCAAGGATGTTGATATGGTGTCATGTGTTCTAGAATGACAATGATAAATTATGATTTAAAGAGCTTTAGTGTTCTTGCTTGGTTCTTCAGTTTTTGACTTAGTGAGGCAATTGATGAAGGATGTTGATGGTATAGACATATTGCAGAGACCCTATGGGATGTTATGAGTGCTTAGAGGGCTTATGGAAGTAAACATAATTTATCAAAATAGTCATATGAATGTCTAAGCTCAAGTAGTCATCTTGATAGATAAGCCTGAGTAAATAGCTTGATGACATCATATTCCACACATATGAAGGTTTCAAGAGTAGTTTGATACATGGATGGTATCATGAGGTTGAGTGTAGAAAAAGTTATTAAGGTGCAAAGTTAGCTTCTCAGGTAGAGTTCACTAAGTTCCCATACTTAGCCAAATTTGAGTTATCAAAGATCTACGATGAGAATTTAATCTAATCATAGAAATAATAATGAGCATTTAATATGACTAGATAATGATCTAGTGGAGTGCATTATTTTGTTAGTAGTGATCTAACAATGTGTATTCAGTTAACAATTCAAAGGAGTCTAAGATTGTATGCATTGGTGACAAGTGTCACAATCTTAGAAGCTTTGACAGAAGATCAATGACATGTGAGTGTTCATGAAAATGAATATTTATGGTACATATCAAGTCAAAAATTCATTAGGGTGATCATATTACACATGAAACTACCAAGTGGTAGAAGCTCATTGAGTCTGACAAGTAGGGTCCATAGAAGTCATAGGGCATTGCCATGTGTCTCAATCTCGATAGCATGGATCAAAGATCAATGGTGAGCATTATAAAACTATAGTCAATTTTTTAGGTTCTAGTGGGTTTTATTACCCAAGTCGGTTTCCCATGTAGATATTGTGTTATGTGTGTGATCTTGCTTATTTTTCTTATTCATTACTATAAATGATGTGTATGCTTCAAGAAAGATAATGTTATTTGGTTAAGGATTTTAAAGGATTTGATTTGAAGTTTGGTTTATCTAGCATCACTAATTCACCCCCACTCTTAGTGATTGCAATTCTAACACTTATATAATAAACTACCTACTCTTTATGTTGCTCATCACGATGGGCAATCATGGATTCTAGGGCATGGTCCATGGTTGAAATATATAAAGAGAAAAGTTGCCCCTCTTTGGGAAGAGTGAGAATTGGTGGTGAGAGAAGATAGATTTTGAGGGTATAAAAGGCCTCCTAATTGCTAAATTCCTAAATTAAGTGGGTATCTTTCCTTAGGAGGTGATAAAATGGTTGACATCGATCAGATAAATGGGAGATGAAATGATGAATGGACTATGATTTTATTTGTAAGCTATGAAGTTGTTTAAGATTTGATGTGGGTAACATTTATATAATATATTTTATCTTACTAAGGTCAACCTCTATCCACCGAATAAAGATGATGAAACCCAAAATCTTACCTGTCAAAACCCTAAAAATGTATTTTTTGGAATTGAGATGGACACAAAACTGGATTAGGTGAGAAAAGATCCTATGGGTTTTGTGATAGGGATGATACTAGACACCCATTAAGTGTAGTCAATAGGTTGGATAAAATTTATGGATAATAGATGTTTAAATTATTCTTTGACCAAGAGTGCAATGTGAGGATGCATTTTTTGAAGTTTTTGTTTTACAGGTTTAGAGTCAAAAAATGTGACATTGTTATGGATGACAATAGCTAGGTTGATACCTGACATGTCACTATAGGAACAGACAAATAATTCACTAGGATCTACTATAAATGTAGTGAAATATTGGTTCTCACAAGGATCTAAATATTTTTTGACCTTAACAATTCATGGAGTCTCATGAGATCCTATGTTAATGTTGATGGTATCTTCATTTAATAGACTAGAGGTTTCAGATGGAATAGAATTGTGTAGATGGGAGTTTTCCACACCTAAATGAATTAAGATCGACTCATCATCCTAGCACTAAAGAACATGGATGGTTGGAAAATCTTGCCCTATCATGTTTAGGTAAGAGAGAGGAATGGTTTTGGATTCCCCATTAATGCGATAGATAAGAGGTCCTATAGTGATGGCATTGACTAAAAAACAAGTCTAGAGGAATGGATACAAAATCATCTATCTCAGAAGGGGTGTTGGATGGTAAGGATGATGTTCCCTCTCTGAGAATCGGTAGAAGAGTGGTTTCTAGGATAGTTTGGGATTTTTGTTAAAACTTAGGCCATACTTTTCATTAAGTTTACTAAAATCCCTTAATGTGACATCATGTGGCCCTTTTTCATAGCATCTTATGCCGAAGCCCTTATAAGCACACCATTTTAGGTATGTTTTTACAAATTAAGGTTTATTTAGGAACAAGAAGTTTGAGGTGAATGGTTTGGCATGGGCTTAGATATCATGATCTAAAGAAGGCTAGTCAATCCCCCCATAGATTAAATGAGTGAAGAGGAAAGGTGGATCAACAGAATGAGTTCCCTAAGATTAGGACAATATGCATGTTTTTTTATCAAGACACTCATATTCTTGGGGAGTGGGGAGAGTGTTGAGCATTAGTAACTGATATTGTCCCATTGATATTTGCTAAAACATGGAATCAAGGGAACCCTTGTAAGTAATTCTTGATGTGGGGATTATTTTAATAGATGATCCTTCATTGGATGATTATGGTATCATGATTTTTAATGTAATTAAGATGTAATTTGGTCTAAAGGTAAGGTTTCAAGTTTTAAATGGATGGGGATCGATCAGGATACTATGGACCTTACCCTCATGTTTAAATTTAAGACAATGGTGCAATGTGGAGGGGATGAAACACATAACACATATCCAAGGATGTATTAATAGGATATTGTATTGAAAATCCCATTCTATTATGTAAAATAACTTGGGGAGGGTACATATACCTACTTAGATGGGAAGGACAACTGTTCCCAACATAGAGGTCATAGTATCATTAAATGCTCATAAAATAGATGAAGATTGAGGTACAATAGTTTTAGGTAAATATAGATTATTAAAATCATAAGATGAGATAATATTTATTATTGATCCATTATCAATCATTACTTGCTTGATTTTGGTATGATCAATTTGGGCAGTGATAAATAGTGGCGGATCTTGGTCATTAGGCTACAATGGTGAAATTTTAGAATCATGGAATGTTATAGATGAATTTTTTTGAAGTGATGTGATAAAAAATGATAGAGGATAGGGTTTATCTTATTATATCTTGATATATTTTAAGGATTATATCATATCCTCATGATGCTAAGAAGAGTTTTGAACAATTTCATATAAAGACATCTTGACCAAGAGTTGATGAATCTACTTTAGAATGGATATCTGTATCAATTATAAAGCATTATTATTTTGTGCTTTCCCTAAAATATAAATTTTATGTTTTGAGAAGGGATTGGGATGAATATTTGTGGTATAAGTAGGAGATTTTATAATAGTCACTTTGGCTTTATTGGCATTTTGGGTCTTATGACCTTGGGCCTGGGATCGTGTAGCTGTGTATCACATCTATCTAAAATAATGGTGGATTTATTATGTTTTTAGACTCATCTAAATCTAGAGGGTTTAGGATGGGTTTATATTTAGTTTTATTATATATTCTATCTTATTTCAAAACTCATTTATCCCTCTTGGTAATATACTAGTTCCTAAGGTGGATGTGAACCTAGTAGTTTGACTATGGGGATAGTAATGATCATATTGTTCCATTAAAATATCATCCTATCATAATAAGTTTCATGACATATATTTTAGTGATCATACAATATATTTTAGTTCATTATAAAATTTAATTATATTTTCCCTCTATTTGATGATATGCGGATTTCTTCTTTTCCTGATACCATGCCGACTTCTGAGTATGGGGGTTAACATATTTTATGGGTGGTAGTGTGACAAGGGAAGTTTGAAGAATTTGATCAAGAATCTTAGAGTAGAACCTCATAAATATATATTGGCTAGGTTTTTTGACATTTCAAGGCATTGACATGGAGGTTGTATTTACTTTTGATTCTTGATCCGTCATATTGGTTATTTGAATATTCCCTATAGTAGGTACTTTGTGTTTGGGATAAGACTTTACAACTAGGACTCATGGGTAGCAAGGATTTAAAGGATTACGAATTGAAATTATTATAGTGGGAATATCCATTTGTAATGGTATATTTTCTTTAGAAGAGGATTATACAATGGTTGTTTTTAGTCTCGCTAAAGGATGAAGTCCCAATATGGATATTCTAGTTTGAATAGGTGGTAAAGGCATCTTTCCCTTTCGAATCTGATCAAGGGTAGCAAGGATATCCTCTTTAGGGAGTTCAATACTTATAGGATGATGTTTCAATAATTTATACCATGACACCTCAAGTTTTTATTCTCAATTCTTAAAGCCTTCCCCCTAATTTTTCTCTTTACAAGATTTGGCTCTTCTCAAGCTATAAGGGAAGTTGGCCTTGGGTTTGGTTGAGGTAACATAATAGTCTTCTTAGGGGGGAGTAATCTATAGGGAATGGATATGATATGTGAAGGTGTTATAGTGATTAAATGAGTTTTATGTGTATCTTTATGTATGTCTAAATAAGCATCCTCCTTGATAGCTTTCTCATCCTTTGTTTCTAGTTGATTATCTTGAATGGGTTTAGGTAATGTTTTATTGAGAAGATCCCAAATAATGAGATCCAAAAAGCCTGAGTTAGTATTGGGGATAACTCTACTTGATATAGATGGTTCAAAGGCATATCCTATAAGGAGATCTAAGATTTTAGTTATTTTGGAAGGTGATTCATAAGCACTACCGACCTCTTTAGGTAGAAGTTTATCATGGATCATACTTATCACATCATTATCATGGTTTGAGGTGCATCCTAAATTAGCCTATATGGAATTATACATAGAGGCATGCTTGGGGAATGGCTACCTAAATATGTCTATGGACTAAATATGAGGAGTATTGGGGTTATCTAATTCTAACTCTCTTTGATCAATAACATTTTGCACTAGACCTTTGAAGTAGCAACACCTATTGTTGTCATGACCTGATACATGATGGTAATTGAAAAAGTCATTTTCTTTAAACCAACTAGGATTAGGGTGAGATTCATCAAGAGGTCTAACTGGAGGAATTTAGATGATATATGATTTTAATAGCTTGTCTAAAATTGAAGCGTAAGATTACACTAAGGGTGTGTACAGCCATGGAGGAAAATGTGTTAATGGTTTTTGTGGTTATGCTTAGGAGGTAGAGGGTTTGGATTGAATTTTTATATATTGGGGTGTTGATTTTAAGACCATATCATTAAAAGCACCTTTGGTCTTGTTATTGTTAGTTCCTTTGGAGGGATTAGGTTTGAAGTTTTTATTTTATAACTTTACCTTCCCTTCTAAAGCTAAAATTTCTAGTTTATGGGCCATGCAAAAGGCCTCATCAAAATTATTGAAGGATTGAACCCATAATTTTGATGAGATATGTTTAGCACATGATATCACAAATAATTTAATTAGTTATAGTTGAGGAAGGGAAAAAGTGATTTGGTTTATAAGACTCCACCATCTAGCCATAAAATCAATGACATATTCATCATCAAATTGTCTAATGGCATAGAGGTTGGTTATGGTCACTTCTCTTGTGATGTTAATGGAAAAGTGATCTAAAAATATTTGGGTTAGTTACTCAAAAAATAATAGGGAATGTTAAGGGATAGAATTATAACATTCTAAATCTGATCCAACTAGCAACATGGGAAATGTTCTTAAGAGAAGAGCACAAACATGGGATATAAGATACCAAGCATGTCTAAATGCTTGAATGTGTTGCTAAGGATCTTCCTTATTTTAAAATTTCATAAATTTTAGAAGTTTCCATTGTGATGGGTATGGTCTAATAGAGATAGTTGCATTAATGGGTTCATTACTAATTTGCTCATAAGTGAGCATATTTTTTTGCTTAGAGGTAGAGGGTTCCAAATTTTCCATTCTATTCATAAGGATGTTCATAAGGTTAGGTTGGGTATTATATTGAGGAATACCCCCCAAGACATTTTGTTGTAGATGTTGATAGGTATGAAATGGAGTGGAAAAGGGTTGTGATAAGAGGTAACCAACTAAAGTGATCATAATCATTTGGGATGCTACCACATACTATGGGGCTTGTAAGGGTATATAAGTAGACTCAAGGAATTGTAAGGGAGATATATATTGGGTATTTAGTGGGATGTAATACTAAGGAGTTTGACTCAATGGAACTTGTTATAAAGGTTGAGTTTGGGGATTTGAAGCTATACTAGTTTGGATGGGAGGGAGAGTTGCAAGGATTGAAATCACTACATTATGAGGTGTCATGGCAGGAGGTAGAGTAAACATAGATTGAGGTATGGTAACATTTTGGGATTGGGTACTAGTTGGGGATGGACCGCTAGATGTTACCAGAGGTGGATTGTTTAAAGGTTGCATAGTGTTAGTATCAAAATCTATTGAGGGAGGGTTGTTGAGAGAGGAAACCACGGCTGTAGTAAACCCTTTAAGTCCCTCTAGGGGCATGCCAAAAACATTCCTAAAAGATAGTATATGAGAGGAAAGTGGGATATGGATGGCTTGAGTGTTAAGCTAATGGTTAAGATAAATTGGATTACTATCCACTATGGTGGCAAATTCAGGATCTCCCTGAGTATAAAAATGAGGAATACCATCCCCCATAGACTCAAGAGAGGTAGGAGGAATCAAGATATTTTCCATGGATGAGAATGAGGTTGGGGATTTGATTTGATTTAGTAATTATTGTCACATCAAAAGTATTTAGCATAAAAGAAAAATCAATAAATGAAATAAAAAAGCACACAATAGTCTTTTTGATGATCTAATTTTAGTGGAAACAAGCACACACACTATAAAATGTAATTAAAAGGCTTTTAATTTAAAAAAAAATTAACTTTAGACTGTGATAAGAAAAAATATCAATGAGGGTACTAAGAAATGGTAATCTAAAGATGGTTTTGGATTTTTTTTAAGGATGTGAACCTCTATATGACTAAAGTACATTGAGGCCTAATTCCATATTGGAAGAATGTACATGTCTTGGTATTGGGGCCTACCCCCTCACTTCACACACTATAATGATAAGGGTGTTGGGTGCTTAGCATTTATACTTCTTTCTAGAATTTTTATATTTGATTGGTACGTCAAGTTGGTTTTCCCCTTAGTGATGAAATCCAAGTGGGTTTACCTGAGGTAGGAAAATGTTTCAATGCTTATTTTACGATTATGTGGTTTTGGATGTGTGTGAGAAGGTGTGATTACTATGATATATTGATTTACCTAGATTAGTATATATGAATTATCTAAGTAAGCAAAAGATGAATGCAATTCTTTTTAAACATTAAAAGGAAAAGTAAGTTTTTTTTTGGAATTTCTCTTTTTTGAATGAAGACAAACAAGCAAGAAAAGAGGCAACTAATGAATAATTTCACAATGAAATATATCAAGAATAACAAGACCTTAGGGTTCCCATCGGGCATGCCTGAATGTAATAGTAATTTTTCATTTTTTCCTTTTAATTTAATTATCTACTAAATACTAAAGAACTGCAAGGTTTATGATGAATACCTAGAGATAAGAAGATGGTTGCACACCATTTGAATCTAATGAATGTAGGAATTTTTTTTGTCTTGGAAGAATAATCTGCACACAATGAGACTTCAACAAAATTTTATTAATAGATAGATAAATGAGATGCCTATCTATTAATAAACTTATGAACTTCTTAGGACTGGTTCCTAACTAGGCATCTCACTTATCTATCTATTAATAAAATTTTGTCGAAGTCTCATTATGTGCAGATTATACTTCCAAGACAAAATTTTTTTCTACATTCATTAGATTCAAATGGTGTGCAACCATCTTCCCTCTCTAGGTATTCATCATAAACCTTGTAGTTCTTTAGTATTTAGTAGATAATTAAATTAAAAGGAAAAAATGAAAAATTACTATTGCATTCTGGCATGCCCAATGGGAACCCTAAGGTATTGTTATTCTTGATATATTTCATTGTGAAATTATTCATTAGTTGCCTCTTATCTTGCTTGTTTGTCTTCATTCAAAAAAGAGAAATTCCAAAAAAAAACTTACGTTTCCTTTTAATGTTTAAAAATAATTGCATTCATCTTTTGCTTACTTAGATAATTCATATATACTAATCTAGGTAAATCAATATATCATAGTAATCACACCTTCTCACACACATCCAAAACCACATAATCTTAAAATGAGCATTGAAACATTTTCCTACCTCAGGTAGACCCACTTGGATTTCATCACCAAGGGGAAAACCAACTTGATGTACCAATCAAGTATAAAAATTCTAGAAAGAAGTATAAATGCTAGGCACCCAACACACTGATCATTACAGTGTGTGAAGTGAGGGGGAAGGCCCCAATACCAAGCCATGTACATTCTTCTAATATGGAATTAGGCGTCAATATACTTTATTCATATAGAGGTTCCCATCCTTTAAAAAAATCCAAAACCATCTTTAAATTACCATTTCTTAGTACCCTCATTGACCTTTTTTCTTATCACACTCTAAAGTTATTATTTTTAAAAACTAAAATCCTTTTAAGTACATTTTATAGTGTGTGTAATTGTTTCTACTAAAATTAGATCATCAAAAAGACTATTGTGTGCTTTTTTATTTCATTTATTGATTTTTCTTTTATGCTAAATGGTTTTGATGTGACAATAATTACTAAATCAAATCAAATCCCCAACCTCATTCTCATCCATGGAAAATAACTTGATTCCTCCTACCTCTCTTGAGTCTATGGGGGATGGTATTCCCCATTTTTATACTCAGGGAGATCCTGAATTTGCCACCATAGTAGATAGTAATCCAATTTCTCTTAAATAATTAGCTTAACACTCAAGCCATCCATATCCAACTTTCCTCTCAGATACTATCTTCTAGGAATGTTTTTGGCATGCCCCTAGAGGGACTTAAAGGGTTTACTACAGCCATGGTTTCCTCTCTCAACAACCCTCCCTCAATAGATTTTGATACTAACACTATGCAACCTTTAAACAATCCACCTCTGGTAACATCTAGAGGTCCATCCCCAACTAGTACCCAATCCCAAAATGTTACCATACCTCAATCTATGTTTACTCTACCTCCTACCATGACACCTCATAATGTAGTGATTTCAATCCTTGCAACTCTCCCTCCCATCCAAACTAGTATAGCTTCAAATTCCCAAACTCAGCCTTTATAACAAGTTCCCTTGAGTCAACCTCCTTGGTATTACATCCCACTAAATACCTAATATATATCTCCCTTACAATCCCTTGGGTCTACTTATATACCCTTACAAGCCCCATAGTATGTGGTAGCATCCCAAATGGTTATGACCACTTTAGTTGGTTACCCCTTATCACAACCCTTTTCCACTCCATTTCATACCTATCAACATCTGCAACAAAATGTCTTGGGGGGTATTCCTCAATATAATACCCAACCTAACCTTATGAACATCCTTATGAATAGAATGGAAAATTTGGAACCCTCTACCTCTAGGAAAAAAAATATGCTCACTTATGAGCAAATTAGTAATGAACCCATTAATGCAACTATCTCTATTAGACCATACCCATCACAATGGAAACTTCTAAAATTTATGAAATTTTAAAATAAGGAAGATCCTTAGCAACACATTCAAGCATTTAGACACGCTTGTTATCTTATATCCCATGATTGTGCTCTTCTCTTAAGAACATTTCCCATGTTGCTAGTTGGATCAGATTTAGACTATTATAATTCTATCCCTTAACATTCCCTATTATTTTTTTGGTAACTAACCCAAATATTTTTAGATCACTTTTCCATTAACATCACAAGAGAAGTGACCATAACCAACCTCTATGACATAAGACAATTTGATGATGAATATGTCATTGATTTTATGGCTAGATGGTGGAGTCTTATAAACCAAATCACTTTTTCCCTTCCTCAACTAGAACTAATCAAATCATTTGTGATATCATGTGCTAAACATTCTCATAAAAATTATGGGTTCAATCCTTCAATAATTTTGATGAGGCCTTTTGCATGGCCCATAAACGAGAAATTTGAGCTTTAGAAGAAGGGAAGGTAAAGTTATAAAATAAAAACTTCAAACCTAATCCCTCCAAAGGAACTAACAATAACAAGACCAAAGGTGCTTCTAATGGTAATTTGAGGGTAGTAATTATGAGATATGTACAATCAATCATATGAATACTATGTACAAGAATTTGAAAAGAAGATATGTACAATTAATTATAAAAAATTAGGTACAAGCAAGGTTGAGAAGAGATGATACTAACTAATGAGTCTCATAGGAGACTCCCTATCATGGTGTTCTATATCAAATATAGGAATCATGCATGATTGTGAAGCATGAAGGAATGGCTTTGAATATGACTCTAAATATTTGGATTTAGTTTTGGTATCTTGGAAATCATATTAACTTGTTTTGTTCCACTCATCATTATCATCTTGATTTTGAACCAATGGAATGCTGGTATTGACTTTTGTTGAATCTGGATCTTTTCCTTTGATAAATTATGTCTATTAATGAATTAACTTAGGATGTTCAATGAATCCCAAACCTTGGTGATAAACATTATCAACTACTAGAATAGGATTAGTGATGCCTTGAGCATACTATCCCAACCCTTGACCTTGAAAATCAAATTGTTGTAGATATTTTAAACCAAATCCATACTAATTTGAAATTTGAGCCTTATTGTGGAGATGTAAATTTGCATCTTTTTCATGATTTACCTATGCTTGTGGTACTATTTTGTGTTTTGATTTTTATTTTTGATCCTTTTATTGTTCTGAGTTATGCTTTAGAAACCACTTTTGTATTGTTTCTAAATTTGACCCTTTGTGAATGTGTTCCTATATCACTATGGATTACTTGATGGATTTAACTTGTATAGGGTAATCATTAGAAATTATCTATTGTATATTTTTTTAATACGAAACATGAATCTGTGTGATACCCATGCATTCTATGATATGCACAATAATATTTGGATCTTATCACTGGATGTAGAGGAGGTAGTTTGATCAACTTATATTTAATCATTTCCTTTAGTACCTCAATTGAACTCTTATTTGATCTTTGAATACTTTTTTAATAACTAGTTGTAGAGATACTTTGTTGTGATTTCTTGTTTTAATATGTAACATTGCTTACAACTAATTGACTAGGTGAAGGTACATATACATCATTGGCACTAGGGTGCCTTTGAGGATTTTGGATTATGATTTTATTTTCCAATGTTATGATCTTGTCATGTAATATCTGATTATATATTTCTAAATCTAAAATTAAATTGATCATACTGGTTATTTGATCCCTTAGACCCTTACAATTACAAGTCCTAGTTGCTTTCGATTGAATATGTAAGCACATATGCTGAAGATGGTTTAAAGAAGCTATAGGATAAATGTATGCATTAATAATAATAGTATAGCTTGCCTCGCCTTTTGAGGGGTGATAACATGGATATAGCTATAGGGAAAGTAGCTCACCCTCTTAGGGGAGAGGAGGAGAAGGAAATTGTTTCTTGTGCACAAGATATGACATTAAAACTTGACAGGTGGTTGTTAGCTTATGCAATGGATCCTTTAGGTAGAATCCATGTATGTGGGATAAAATGCATGTAATTGGAGTTATAAGTTATATATAAATATGTTTATAAAGATAATTCCACATGAGAGATAACAAGAAAGGGATAGAGAGCATGTATTTATTCATTGATGCATAAAGAACTTTGATATGTGCTATGACATTTCTAATGTGTTTAGCATGATAAACTTGAAATTTTTTCCATATGAGAGATAGAAATCAAGGGATAGAAGCATGAATTTTTGCATCAAGCATATAAGCCTTTGAAATTTAACATAACATTTCAAATGCATTTAAAAAAATGGAGTTGGTAATTATCTTGTATGAGCAAAAGAGAATATGCAAAAAGAATTTTGAAATTTTGTGCAACAAATTTTACAATATCATCCCATATAATGAAACATAAGCATGAAATGAAAAGGATGAAGCTTTGTAATAACATATGATAGACTTCATCATTCATTTACATGATAGAGCCCATTATGGTTTCCTTGTTATTTGTAAAAACCGTAAGAAAAATTTATACATAAGTGAAAATCATTTTTGCAATTTGATTATGGATGTAAGGTTATAACTCAAGAATAAAATAGGTGATAGTACATGTAACTAGGGATTTAATAGTGATAGTTTTGTAGTGATTTTTTGATTTTAATATGCAACTAAAAATTCAAAAAAATAGTTGAAAAATTTTGATTGAAGAGGACCTAGTAGATGCAACTAGGGTTTTGAGGAAAATATTTTTTTTGAAATTGCTATAAATTTTTTAAAGTTGAAGTGATTTTTTTATTTTAATATGCAACTAAAAATTTAGAAAATTATTGGAAAATTACTAGGAGATAGTTGATGCAACTAGGGTTTGAAATAAAATTATTTTTAAAATTACTATTGAATTTGAGAATTTGAATCAAATTTTTGATTTAGATATGCAAACAAAAAATAAAATAATTATTGGATTAATATTGGAAAATTACTAGGAGTTAGTTGATGCAACTAGGGTTTGATATAAAATTATTTTAAAATTTACTACTAAATTTTAAAATTTTGGATGAATTTCTACTTTAAATACTCAAGAAAAAATTTAGAAATTTATCGAATAAATCAGCTAGGAATTTTACCCTAGGGTTTCTAGGGTTTTTGTTCACAATTCAAAGCAAGTCAGGTTCACCAAATGGTTTGTTATTTTTGGGAATAATGGAGTTTTATTCCTATATAATAAATAAGTCTGATTAGGATAAATTAGTAAATAATATTTTTGATTATAGATACTAATTTGTGACATTTAATTGCAATTTGACCTTTCTGAAAATAATAAGAGAGCAAGAAGAAATATAAATTAGCTTATTTTGCACTATTCTGACTAAGATAGGGTCTATAAATTTAGGTGCAAGACTAGAATAATGTCACAAATAGGATCTTAGACTTCATTTTTTGATTGGATAGGAGCATTAGAACTGGATACCTTGGGATCTGATGCTATAATCCTCCCCTAGTGTTATTGTCCTCAAGATATGAGCTTTCTAGGTTTTATTTGCCTACTAAGAATAAGCATGTGTACTAAATTTTAGGTCTTTTCTATTGATAGAGCTCCTTATAGAGTCAATTTTTCATATACTTGTCTTTTCTATGTAATTGAATAAACTTGGGAAAATAGGGAAAATGGGTTAGTGTGTGTAAGATGCAGTAGATGTGATTTACTCCCCATGTGCGTTCATGTTGCCTACATACCAATACTCTAAGGAGGGACCAAGCCATATGTATTTATCCCTTTAAAAGTGCTTCGTACAATAGTGAATGAAATGCAAGAAATGCTAAAATTGGGTATGCTTGAGATGGCTTGGGACTAGTCTAAAGACTTGATTTAGCTTGAAAGTGTATAGGCTGGCTATATGCAAATAATAGGGAATATTTCTTGAGTGGTCTTGATTGTATTATTGCTTGATTAAATGATATTTTCCAACCCCTTTAAATGGAATTTTAATGGGATTTTATAGAGATATATTGGTCATGGGTTGAATGTATTCGCATTAAGATGATAAAGAAAAGGATAAGGATCAGAAGAATCTGATCATTAGAGCCCAAAATGTACTTATATAGGAGTGCCAAAAAAATGACACTTCAAGGTCTGGTGCTATAATCCAAGTCCTATTGTTGTTTTCCAAACTAGTCATAGAGACCTAAGTTTTCTAGGTTTTATCCATTGTCACTGTGTGAACCTAACTGTAAAATTTTAGATGTTAGATGTTTATGAATGACTAGGAATAAGAAAAAAGGTGTCTATAAGGGTCATGAGAGAAATAAAGAAGTACATATGGGTTGGGTGTCATTAGCCATGCTCAAGTTGCCAATTTTTGTATTTTATATGACTACACTACACAAGGCTATAAATAGAAAACTAAAGGATGGTGGAGGATATTTAAAAAGAAAACTGAGGATATCTAAGATGTTCTAATAGTGGAATGGTCAGGAAAAGATAAAATTAAATAATAAATGAAATGTTTAAGATATAGAACTTACCATGAAATGGATTCAAGTAGAATATATTGTTTCCATAAGTGTAAGCAATCTCCTTAGTTTATGATGATTTTTTTGGATTGGGTATAGCCTAACTTCATCAATGTGGAGCTAGTGTTCATATTTGATTATCTAAATAAATCTTAATAATGATTTGAGATTGAAAATTCATGGGGCCAAACCAAATGGTCACTTGTGTATATATAGATCGATGCTAATTGAGAGAATCAGTGTTGATTGTGAGAGAATCGTTACCAATTCACTCTTTTTGGCAAAAGTTTACTTTGATTATTTTAGATTGTTATAACTATGGGGTAATTTAGGATTAAAATCATGGGTTTTTAGCAATGGATTTATACAAGGGTAAGTTGTTGGAGGGTTAATATTTATGGTTTATAAATTAGATTTTGTTGGTTAAAAAGGTAAAATGGTAATTTGTAAAAATAAATTACTGAATATCTAATGGAAAACAATTTAAGCTTTAGGATAGGGGTATTTAGGATAAAATAATAATAAAGGCCTATGACACCAAATAATTCATATAGGACATATAAAATTATAGTGTATACACTATATAATTTGGCCAATTTGAAACTATGTAAGTGTGTAGAACATGTTTCCAAAATATGCCCCCACTATATGAAGTCTAAAATTGGTTCAAGTGTGGAGAATATGTTTCCAAAACATTCCCCCACTATAATCTAAATTTGAGATCTAGTGTAAGTGTCAATATGAAGGAGATGTTTCCAAAACATACCCCCACTATAATCTAAGTATGATGAATAAGTGTGGAGAACATGTTTCTAAAACATGCCCCTAATATAGTTTGAATATATGAAGTAATGTGAAAGTCATGCCTCTATGGCATACCTCTAATAATATTCCTCCCTTTTTTAGGTGAGAAAAAATAGCAATTGCTAGTTAACTTACCTCAAAATGATAATATATCCATGTAAACTTTGAATGTACCATGTAGCATATAGAGGGAACATGTTTAGGTAGATAAATTATTGAATTATGAAGAATATGATCACACCAAGTCCTAAGATGCATGATGTATATCATGGAAACATCTAGATAGTAATAGTATAAGCTCAAAAAGTAATAAAAACACACATAAGAGCATTCAAGATAAAGTCAAAAGATAATGGTCTAAGGAGACCTCAATCAAGGGGCATTTTTAAATGTTGCACAATTGAAGGGACATGACTTCATCAAATGTCTAGAAAATCAAGAGTGACATATTCAAATGTCAACATAAAATAAACATATTCAAATGTCAAAGAGGAAAACAAAGGAATGAGGGCCACAAAAAATGGAACACGTTCAAATGCTCAAATAAGAAAGATAATAGTGAGATAAGACACTCAAGGAAGTACATAAATGAAAGTATAAGCAACCATCATAAACATATCATACTAGTCCCTAGATATATGTGTTAGGAAAAAATGTTAAGTACATATCATATTATTTAACCCTAATTTGGATGAGGATCCTTATTTGGGCAGATAGAGTTAAGGATATATAAATGATAGGGGATAAGAGTGAATATCAGATCTACAATAAGCCAATTAATGTGATAAACTTAGATGTACCATATGTTGAATTCATTAAACTGAGATAAGATATAAATGAAAATTACAACTATGATAAATATTAAAATGATAAAGAAGTAATGTACTTAGCCAGTTCTGATGGTAATGTAGATCTAGATTTTGTAAGGTAGAAAACATGCAAGATGTATATTTTAGAATAGTCATCAAATTCTAGATCTAGTAACTCTAGCTCTCTAGACAATTATGTTAGGTTGAGATGGTTGCATCAACAGTAGTGTTTGAGTTTGATGCTAGTGTCCTATATATAATATTAATTAAAATATGATACTACTAGCTAGATGATTTTGGGTTTGGATTCATCTTTAATCTAGTGCATTCAGATATGGATTATGGATTGTCTCACCTGGTGAAATGGCAAAACCCTAGCTTTCCATCTTTAATGTGACCTTGGGCAAAAATGGGTTAGAGGTAAAATAATGTTGAGATAACGTGCAATGAACTTGCTATCAAAGGGTACTTCTTACATAGTTAATACTATAGAAGAGGGCCTAAGACTCATGTAGTTCTTCCCTATGTGTTGGATTGTGTGTGAATCATGCAAAGTGTGTGAAATAAGTACAATAGTGACCTAGCTTGTAACTTAGAAAATAAAAATTTATGATTACTCCTTTAGTAATTCAAACCTATAGTTAGGTTGTTCCTTTGATTGATATAAGAATAAGGTGAAATAGAAAAGCTTTTAGTAATTTGAGTGCTTCTTGAGTACTCTTTTGGTCTAATTGTTAGGTGGTGAATGAATGAGGGTTGATATTTTATTTATACTAATCCAATGGGGAGATAAATCACATTAAATAATTTAGGTTAACCATTATAATATGTTTCAATTTTAAATTAGATGACTTTAGCGCATTACACACTTACATCAGCACAGGATAATAACATCGACACTACTATCTATTTTAGATGTTAATATTTAAGGATAAGGAGAGTAAGTATAGGTTCAAAACTTGTAGAGGTTTAAGACAAGTAAAATTTAAGCATTCTGGGTAAGATGGCATGTTTTTGTCATCAATATAAGGCTAATTGGACTAAGAGATAGGTCAAAGGGTATAAGACAAAGCAGATGCAAGACTTATGGAAACAAGGCATCTGTATAACTAGGAGGAACAAGCAAGGTCTGAGTTTGCTAAGAATATAAAACTAAGGTGCTACATAATCACAAAATATCATCTACATTTGCCCCCTATAATCTAGTAAATAAATTAATATTTTAAAATAAAGAAATAAGTACTTGGGTGTGTAAGCACACCTTGTCTTTGCTTGAGTTGAATTTGAGTGTTTTGTTAGTGACTAACCTACAACCAAGAATAATGTTACAATGTAAAATCAATTCATATAATATGGGTTAAAAGTACATTGAAATATATTTAAATTAAAAGAGTACGGTTTAGGAGTATACTCGTGTGTCGATGTAATCACCTTACATCTTGGCAAGTTATTTTTATAAAAGATGCATCATTGAAAATATCTAAAATTGAGGTTAGGATAAATATAGATATTTATTTAAAATTAATATATTAAAGGAGATAGAGAGAAATATTTGAAGGCACATGATCAAAACTTTGGAGCAAAAGTGAGTTTCCACCTAGAAGTTGAGATTAGCTCAACTGTGCAACCTGATGATACTTATAGCTTGGTGAGTTTGGATGATCAAGTCCAAACTAAAAAATTGAAAAGATTGAGTGATTTAATCACCTCAACCATATCAATAGGTGAACCAACTACTACATTATATTGGCTTGCTAAAGTTCATAAAAGTCTATTGGGTATTAGTACATGCATAAGATTTAGAATATAAGACTGATTTGCTTTTTACAATATTAGGCACACATTGAATAACATATGCAACTTAGATATGTCTCATGCTAAAACTATGTATAAAAATGGTATTATGTATAAATTTTTTCCAAAAATGTGTATCAAAATCATATAATTGTGTGTTTTTGAAAATTTAGATAATTATGTAAGTGTGGAGGACATGTTTCCAAAACATGCCCCCATTATATATGGAGGAATATAAAACTAATATAAGTATTAATGTGGATGATATGTTTTCCCACTATAAACTAGAGATGTTGAATACTGAGTAGGTATGGAGAACATGCTTCCAAAGCATGCCCTCACTAAATCTATGAATCGATATAAGTACCATACTAAATGAATGTATAAAACATGCTTCCAAAGAATTCCCCCACTAAATATAAAAATTGTGAATGTGTGGAAGCCATGTCCATATGCCATGCACTCAATGAATTTGAAAACTAATATAAGTACCAAATACTAAATTAATGTGGAGAAAATGCTTCCAAAGCATGCTTCCACTATAATCTGAAACTATGAATGTGTGAAAGCTATGTCTATATAACATGCCCCCACTAAATATGAGAACTGTGTAGTGTGTGGAGAACATGCTTTCCAAGCATTCCCCCACTAATATGACCCCCTTTTGAGATGATGGAAAAATATTACTTGAAAGTTACCTCACCTCAAAAGGGTAAGAAAACTGTGAAGTCTGTGAATGTAACCATATAACATATAGAAGGAAACATGTATAGGTAAATGTATTATTAAAGAATATAGAACTAATGTGATCACATGTAGGCCTTGACCAAATTTGGTATACATACCAAAAATGTTCATAGTCTAAGAATCCAATAGAAATAGTAGGATCCTGATTGAAGAGAGACCCAATGTTACAAAGAGCAAGTCTAGAGTTGTAGAGACCCTACAAAATGTCAGAAGTGTCTGGAATAAGTATGGAAATACATATTATTCATTTGGTTCTTCATTATGTTCATTTTGACATTTTGGGTTAAGTGGAAATTTTTTTGAGTAGACACTTTGCTAAAGTCATAATTGACACACATAGATGAGCAAGGGAGAAGTGATCATATGTGTTTGTTCACTTTAGTCCTAAGAATGTACATTATAAGTACTAGATCCTTTATCAAAGCACAAATGGAGCTATACATATTTAAATTTGGCTCCTCAGTTAGATTTTTCTAAGTTTCCAAACT
Organism: Torreya grandis; assembly: GCA_037957365.1. Classification (NCBI taxonomy): domain Eukaryota; kingdom Viridiplantae; phylum Streptophyta; class Pinopsida; order Cupressales; family Taxaceae; genus Torreya; species Torreya grandis. Next base: position 628,524 of record JARHVA010001653.1, read on the forward strand.
TTGCCAAATGAACTAGACCGTCATGTAGGATTAAATGGACTAGTCAACTTGAGCATTGTATATCTTCACTCAGAGATCTTCTAGGACTAGTAGATCAAATGGGTTTGCTCCTTTTGACCTCAAGAAAATATTATAAAAATTTGGTACCTCCATGACTTTTATGCTTCAAGATACAAGCCTTAAAAGTTGGATAAAAAGCATAAGATAATCATGCAGACGTCAAGTTTTAGATAAGGCAAAGTAAATCCATTTGAGCTTAAATTTGATAGTCATATGAACATCAGTGATGGTCATGTGAATGCAATTTGATGGGAGTGAGGACGTTAATTTTAAATACAAAAACTAGTCATTAGATTTCAAATAGTGGGTCCCAACAAGTCAATGGTTGGCTTTTGATTGAGAATTCAGATCTAATGGTGAGTAAAGGTCAAAGAGTCAGAGGATGTAAAGAATAAATGTGTACATGATAAATGGTATAAGCATGTTTAGTTGGTAGAATATTGATGGCTCATAGACATCCATGCATAGATAAATCAATGAAACAAAGCAGAGTCAATAAGTCAGAGTATTTACTGAGCCAATAAACATAAAGATAGTTGGGCATGAGGTAGATGGTTTGAGTTGGAAATTGACAATAAATAAGAAAAATTGAGCTCAAGACATTTTTAATGAAAATTGAAGAGGTTATTTTGGACCTAGGTAAAATAAATGATAAGGCGCTGAGACTGAGGGTGAACCAAGGTTGAAATAGGGCCATCTTCCAAAGACCAAAATCATCAATAGAGATCCATATAGGTAAGATAGATCTTTTGGGTATAATATAGAGGGAAAAGATAGACCAGTAACCCAGGAAAAGTTAAACAATTTACATATTTTCATAGATTTCATGACTGTGTGAAAACTAATGGTTTAATATTGGTTTTCACCTATAGTGATCCTATGTTTGATATAGGATCAAATGCAGATCATAATGATTTGTCTCAATTATCATCATGGTAACATTTTTTAATGAGAAGATATAGTTGGACACCCAAAGTAGATGTGGCATATTTCTACCAATTATAAGACATGATCCTCATTAATAGATCAAGTGGATAATGACATGGAGTTCTAAGAAAAAATCTAGTGGTTGGATAAGGGAAATGGACCTTTAATTCTTTTATAGAATTTGTTCCTTGTTGATAGGATCATGAGTCAGCATCCTCGAGAGTGCTAATCTATCAAAAGTGGTTGGGCATTTTATAATGCACAAATCACTCTCTCTCTTTCTCTTTTCTATAAATATAGGCTTGTAAGCCTTAAAATAGATCCCTCTACCCCTCTTTTTGGTATGACCAAACTTTTCCAAAATTTATACTATGACACCTTTTTGATGTAATAAAGACTGAATTCCATCCTTTTTTCTAAGCTGAATTGAAGTGTGTTCCATGAATTCATGCATTATGGTTAAGTGAATGTATGTTCTTTGCTTATGTTTGAGTTTTCCTCACCTTAAAGAAGTGCTTCATATTTCTTACAAGTCATAATAAGTGTAGTTTATAGTTTATTGTCTAGCTAGAAAGTGGATATTTGCCCTTTCTTGCTAAATTAATAACTAATCAATGGCTTATCCTGAAATAGTTATGTGAGATTGATGTTATTTAGTCTTGAAAGTGTCTCATAGTGCATTTTATGTGATTTAGAGTGATAAAATCATTGGTACATCATCATTTTTCTTGCATGCTTTATAAAGTTTTGTCAAATCTCTTTCTCTTTTCTAAACAAGTGCTAGTTTAGAAGGAAACATGTATAGGTAAATGTAAGAAAACTGTGAAGTCTGTGAATGTAACCATATAACATATAGAAGGAAACATGTATAGGTAAATGTATTATTTAAGAATATAGAACTAATGTGATCACATGTAGGCCTTGACCAAATTTGGTATACATACCAAAAATGTTCCTAGTCTAAGAATCCAATAGAAATAGTAGGATCCTGATTGAAGAGAGACCCAATGTTATAAAGAGCAAGTCTAGAGTTGTAGAGACCCTAAAAAATGTCAAAAGTGTCTGGAATAAGTATGGAAATACATATTATTCATTTGGTTCTTCATTATGTTCATTTTGACATTTTGGGTTAAGTGGCAAAATTTTTGAGTAGACACTTTGCTAAAGTCATAATTGACACACATAGATGAGCAAGGGAGAAGTGATCATATGTGTTTGTTCACTTTAGTCCTAAGAATGTACATTATAAGTACTAGATCATTTATCAAAGCACAAATGGAGTTATACATATTTAAATTTGGCTCCTCAGTTAGATTTTTCTAAGTTTCCAAACTTTGCCAAATGAACTAGACCGTCATGTAGGATTAAATGGACCAGTCAACTTGAGCATTGTATATCTTCACTCAGAGATCTTCTAGGACTAGTAGATCAAATGGGTTTGTTCCTTTTGACCTCAAGAAAATATTATAAAAATTTGGTACCTCCATGACTTTTATGCTTCAAGATACAAGCCTTAAAAGTTGGATAAAAAGCATAAGATAATCATGCAGACGTCAAGTTTTAGATAAGGCAAAGTAAATCCATTTGAGCTTAAATTTGATAGTCATATGAACATCAGTGATGGCCATGTGAATGCAATTTTATGGGAGTGAGGACGTTAATTTTAAATACAAAAACTAGTCATTAGCTTTCAAATAGTGGGTCCCAACAAGTCAATGGTTGGCTTTTGATTGAGAATTCAGATCTAATGGTGAGTAAAGGTCAAAGAGTCAGAGGATGTAAAGAATAAATGTGTACATGATAAGTGGTATAAGCATGTTTAGTTGGTAGAATATTGATGGCTCATAGACATCCATGCATAGATAAATCAATGAAACAAAGCAGAGTCAATAAGTCAGAGTATTTACTGAGCCAATAAACATAAAGATAGTTGGGCATGAGGTAGATGGTTTGAGTTGGAAATTGACAATAAATAAGAAAAATTGAGCTCAAGACATTTTTAATGAAAATTGAAGAGGTTATTTTGGACCTAGGTAAAATAAATGATAAGGAGCTGAGACTGAGGGTGAACCAGGGTTGAAATATGGCCATATTTCAAAGACCAAAATCATCAATAGAGATCCATATAGGTAAGATAGATCTTTTGGGTATAATATAGAGGGCAAAGATAGACCAGTAACCCAAGAAAAGTTGAAAAATTTACATATTTTCATAGATTTCATGACTGTGTGAAAACCAATGGTTTAATATTGGTTTTCACCTATAGTGATCCTATGTTTGATATAGGATCAAATGCAGATCATAATGATTTGTCTCAATTATCATCATGGTAACATTTTTTAATGAGAAGATATAGTTGGACACCCAAAGTAGATGTGGCATATTTCTACCAATTATAAGACATGATCCTCATTAATAGATCAAGTGGACAATGACATAGAGTTTTAAGAAAAAATCTAGTGGTTGGATAAGGGAAATGGACCTTTAATTCTTTTATAGAATTTGTTCCTTGTTGATAGGATCATGAGTCAGCATCCTTGAGAGTGCTAATCTATCAAAAGTGGTTGGGCATTTTATAATGCACAAATCACACTCTCTCTTTCTCTTTTCTATAAATATAGGCTTGTAAGCCTTAAAATAGATCCCTCTACCCCTCTTTTTGGTATGACCAAACTTTGCCAAAATTTATACTATGACACCTTTTTGATGTAATAAAGACTGAATTCCATCCTTTTTTCTAAGCTGAATTGAAGTGTGTTCCATGAATTCATGCATTATGGTTAAGTGAATGTATGTTCTTTGCTTATGTTTGAGTTTTCCTCACCTTAAAGAAGTGCTTCGTATTTCTTACAAGTCATAATAAGTGTAGTTTATAGTTTACTGTCTAGTTAGAAAGTGGATATTTACCCTTTCTTGCTAGTTTAATAACTAATCAATGGCTTATCCTAAAATAGTTATGTGAGATTGATGTTATTTAGTCTTGAAAGTGTCTCATAGTGCATTTTATATGATTTAGAGTGATCAAATCATTGGTACATCATCATTTTTCTTGCATGCTTTATAAAGTTTTGTCAAATCTCTTTCTCTTTTCTAAACAAGTGCTAGTTTAGGTTTAGTGTAGGTGATATATATATAAGGAGTAAAACTTTCTCAAAAGGTTTCATCCATCATTAGGATACCCATAGCCTAGGATTAGCCCCATGTTGGACTAGATTTGAGTAAGAAGATCTTAACAATCCCCTCCTTAACTAGGGTACAAATCTAGAACCCCAACAATTTTGGCACACCTGGTGGGATCAAGTTTATTTTGTATAATTATGGTTTGAAAATTTAAAAGAAGGAATTGTAGTAATAGGAGAGATCTAACATCATCAAAATTTGAAGATACTTCAAGTTGTATAACTCATAGCATATTCTAGATAATGTTTTCATGCCAAAGGTTACAATAAGATCATCAAGTAAAGGTACTCATTTTAAACATATTGAATTGCCTCTTACTTATTATGAAAGATAAATATTTATTAGTACAAGACCTTATTCTCTAAATTATTCATCCTCTGGTCATTCTATTGTTTTAATCCAATCTATTGTCCCCATAAGCCAAATCCCTTTTTTCCAAATGGTTATCAAGAATCAAGTGTTTTTCCCAATTAAAAGGGGTAGCCCCTTGAATTTGGCCCAAGATGATGACATTCATATGTCTACCCTAAAAATTATCCATTTTTTCTCTAAATATTGGGATAAAACTACTGCTATTGAGCATATCCAAGATGTTGCCAATCTATGTTCTATTCATAACATTAATCAAGATAATTTGGCCATCAAATTTATTGTTGCTTCATTTAAAGGAAAATCATTGCAATGGTATATGAAATTCCCTTTGACTTAAATTTCTACTTGGGATGAGTTAGGTGCAGCCTTAGTTAATCAATTTGAAGAAAAGTTAGATCATCTATCTTTGGTTGAACAACCAACCACCTTTAAAATGCATCCCCATGAATTCATGTTTGATTTTAACCTCAAATTTTAAAAGAAATGGATTAAGATATATTGACTTCCATTTATACACCTCTCTAATATGGCCTTGCACACTTGAGATAAATGGCAAGTAATGATGACAAACCTGCTAGGATGTCATTGTAGTTGGGGGAGGGTTTGGCATCATGAATGGACTAGATTGAAAAAAATGATTGAGTGGTACCTATAGAGGGTATGGTTAGCTCCCTACTAATTTTGGATCTACCTAAACCAAGGTGAGAGGACTTATGGGGTATCTTTCTCTCATGGAGGGATTTTACAATTCAATATCCATGGGGATTCCTAGCATAAGGGACAAATATGACTAGAGCATAACCATGTTTGCACACTTTACCTATGAAGGGTTGTCACATGAAATTCATAAATTCTCTATCATACACAAGCTACTAAAAATATATGAAATTGTGATTGTAATCTTCATTTTGAAAAATATTCAACAATAAAGGGACCAAATAAAAGATTGCAATGCTAGAATTTAAAGCACAAACTACAAACACATTTCAAATATGTAAGATATTATGCATTTTCAAGCCAAGTAACAATCATGTTATGAATTAGATTGTGTTATTTGTAGGGTAGTATAGGGTAGGACAAGTTCATAGTTAATTATAAAGAAGGATGGTGGCGTGCTAGTAGTTTCCAAACAACAAGGTATCTAGCAGTATTTCATGAAAATTTTCCTTAGTAAAGATGTAGAAAACAAGTCAAATTCTAGATAATGACAAACACCAAATGATCCTTGAGCGGCTAGGACATACACTAAAACTAAAATCTCAAATACTTTCTCATACTAGATTCATGAACTTAGGGAGCCTTTAAAAGGTATTCAAAAATATATTTCTGAATGTAACCATAGAGAGGGATTTATAACCTAGGTACATACTTAGAATGACAACCAATAATGAACACAAACCCAAATATCCAATCGATAGAAATTGTAAAACATATTATTGTATTTCATTAACATGATATAATAAAGAACCACAAATATTTTCTAGTGACTTAAAAAGAAATATTATAGACATTAACACTTCAAAATGCTACCATGGGGACAATCATGGTGAGATTGATCTTTTGAAAATGGAGACATAAACATGATCTCAAAGCTTACTAATTGATGTACTAATGTAACCTCCTTAGTAAGGTAGATAAGATCTACACAATAATTGATCCCAAAATATATTCTATAAAACCTAGGCTTGGAGGAAATGGATGCCTAAAATGACCTACAACAACCAAAAAGCAATAATAACCTTGAACAGAGGAAAAATCCCCTATTTATACTTTTTTGAATATGGAACTATGGGTCACAGCTTGCAAAAATTTCATAACAAACTTTTCTAGTCCCATCAAGATGTTCCCAACCAAAAAATGCATTTTTTGTTATGCCTAAGATCTTTATCAATATTCAAGACAAATCATTATTGTAACTGTGTCTACAAGGAGTGATGAGGACTTCCAACCACCTAAAGCATATCATTTGATTTTTTGGATAAAAAATGCCTTTCACATGAGCTTGGATGGAGGATATTTATTTGAGGAACCAAATAGATTTTGTCTTGATGTGGAACAACCTAAAGATCCCCTTGATTATTCACTTGCATAACTAGAGGGAGAAAATCATTTGAAAGCCAAAAATATTTTGTCCTCATGTGCAACTTATTTAGAAATTCTTTCCTATTACTCAATTACAAATTATGGAAACTTCTAGATAGAAAATCTCTTTTTTGTGCATGCCTAGGAAAACCCATTACCTATAATGATGGCTTAGGAGTTGATTCAATTATGACATGAAAAAATAATTGATGGATGATCATGATTAGAAATATTCACTTTAGAAAGGCTTTTTATTATATTGTTTAAATCATTTCCACATCCATAGAAGAACCATCAAGTTTAACCTTAACCTAGACACTTGTCATTTTTTCATGCAATCTAACCTCTTTAAGAAGCTTGCTTTGGTTCATACCATTGGATTTAGCTAGGCTATATTAATGCATGTGATTGGGTTTTGATCAATGGATCACATGCCATTACCTACTTAATATTATGAATAATGTGGTTACAATACGTGTCATCACTACATTCACTTTGGGGTTTCATTGGGCTTGATTTGAAACCTTGACTTAATACACCCCATTGATCAAAAGGTGTACACTTAACTCCATATCATTGATTGATGGTGACATGCTCAAGCCTTATCATGTATCACAAGCTTTACCTTTTGATTTTGTACTCACACCATCCAATCTTGATTACTCGAGTATATGCACTCCATTGAATCATGATCTAAGGTGTGGGGCATCATTAGATATTGCCTTTTACTTGGCCCTAATGATACACCACTTGGTAACCCTATGGGCTTCCTGTGTACCTTACAGATAATTACTAATACTTTGAGAATAATCATGCAACATGGAAATGACTTTCTTGATCTTAGGTCCCATTGACTTGTTAACTACGATCTCACACCATTGTATCTTTAGAACATGCTCATACCCCATGAGCTTGACATTTATTATGCCCATGCTTGTCTAGAGTTCCTTTGACTATTCAAATTTGATCATGCATTATTAGATCATCATGATCTAAGAAAATGTGTGATATTAGATCTACCCTTATTTGAAAACACATGGCTACTTCATAGGGTCTAAAGTTGGCATCCACACACCCATCTTAGAACATTTGAATCCTAATGACTAGTACCTACAACTTAAGGTTGACATTTGTGTACCTATCAAAATATGTCCACAAAATTGTCATACCTATAACTCAAAAATATTTATTCAAGGATTTATTTTGTGGAATTTTTTTGAGTATTTTTCTTTGGTATTCCTATTTACTTCGACACTTCTATCTTTAGCTTTTATTTCAGCACAATTGTCCTGTAAGAATTGAGTCTGCGGCCTTTAGATTTTTGCCTTTGTTAGAACAATAATTTTGGATATTTTTTCTGAAATAATTATCCAAAAGGAAATAGTCTCTTAAATTTTTTCCAAAGGAATTTGAAATTTATCTCCTTTGCCTTTATTGGGATAATTGTTTTAGACATTTTGTTTGAAATAATTTCCCCTCAAAAATTAAAATTGGTCTTCCAAAGAATGCAATTATTTCATACTTTTTCTTGGATAAAATGTCCAAAATAAATGGACCTCTACTCTAAATAAACTTTTTCAAAAGTACCTTTTAGGACTTTTGAACATATCCTTTAGAAATTTTATCAAGGGCACTTACCCTATAGAATTGCCCTTCAGACTTTTGGAATGGCCCTTAGAACTCTTGAAAGTGCCTTTTGAAATTTTTGGAAGCGTCATCTGGATCCTCTAAAAGTGCCCTTTGGGAGTTTTTCAACTTTCCTTCACCATCCAGACTTATCCTTCAAATTTTTTGTAGATTCCCTTTAGGAATTTTTCAAGGGTAAAATTCTTGAAGGAAATAATCCTTCAAGAATTTTGCTAAAGCAAAATAACCCTTCAAATGTGGCCTTTGAGAATTTTACAAGGGTAAAATCCTCGAAGGAAATGATCCTTTGGAAAAATTGTAAAGGAAAAATGACCCTTTGGGATTTCTAAAAGTACCTTTGGCTGAAGTAAATGAGTCCCTTAATTCTTTTGGGCTTTTTATGTGGGCAAAATTCTTGAAGGGTAAGTGTCCTTCAAATTTTTTTCCATGGATAAAAAGTCTAAAAAAAATAAGATTTTGAAAATGAATTAGCCCTTTGAGATTTTTTTTCAAATAAAATGCCCAAAGGAAATGACCCTTCAGGCTTTTTGTGTAGACCAAAAGTTTGAAACAAATTACCATTCAAATATTTTGTGAAACACTTAGCCTGAAATAAACAAACCATTGAATTCCTTCATACTTTTTGTAGCAGACAAAATATCGAACAAAAATTAGTCTTCATACCTTTTATTTTGAACAAAAATATTAAAGACCTATTTCCATTGGACATTATGTTCATGAAAAAATCATAAAAAGTCTAAGGGAAAAACACTTTTGCTAAGCAAAGACAAGAAAAAGGACTTAGCAAAATTTTACATGAACTTGACCTTTCAAAAGAACATTTTGAAATAGAAGTTGGGATAATAACTTAGACATTCTCAATTGATAAGGGCCAAATTACTCCAGTGCAATTTTTGGCACTAACACTGGCTCTCACCTAGGGATGCATAACCCCTGTGGGTCTATATAGAATCATATAAAAAAACACCAAGTGCCAATCCACTAGGCTATAGAATCAAGACTTAGCAATTTTCAGCAAACATTCATGAAGGCTCTAAAAAACATGGAAAACTTAACAAAAATAGCTTAGGAGGATCTGTAAATGAATACCCAACAAAGCATAAAGGGAAGCTATATAAACAAGACTTAAAACAAAGGGGCAACAAAATAATAAAAAGACAAAGTAATAAACACTATGCAATATGATACATATGTTACAAATAGACTTAATCAAGGAAATGTTTAGATGTCTACCATTGATTGACAACTCTAGTATTTCACCATCTAGATCTCTCAAGAAGAAGGTATGCTCCCCAGTCTAGTGATTAATGGAATAGGGACCCATCCACAAGGCATCAAACTTGCCATGTTCTCCTTTTTCCTCATGTCTGCTATCCCAAAGTAGAACTAGATTACTTATTTAGAATGTTCTTAGAGTGACCTTTCTATCAAATATTTTCTTTAGATTCTCCTTGAACTTAAGGTGTTTTTCATGAGCTTGTTTTCAATTTTCATAAAGCTCAATAATCTAGTTCACCATACTTTCATAGTGGTGGATATGCTCGTTGTTGTATGAGCTGATAGGTGGGAAATTGTAAATTCATAGGTAGAACTACTTGAGCTCCATAAATAAGATTAAAAGGGCTTCTACCTATAGCTCTCTTAGGTGCGATCCTATCATCCCATAAGGAAAACTTTAGTTATTCACCCCACTTTTTCTTATTTTCTTCCAATGTTCTCATGATGATGTTGAGTAAGGTTTTGTTACTTGATTCAGATGGCCCATTCTCTTGAGGGTTTTAATTAGAAGCATAGGTCAGTTCAATCCCATAGTATTTACACAATGCCACCAAAGGTTTAGATTTGAAGCTCATGTCATTATCAACAATTATCTTGATAGGCAAAACAAATCTACAAATAATCTAATTTAACAAAAAATCCATGACTACCTGGTGTGTTGCTTTCTTTGTAGGGATTGATTTGACCCATTTTGTAAAATAATCAGTTGAAACTAAGATCCATCTATGTCCATTGCTTGAAGAATTAGTTATTTCTCCAATGTAATCCATTCCCCATTACATTAATGGGCCTTCAATCATCATAGGATGTAAGGGAAGAAAATTTGAAGCTTTCATCCTCCCAACAAAGTGCTGACATTTCTCACATCTTCTGACTATCTAAGCAACATACTTAAAGAATGATGGCCAACAATAAATAACTCTCAAAATCTTATGATCTATAATTTTATGTGCAAAATGGCCACCATAAACCCCTGTATGGAAGTCTTCAGTCAAGACAACAATATGTTCTTCCAACACACATGTTAGGAGAATCCCATATGGATTCTTTCATGCTAGTCCATCCTCAATCAAGAGGTATTTTTAGGACACAAGATTTAAAGTTCTTCTCTAATTCTTATCCAAACTAGGGAGATAATTCTTATTTTGTAAGTAGTAAATAATGTATCTATACCATAAAGACACATTAAACTAACTCAAGGAATCATCAATATTAAACACAACATTATTTACCTCAATAATATGCAAATTGGTCTTAGTAATAAGATTGGCTAGACCCATCCACCTTACTAAATTAATGGTATGAATATCCATGTCATATTCTTGTATCTTGTTGACCCATACCCATTACTTCAATCTGATTTAAAATGTCCTTCACCATGGTGTGCAAGATGTATGAAATAATCTTTGAAATTAGAATATACAGCCTAAATGTTTTAACAACTTTTAAAATAGGGAAAGCTTGTTTCCCCATGATGGTGTAGTTTAGTTTAGGTCCTTGCATAGATTTTCTTAAAAAAGCTATGGGATGCTCATGGCCTTCCTCATTCTTTTGCAATAAGACAACAACCAGAGTATTGGATGACACAAAAAAGAATACTTCAAATGGCTTTGTGTAATCAAGATTGGCCAAAACATGGGTAGACTTTAAAGCTCCCTTAATGTCACTAAATGCTTGCATGGAATTTTCCTCCCATTTGATGGTTTGGTTCTTCTTTAACATAGAAGTAATAGGTAAAGTGATCTCTACATAATTAGACACAAACCTTATTACAAAGTTAATTTGTCCAAAGAAAGACTGAATTCCTTTCTTAGACTGAGGGATAGGCACTTTGTCAATGGATCCAACCCTTTTAGGGTCAATCATGGCACCATATTTAGATGCTATATGTCTTATAAACTTGGCCTTTTATACTCCAAAGTGGCACCTCTTGGGATTAAGTAAGATGCTGAAATCTCTACATCTAATCAACACCTTTTTAAGATGCTCCAAATGTTCTTCTCTTATTTTAGAGTATACAGTGATATCACCCTAATATACAACAATGAACTAGTTAATTATATGTAAAAAAATGATGTCCATAGCTCATTAGAACATTGCACTAGCATTCATCAAACCAAAAGGAATCATCATCTATACATAAGTTCCCCTAGGCATTGTGAAAATAGTCTTGGACCTCTCAAATTCTTTTACCACAACCTAATTGTAACCTGAGAAACCATCCAATAGGGACAACATTTTTGATCTAGTAATGCTTTACAATAGGTTCTCCATATTGGCAGGGGATAATTATATTTTTAATAAGATTTATTTAAATTCTTGAAATCCACACACAAGTAGATGTCACCATTCTTCTTCCTTACAAGGGCTAAATTCACCACCCATGATGAATACCTGATGGGCTAAATGATACCACCATCCCTTAGCTTCTTTGATTCCTCCCTCATCTTGGTGGCCAAGATGGAGTTAATGGGTCTCTATTTCTATCTACAAGGCTTGCTATCATGATGTAATGGGATGATATGATGGAAAAAGTCTTCCCTATATGATTTTATCTCATAATAAGACCACACTAAGCAATGTTGGTACTTCCTTAACAAGTGCATGTAAGCTTTTTTATCTACTACACTCAAGTGAGTACCCAGCCAAACCTTCCTTGGATTTTCATGAGAACCCAAGTTAAACTTAGTCATGTATTTTGAGATGAATGAATCTCTTAACTCGATTCTTTCCACTCCATCAAAAGATGCCTCTAAACTGACTAGAACCCTTGGGATAGTGTTTGTCTTTAGCTAAATAATATCTTTCCCAAACAAGGTATCCTTCCCATCACTAACCTAAATCATTGATTCCAAGTTTATGAGCTAATCATGGAATTTAGCCTCATAGTTCAGAAACCTTTTAATCTATTCATCATCATCAAAGACCTATAAATGATGAACATTATCTAGGATTGAAGGCCTAACAAGCACTTCCACTTGATATTGATAGTGAAGGATCGTATTTGCAATGTTAAAATGAGTACCTAGCCTAACAAGTCTATCAAATTCTTGGTTGAAACTCCTATCATGATAACAAATATTGAATGCATCAAAGAACTCAAACAAGTCCTAGACAACATTATGATACTATTTCAACCTTTTATTCTTAGTGGTAAAAGCACTGTGGACTTGCTTTACCACTAAATCAGAATTGCCCTTGATAATCAAACATTTGATTCCATATTCATGGTAAATCCTTAAACCAAGTAGGAGTGCCTCTTACTCAAAAATATTTTTAGTGTACTCAAAAGAAAGATGGAAATAAAACATAAATCATTTACCATTAGGGGCATAGAAGACAACCCCAACTCCATTTCCAAGATTAGAGAAAGCTCCATCAAAGCACATCCTCCAAATTGCATTTTATTTGTTAGGCTCAACATCAAGAATAATAGGCTACTCACTAATATCAATATTCACAATGGATTTTCCCAACTCATTATCCATGTACAACATTTCATTGAGATCATGCTTCAGATCTTCAATCACATGTAGTATCTTCAGCTCTCTTTAAAGTTTGACCATCTTACCCTCCAAAATAATGATGGCATACGAAAGTTACATATACACACTTCCACCCATGTTAGCATCCCATTTACATGAAAATAACATCCCCCATTTAGGCAAGCAATCTACAACTACCATGTCCATGTTCAAGGATGAACTACCAACTGCACCACCAGTCCCTTGACTTGTCCAACAACTAGAACTTCTCATGAATCTATGGAATAATATTTTCCAAAGGCTGATGTGATCTTCACTCCAAGCTCATTAAGGACACCCAAGGGCATCACATTGCAAGAGGCACCAAAATTAAACATGCAATTATGAAAAACTAAGCCATTAATCAGTAGAGTCATATAAAAAGGATCCACATTCAGATGACTCTCTACTAATGTAGTCCCCAAATAAACCTCTAGAATAGGTTTAGCAACCTCTTCTAATTTTTAATCTTCTTATGGGGCTTCTTGGGGTATCTCAACTTCATTCATAGTTGACCTTTCATCAAATTATAAATATTCAAAGGCCCACTTCTTGTGTTCAGGTATTTGCAATAACTCAACAAGTGGTATGGTGATATTTATTTGACTCATCACTTAAGCCATATCACACACACTATACTTGGGAAGATGCATATTTGGTCGAAGGGTAATGACACCTTCAGCTAGAATGTAGTCACTCAAGGTCTAAGTTGGAGGAGGTTGAGGTGGATTTTTCTTAAACTCATTTTCACCCTTAGGGATGCTAGACAATATGGGCATTATGTTTCTCTTAGCAGGATCACCTCTAGGCTTAGCAACTTGGGTTACAAGTGCTATTTTGGAAGCTTCTTGAACTACTATAGATTTCTTTGTTTCCTTTCTTGCATTCCCTACCTTTGAATTTGTAGGGGTAGTATCTTTAGGAGCAACACTTGGTTTCCTACTTCTCAAGTTGTATTCCTTATTTTGGGTAACTACTACATTAATTAATAGCTACCTATCCTTAACTAACATATTTCCCCTAGGATATTTATTGATCATCATAGAGTGTAAGAGATTAAAATCATGGTTGAACAATTCATATGCTTGTGCCACATTGATATCACAATTAAAGTTAAAATTTGGGACACTCTATTTTGTTAATGCTCCAAAATTGATCAAACATAGAATCAATTATCAATTCCATGGAGGTAATCAATTCATCTTGTGGTCTTTGAAAATTGAACATAAAAACCTCATAATCAGATGATGCATATTCAAATGCATCCATATATTAATCAACTTATTCAATAATATCACATGGAGGGTGTGTTAAGTAGCACTTATCATATCAATTAATGTCTAAGTCATAATTTACAATATTTACCTTGGTGTTTAAAGGACCAGGCACTTCCTTTCCATCCCCTCTATTTTGATTTCTCTCCATCTTATCTTCATGTACAGGCCTCTTCCTTCTATCATTATCTCTATGGTAGAGAGTAGACCCCTTTTATGATTGATTTAGATTTAGAACACTATCATAGCTGGTAGACACTTGAAGGACCCCCTTCTCAGATCTATCCAACTTATATGACATTTATTTGATAGTAGAGGCCAAAGTTTTGATAGTTTCTTCTAAGTTGGCTATCTTTGTGGATTGTGTCTTTTTTGGATTCACCAGATTCACATCAACTCGCTTGTTTAAAGGCTTTCCCACAAAATTGATGTTGTTTTCAATATATATGGACATATTTAATGCTAACCACAAGTTAGTGGGAACCTTTTACCTCAATAAATACGTAGCCTTTTTATCAAAGGTATCATAGTACTTTATCAAGCATGATGTGTCACTGGGCCTAATGTTTTTGAGCAACTACATCATGGTCTTATTGAACCATGTGTTAAAGTCATACACACAATTGTTAGGATTCTTATTGATATTTTTAAATTCATCCAAGAGAAACCTTAGATCAATCCTATCACCATACTAAATTATAAAAACATTTTTCATCTCTTTCCATGAATCAATGCATCTAGTAGGAAGGGAATTAAACCATTCTCAAACATCTTCCTCTAGCATGTGCACAAATAAATTGATGCATACATTCTCATACTTAATCTCATAATCTTTAATGATAGTTTGATAGGCCCTCAGATGATGATCACCGCTCAATGCATTATTCCCTTGAAATTTTGGGAGGAATTTCCTAACTTCATGTGAAACCTCATTAGGATAACCTTCCATCTCATCAAAATTAATGGGTCTAAATATGGGAATTTTAAATGTAGTATGTTCATTATCCTCTTGGTCCCTATACCTCATGATTGGTTTAATAGGATGTTTAAGAGTAAATAGAAAAGGGATATGAGGGGGTGAATGAGGTGGGCTAGGTGGATTAGACCTAGGAGAGAATTCAATTGGTTGAGAAGGAGCTAGAACATAAACATGACTATGTGTTTCAAAATTAGTAGAAGAGCTATGATAATCCTCAAAGATAGGGGGTTTATAAATATTTAAATATTATCAAGGCCTTGATGGTCCTAAAAAACTAAACATTAACCTTTAATAGGCCTCCAGACTTGTCCCCTTCTTCTTTGAGTAAGACCTAAGGGTGGAATAAGCCTCTTTGATGGGTCACCTTTAAAAGATGATCTCAGTCCTTCCAGCTTTGCAAACAAGAAGATACTCAAAATTTAAAGTTAGTAGAAATATGTAAAATAAGCACTATCTTCTTTGAAACCATAAAATAAAATGGATTTACCACTAGAATCAAGATTCTAGAATAGAATAGTTTATAAACTATTGTGATACATGCTAAAATTAGACTTGCTAAAGCTAAATGAGATAAAGAAAAAAGACATTAAAATTTTCAAAATATGTTCAAAAGGGAAAAGAAACCTTCCAACATGTAATGTTAGTAGCTCTTTGTAATAGACTCAACATAAGCTAAATTGTCAAACCTTAAAAACTTCCTAACAAGTCCCTAGTGGAGTGCTATGATATTGAAAGGCAAGATAGTCAAATCAATGTAGTAACAATAGAGAGCTTCACAATATAAAATAATCATGTCTCTCTAAAAGATTCCTTGATAACATGGGTGACAAGAATTGTCCCTAACAATGGTGTTAGTTACATGTTGGTTCCCAGTTGTACACCTCTATAATCTAGCCTTGCACACTTGAGAGAAATGGTAAATAACAATGAGAAACCTGCTAAGATGTCATTTTAGCTAGGAGAGGGTTTGGCATCATGAATGGACTAGATTGAGAAAATGATTGAGAGGCACCTCTAAAGGGTATGGTTAGCTCCCTACTACTTTTGGCTCTACTTGAACCAAGGTGGGAGGACCTATGGAGTAGCTTTCTCTCATGAAGGGATTTTACAATTCAATCTCCATAGGGATTCTTGGCATAAGGGAAAAATATAATCAGAACATAACCAAGTTTACGCACTTCACCTATGAAGGGTTGTCACACAAAATACATATATGCTATATGTCATACATAAGCTACTAAACACAGATGAAACTATGACTGTAATCTTCATTTTGAAGAATCTTCAACAACAAAGGAACCAAATAAAAGAATGCAATGCTAGGATTTAAAGTAAAAACTAAAAACACATTTCAAATATGCAAGATATTATGCATTTTCAAGGTATGTACCACTCATATTATGCAAAAAATTATGTTATTTATAGGGTAGGATAGGTATGATAAATTTATATTTAATTATAAAGGAGGGTGGCATATTGGTAGTTTCCAAACAATAGGGTATATAACAGTATTTCATGACAATGTTCCTTATTAAAGATGTATAAACACTTTAAATGAAAGATACTGACAAACACCAAATGATCCCTAAGAGACTAGGACATATACTAAAATTAGAATCTTAAATACTTTCTCCTACTAGATTCATGAACCCAGGGTGACCTTAAAAGGTATTAAACAACACATTTTTGAATGTAACCACAGAGAGGAATTTATAACCTAGGTACATTCTTAGAATGACAAATAATAATAAACACAAACCTAAA
The DNA here is from genome assembly GCA_037957365.1 of Torreya grandis. Lineage (NCBI taxonomy): Eukaryota > Viridiplantae > Streptophyta > Pinopsida > Cupressales > Taxaceae > Torreya > Torreya grandis. Next base: position 645,611 of record JARHVA010001653.1, read on the forward strand.
TATCCAATCAGTAGAAACTATAAAACATATTATTGCATTTCATTAACATGATACAATAAAGAACCACAAATATTTTCTAGTGACTTGAAAAGAAATATTATAGACATCAACACTTCAAAATGATGCCATGAGGACAAACATGGTGAGATTTATCTTTTGAAAAAGGAGACATAAACATGCTCTCAAATCTTTCTAATGGATATATAGATGCAACCACCTTAGTAAGGGAGACAAGACCTACATACAACAATTGATCCTAAATTTTTTTTTGTAGAACCTAGACTTGGAGGAAATGGATGCCTAAAATAACCTACAACAACCAACAACCAACAATAACCTTGAACAAAGGAAAAATACCCTATTTATAATTTTTTAAATCTGGAACCATGGGTCACAATTTTTAAAAATTTCATAACAAACTTTTCTAGTCCCATCAAGATGCTCCTAGCTAGAAAATGCCTTTTTTTCTACGCTTGAGATCTTTTTCAATTTTCAAGATAAATCATTGTTAAAACTAACTATACATGTAGTGATGAGTAATTGAAACCACGTGGAGCAAAACATTTGATATTTTGGATAAAAAAATCCTTTCACACAAGCTTGGATGGAGGATATCTATTTGAGGAGCCAAATAGATTTTGTCTTGATGTGGAACAACTTAAAAATCCACTTGATTACTAACTTAAAAAACTAGAGGGAGAAAATCATTTAAAAGCCAAACATATTTTGTCCTCATGTGAAACTTATTTATAAATTCTTTCCTATTACTAAATTGTAAATTATGGAAAATTCTAGATATGAAATCTCTTTTTTATGCATGCCAAGGAAACCCCATTACCTGTAATGATGGCTTAGGAGTTGATCTGATTGTGACATGAAATAGGAATTAATATGTGATCATGATTGGAAATATTTTCTATAGAATGGCTTCTAGATCTTCTTCTATAATTCAAATCATTACCACATCCATAGAAGAGCCATCAAGTTTAACCTTAACCTAGACACTTGTCATTTCTTCATGTAATCTGACCCCTTTGAGAAGTTTACTTTAGCTTGCACCATTGGATCTGGATAGGCTAGATTAACATGTGCCATTAGGTTTTAATCAAAGGATCACATACCATTGGTTATTCAATATTCTACATAACATGTTTATAATATGTGTCATCACCACATTCACTTTGGGCTTCATTTAAAACCTTGACTTAATATGCCTTGTCAATTAGAAGGTGTACACTTAATCCTATACCATCGATCGATAGGGACATACTCAAGAATTATCATGATCCATAAGATTAACATTTTAAATTTCAACTCACACCATTTGATATTGATTTCTTGAGTAGATGCACTCCATTGGATCATGATCCAAGGGGTGGGGCATCATTGGATATTGCCTTTTAATTGGCCCTGAAGAGATGCCATTTGGCATCCTTGTGGGCTTCCTATGTACCTTGTAGATAAGTGTTACTACTTTGAGCATCCTCATACCACATGGAAATGTCTCACTTGATCTTGGGTCTCATTAACTTTTCAACTTCTAGCTCACACTGTTAGATCTTTAGAACATGCTCATGCCCCATGATCTTGAAATTTATCATGCCCAAATTTATCTTGAGTTCCTTTTACTATTCAAATTTTTATCACACATCATTGAATGATCCTGCTCTAAGGAAATGCATGTTATTGGATCTACCCCCATCTAAAAATAAATGTCTTCTTTATAGGGTCTAAGGTTGACATCCACATGCCCATCCTAAAACATTTGAATTCTAATGGCTAGTCCCTACAAATTAAATTCAAAGTCCATGTGCTCATCAAAATATGTTCATGAGACTATCATACCTACAACTTAGAAATATTTCTTTAGGGACTTTATTTCATGGAAATTTTTTTTGAGTCTTTATCTTTAGTATTCTTGTTTGCTTTGACACTTTTATCTTCAACTTTTCTTTCAACATAATTATCCCATAATAATTGAGTCTTCCACCTTTGGATTTTTGCCTTCATCAAAACAATTATTTCAGACATTTTGTTTGAAATAATTTCCCCAAAGGAAATAGTCTCTCACACTTTTACTGAATGAATTTGACATTTATCTCCTTTACCTTTGTCAGGATAATTATTTCAAACATTTTGTCCAAAATAATTTCTTCATAGAAATTAAAATTGGTCTCCCAAAGAATGTAATTCTTTTATACTTTTTTATCAGGAAAAATATCTAAAGGAAATGGACTTCTGCTCCATAGAAACTTTGCTAAAAGTACCTTTCAGGCCTTTCTAACATACCCTTTAAAATATTTATCAAGGGTACTTACCCTACAAAATTTCCCTTTGGCATTTTGGAATAGCCTTAGAACTCTTGAAAGTGCCTTTTAGAATTTCTAAAACTATCCTTTGAATCCTTTGAAAGTGCCCTTCAATAGTTTTGCAAGTGTCCTTCACCATTCAAACTTATCCTTTAGACTTTTTATAGATGCCCTTCAAAAAAATTTCAAGGGAAAAATGCCTGATCGAAATAATCTTTCAAGAATTTTTCTAAGGCAAAATGACCCTTTTAAAGTGCCCTTTAGGAATTTTTTAAGGGCAAAATGCCTGAAGGAAATGATCCTTCAAAAATTTTACAAAGGCAAAATTACCTTTCATGAGTTTTGAAAGTACCTTTGGGTAAAGTAAATGAGTCCCATAATTCTTTTGGGATTTTTGTTAGGGAAAAATTCTCAAAGGATAAGTCCATTTAGAATTTTTGTCATAGACAAAAAGGCCAAAAAAAAAAGACTTTTTAGATGAAATATCCCTTTGGGATTATTGTTAAAAAAATGCCCAAAGGAAATGACCCTTCAGGCTTGTTATGTAGACAAAAGTCTAAAACAAATGACCCTTTAGATCTTTTATGAAACACTTATCCCAAAATAAATAAGCCATCAAATTCCTTCAGACTTTTTATAGTAGACAAAATGTCCAGCAAAAATAATTCTTCAGACTTTTTATCTTGGACGAAAAACCCAAAGACCTATTTCTGTCAGACATTATGTTCATGTAAAAAGCCTGAAAAGTCTAAGGGAAAAATATGTTTTCCAAGCAAAGACAAGACAAAGGACTTATCCAATATTTACATGAATTTGATCTTTCAAAATAACATTTTGAAATAGAAGTTGGGATAAAGGCTTAGACATTCTCAATTGACAAGGGCCCAATTACTTCAATGTAATTTTTGGAACTAACAGGATCCCTGCATTGGTTAGACCATCCCAAGATTATGCATTTTTGTATTATCTTAAGGACCTTAATTATGATATAAGTGTCATGATATAGTTTATAGGTGGTAATAACTTATCAAATACCTATGAAATTGCAATTAGAGTAGAAAACAACTTAATATAAGTTGATAAACTTGCTCCAAGGACTTTAATGCCCATATTCCTAAAATTACAACCTATTCCTCCTCCTCAAGTTCCTCAAATTCTATCTATATCCCATATTCCATCTCCAAAATTCTAAGTTGTAGCCCCTCCTAATCAATCTAGTGAAATTGGTGATCTGAAAAGCATATTACAAGATTTTAGAAATGTGATTATTTCACCCAAGAGGCAACAGTACCAAGGTAGACCTTACGAGGAGCAAAGCTAGAGTACTTATTAGTCTTTTAATAACCAAAGACCCCCTTATTAAGGTTTCAAAGATAATAAGGAACCTTATCAAAATTAAGGAACCATAACCCAAATAAAGCCATATGTAGCCCTTGATCCCAATGTACCTTCTAGTTTAAAAGCTATTGTTCCTCAAAATATCTTGATACAAGATTCAAGTTGGTAGCCTTCCAATCCAAATGATATTCAAAATCAAGCCTTGGTATCATAGAGACTACCATGATACAAATAACACAAGAAGAGTTATATTTAAGGTGGTCAGTATCAAGACATGAATATGACACTCCAAATAAAAGTTCAACAAGTTCTAGGGTATCCTAATGTTATCAATGCTAATTGGCATTTAGATGATCATATTGCATTCAACAAAGTTGGTGAAACTAGCAATGTAAATGGTCAAGTGGCAGCTCTGACTAGAGCTAAAATAAGATCAATTGAGTAATCTCAAGATGTGAGAAATAGTTATAGTGTTCCTAATTTTGTGTAAAATAATGTCAAAGATCAAGTTATTATTCCTATAGCATAGAAGATTCAGAATATAGAGACAATGAAAGTTTCCCAAATGCCCTTAACTAGAGAATAAAGAGTGGCTCAAAAATTATAGCCAAAGGTTGTGGAACATATTTTAGAATTATATATTAGATGAAATAAAAAATGTTAGAATTAGCATGTTGGATTCCCTTGCCATTCTAGGGTAAAAGGACATGTTGATTCAAGAAGTTTCAGATCTTAAGGTATCTAAAGAACCAACTAAGAAATAATGAGCTGTCTTGGCCAATTGAGATCAATAAATCAAATAACCTAATCTATATATACATAACATGACAAAGGTGGATAAATATAATATCAAATAAAATAAAACCCCTCCCTTTTATCTCTCTTTGATAGTAGGTGACTATTTAGTCTAGTGGAGATAATAGCACTGCCATGCCCAAATAAATTGAAGACAAGCTTAGTCTTGTCTATGAGATAAATACCAAAGGAGCATTGTAATTAGATGTCTCACTAAAAAAGATAGTAGGCACAATCAAAGGCCTAAAACTAAAATTACATGCTTTCCCAATGTTCTTATTTAGCAAGATGTAGTTGTAGTAAACCTACCTCTTTATTTTACCATGTGCTTGTCAAGAGATTTTACTTCAAAGATCAGAGTATATTTGTCAACTAATTGGACCTATTTAATGTTTAAAACTAGGTATGGTACTAAGGTGAAAATACATTTACAACCTATTGTAAGATTTCATTTGGAACCATATATGCCAAGTATGGTGAACACTAATTATGTTATCTTAGACAAGGTGCTAGAAAATAGTGAGGTGGAATCTAAATCACCTCTAGATGGAGTCCCATATCTTTTCCTTGATGAACGAGCCTATGATTTTCATGATCATGATCCCTAAAAACTATTTGAAGAAGAGGGTATTGGTGTCTATTGTCTTCATGAAAATGATGTACCGATTCCAACATTGATAAAATATGATCAGCCTAGTGATGGACTGTGGCATCTATATTTTGATGGATCCAGGAGCAAACATGGAACTAGAGCTAGAATGATGTTAATTTATCCAACCAATCAAAGGTATTTCTCTTCTCTCAAGTTTTAGTTTGGTTGTTCCATAATGTTACTGAATATGAAGCACTAGTGCATGGTTTACAATGGGCAAGAAAGATGAAGGTCAATCCCTTACAAGTCTTTGGAGATAGTGAACTAGTAGTTCACCAAGTAAGAAGACTCAATATATGAAAGAATCCATTATTTAGGTCCTATAATCATAAATTATGGGACCTAGTTGAAGAGTTTTAAGCCTTTAATATTTAGTCCATATCAATAAATTAGATCAAACATGCAAAGATGATGGATACTAGTGGGTCACAATTTAGTATCCTAGATGATATAAAAAGGAAAAAGTTCAATCACATATCAAGGTAGTTGTGAGACCTTCTATCCTAGACAACCATGAAAATTGGTAGGTTTATGAAGATGATATCCAAATTTTTAGATTATTTCAAGAGGAAGCTAAATTCTCTTTAAGGAACCAAGATAAGCATTTACAACAATATGATGACCAGATTGTATAGTTAAAGACAAACAAGTTTCCTAAAGGGCTAGTCACTCTTGAAAATATATTCAATAGAGATGACAAATTGAGAAAAGAAAATTTTGCTTTATCAACCAAGGAGGAACACTATACAAATTTATATATTTTAACTAAAAAGAGTTTAAAATAAGGCAAAGTTTACACAGCTTTAGAGAAATAAGATTTTATTTAGTTATGTTCAAGTTTTGCAGATGTTTTTGCATGGAAGTACAATGACCTTAAAGGATTTGATCCAAGTCTATCTCAACATACCATTGAGTTAGAAGATGAGACTAGGCTAGTCAGACAAAGACAAAGGCCAATTAATCCAAAGCTTGAACCTTTGATGAGAGCTGAGCTACATAAGCTCATTGAGTCAGCTATAATATTTCTAATTAAGCACTCAACTTGGGTGGAAAACATTATTATAGTACATAAGAAGAATGGTGAAATAAGGATATATATTGACTTTCGTGACTTGAACAAGGCCTCTCTCAAAGATCACTATTCATTGCCATCAATGGAGTAGATTTTACAACTAGTGACAGGTTCAAAAAGGTTCTCTTTATTGGATGATTATAATGGATATAACCAAATTTTGGTCAAAGAAGAAGACCAATACAAAATAGCCTTCACTATAAAGTTCGGGACATTTTCATAAATAATGATGCCTATTTGTTTATCTAATGCTAGAGCCACTTTTTAAAAGGCTATGGATATAGAATTTGAGGGTCTCCTTAACAAGTTATTCTTTTTTTATCTAGATTACATAATCGTATTCTCTAATAGTACAAATGAACATATGATTCATCTCAGATAAGTGTTTGAAATGTGTAGGGAATTTGGAGTGTCTTTAAACCCCAAAAAGTGTGTTTTCTCTATTCATGAAGGTAGGCTTCTTAGACATGTTATTTCAAAAAATAGTATAACTATAGACCCTAATAAGATAGAATCAATTATTTTACTGTCATTGCCTAAACACAAAAAATCCTTGCAAAGTTTTTTAGGTAAGATAAACTTCATAAGGAGATACATTTTAAATGTTTTTACTTTAGCTAGGCCACTCAGAACCATGATGAAGAAGGGTCAGACTTTCAATTGGTCTAAAGAGGGAGTACAAATATTTGAAGAGATCAAAGAAAGATATAGACAATGCTTCTACACTCTTTAACCCTAACTTCACAAAGGATTTATTCATGTACAACTATGCTAACATTGACACAATTTTAGGTATTCTCATGTAACAAAATAAAGAGACTTTAGAGTAGCTAATAGGTTTTTTTTAGTCATGGCTTAGAAGAATATGAAACCATGTATTAATTTATTGAGTAGCATGTTATCTCAGTTTTAAGGTCTCTTAAAAGGTTTAGGTACTTATTATCCAAAAATAAGATACCCTTAATGGTTGCACATTCAAGTGTCAAAGATTTTATTCTAAACAAAGATATAAATGACAAGAGAGCTAGTTGGATAACCAAGGTCATGGAATATGACATTGAGATCAAAGTCACAAAGCTGGTGAGAGGAAAAGGACTTTATGAACATATAGCCCAAGACTTGCATGAGACTAATGAACTGGTTATGGGGTCAAATGATGAAGAACTTGCAAATGATCAGACCTCATCTTCCAGCTAGTTCCAAGATATTGTAAGATATTTATAGGATGGAATTTATCCTTCTCATCTCACTCCTTCAAAGAGGAGATATTTTAGATTGCAGTCAATTCCTTTTCTCCTTATTGATAATGTATTGTTAAAAAAGGATCTCAATGACATACTACTACGATGCATATAAGTAGGTCAAATATAAAGGTTACTTGAGTAGTTCCATGATGGACATGGTGGAGGACATTAATTATCTAAGATTACAACCCATAAGATCATGAGAGGTGGGTATTAAGGGCCCAGTTTATTTGGTGATTTCCATGCATAGATCAAGAAATGTAGATAGTGTGCCATGATTGTTAGAAAGGTGAAGCTTATAACTTTACCTCTCTAACCAATTTGAGTTAATCAACCATTTATCCAATGGGTATTGGAATTTATTGATGGTATCAACCCCCCATCAAACTTAGAATACAAGTGGATTATAACTACCATAGATTATTTTACCAGATGGACAAAGGTAGTAGAATTAAAAGAAATCAATGAAACCAATGTTTTAGAATTATATGAAGGTTTGCTTACTATATTTGGGGTCCCTTCAACTATAATTTATGATAATGCTATGGATTTTATAGGATATAAGATCAGCTAGTGGGCAGTTCAACATAGTGTTTTCCCTAGTACATCATCAAACTATTATCCATAAGGCAATGGCCTTATTGAGTCTACCAATAGGAATTTGTTTAATATCATTAGGAGGATTGTAGAAGATAATTAAAGATCATGGAATATCAAACTAAATTTAATTCTTTGGGATGATAGGATCACATATAAAAGGTTAATTGCCAATTCTCCATACAAGTTAGTATACGGTAAGGAAGCAAGATGCCTATTTCTCTTGAATTACCTAATTTGGAATTAATGCATCAGCTTGAGCTTTTGGAGAATGATATAATATAAATAAGATATGATAAGCTCATGGAGATAGAGGGACAAGGAATTAGTCAATGTTGGTCATGGAGGCCTATCAAGTAAATAAAAATAGATATTTTGACAAAAGAGATAGTTTAAGAGCTTTCCAAGAAGGATACTTGGTCCTTTAGTGGGATGAGGATATAGAAAATATAGGAAAACACAAAAAAATTGATTCTCTTTGGGAGTGGTCCATATAAAATCTCTTGCTATAAGTCCCACAATGATTTCTAGCTCAAAAAGATGAATGGTGAAGAGTTTCCTATCCCAGTCAATGAGATACATCTCAAGCATTGTTATTAAGGAAGGCTAAGTCCCCTATACATAGTTAGTTATTCCTATTTTTATTTAAGTGTTTTTCTAACACATTATTTTCTTTTCTATTTTATCTCAAATAAGTGCTTATGTTTGAATAGTTGTTTAGTAGTTTAGTTACCTTTACTTTTTAAGTTAGTTTCCCTTTTAAGTTAGTTTCTTTCCCTGTTGTTGGAATTCTTTGTCTTTAAAAGCTAAAAGACTATCTTTTAATCATGTAAATGGTCCATGTATTATTTTTAATAATCCAAGATTCATATATATGGTATGAGTTCTCAAACATAGTAGGCATGCTTCCTAGCCAAGTTGCCAAAGATGTTGACCAAATTTAGTCTACATACCAAAAATGTGCCTAGTCTAAGAATCTAGTGGAAAGAATAAGATCCTAATTGAAGAGTGACCCAATGTCACAATGAGAAGGTATAGAGTTTTAGAGACCCTAAATAATGTCAAAAGTTCTTGGAATAAGTATGTAACTACATATTATTCATCTTGTTCTTCATTGTGTTCATTTTGAGATTTTGGGTCAAGTGGCAAAATTTTTGAGTAGGCACATTATTGAAGTCATAATTGACATGTGTGGATGAGTAGGTGATAAGTGATCATATGGATTTATTAAATTTAGTCCCAATAATGTATGCACTAAGTCCTAGATCCTCCACTAAAGTGAAAATGGAGTTATGCATGTTCAAAGTTGGCCCCTCAGTTATATTTGCTAAGTTTTCATACTTAGCCAAATAAACTAAACCATCATGTAGGATCAAATAGAGAAATAAAATTGAGCATTATATATCTTCACTTAGAGAGCTCTCAGGACCAATGGATCAAATGGGTTTGTTCCTTTTGACCTCAATATTATATCTTGAGATATTGGTGCCTCCATGAATTTTGTGCTTAAAGATCTAAGCCTTAAAAGGTGGATAAAAAGCATAAGATAATCACGTAGATGTAAAGTTTTAGACAGATTAAAAGAAATACATTTGAGCTTAAATTTTATAGTTTTAGGAAAATCAATGATGCTCATGTGAATGTCATTTTATGGGAGTGAGGATATCAATTTCAAAACCATGAAATAACCATTGGATTTAAAACAGTGGGTCCCAACAGATCAATAGTTGGCATTTGATGAAGCATTCAGATCTAATAGTGAGTGGAGGTCAAAGAGTTAGAGGACATAAAAAACAAATGCATGCATGAAAAGTGGCACAAGAAAATTTAGTTGGTAGAATATCAATGGCTTGTAGGCATCTATGCATGGACAAATCAATGGAATTAAGTAGAGTCAATACGTTAGAGTATCTATAGATCTAATAAACATAAAGATAGTTGGGCATGAGGTAGAAGGTCTAAGTTTTAAATAAACAAAAAATAAGTAAAAATGAGCTCAGGACATTTTTGACAAAATTTGAAGAGGTTATTTTGGATTTAGGCAAAGCAAATGACAAGGAGATGAGCTTGAGGGTGAACCAGGGTTAAACCAGGGCCACATTTCAGAGACCAAGCATCATCAATGGAGATATATATAGGTAAGATAGATATTTTGGGCCTAATATAGAGGGTAAAGATAGAACAATAACCCAAGCAAATTTGAGCAATTTATGGATTGTCATAAATTTTGTGATTGTGTGAAAACCAATGGTCTAAGATTGGTTTTCACCTATAGTGATCCTATGTTCGATATAGGAGTAAATGAATATCATAATGACATGTCACACTTATCATCATGGTGAAAATTTTTAATGAGTAAATACAATTGGATACCCAAAATAGATGTGGCATATTCTTTCCAATTCCATGACATGATCCTCATCAACAGGTCAACTAGATAATGACATGGAGTTTCAAGAAAATATCTGGTGGTTGGATAAGGGTAATGGACATTTAATTATTTTACATAATTTGTTCCTTATTGATAAGATCATGAGTCAAGATCCTCAAGAGTGCTAATCCATCAAAAGTGGTTAGGCCTTTTCCAATGCACAAGTCTCTCTCTCTTTTTATTTTCTATAAATACATGCTTTTAAGCCTTGAAATTTATCTCTTTACCCCTCTTTTTGATATGACCAGACTGTACTAATATTTGTACTATGACACCTTTTTGATGCATAAAGACTAAATTCCATCTTTTTTCTTAACCTGAATTGAAGTATGTTCCATGAATTCATGCATTGTGGTTAAGTGAATGTATGTTCCTTATGTCTAAGTTTTCCTCACCTTTAGGAAGTGCCTAGTATTTCTTATAGGTCAGTATAAGAATAGTTTATAGTTTATTATCAAGTTAGAAAGTGGATATTTTCCCTTTATTGCTGATTTAATAAATAATCATTGCCTTATCCTAAAATATTAATGTGAGATTGATGTTATTTGGGCTTGAAAGTGTCTTATAGTGCATTTTATGTGAGTTGGAGTGATCATATCATTGGTGCATCACCATTTTTTACACACTTTACAAAGTTTTGTCAAATATCTTCCTCTTTTCCAATTAATTGCTAGTTTAGGTTTAGTGTAGGTGATAGATCCATAAGGAAGTTGGCCTTATCTAGAGGTCTAATCCATCATTAGGATACCCATAGCCTATGATTAGTCCCATGTTGGACTAGATTTGAGTAGGTAGATCTTAACAATCCCCTCCTTAGTTAGGGTGCAAATATAGAACCCTAACATGCCTAAGATGCATGATAATATTACAAGATCAACAAACACATAAGTACACACACAAGATAACTCAAAATAAATCAAAAGGAAATAGTCTAAGGAGACTGCAAATAAGGGGCATGTTTGAATGCTATAAAATCAAATGGATACGACTTAATAAAAAGTACATAAATCAAGGAATGACATATTAAAATGTATAATAAGGAAAACACAGGCATAAGGGATGCATACAATGGAGCATATTAAAATTCTCAGAAAAGCAAGACAATAATAAGGCAAAACACTCAAGGAAGTGTGTAAAGGAAAAACATAAGGAACCAACATAAACATGTCATAGTGGGCCATGGATTAAATGTGTTATCAAAAAATGTTAAGTACATATCATATGAGGTACCCTATGTAATGTAAAATCATGGAGAATAGTCATATATAAATACAAATGCAAGATCAAACATGATAGTATAATGTAATCATTGAATCATATAACCTATGCATATCAAGATCATAAAAGATGGATGCCCCCAACATCTTGGTGATGTGAAGAGAGGGAAAACTGAACACCCATAAGTGTATCATGTATTTTTATATGCCTATATATGTGCATGTAAGAGTAAATGATATGTTAGGCCTCAACATAGAACTAACACATGGATGCCAAGGAGCTAATAGAACATGTAAGTGCTAAAAATATTTTTGGATTTTTGAGTGTTTTTAATTTTTTATGTATTTTTGTAATTTTTGATGAGTTAAGAGTTATAGTCAAGGAATTCCTCATCTATGAAATGTGGGACCATTTGTCAAAATTTTCAAGTGTGTTAGGTTATGGAGCTAAAAGCTTCAACTGTTGCAAACGTGGAGGAGGTTGTTGAGTTTCAGGGAGACCGGCATTGGCAGATTGTAGTGCAGAATGAAACTGACATCAGTAGGTGTGAACTGAAGACAATCGGCATTGGTAGGAGGTCAGCTGACGTCAGTCACCTCTAGGTAGATAGGGACCGATGTCGGTCACCTGTGGTGGTTCCAGAACTGTTGTTGATGAACAGTCAGTTAAGTGAAGTGAGTGTTTACATGTAAAGGCTAATTATGGTCTTGAGTTGTGTGTCTAATTATTGTAATTAAGATAGTCTAATTATTGTAAGCATGAGATCTATATAATAGACTCATGGGCTGTATTGTAAAAGTGCGCTAGAGAGTAAGAGAGCAAAATAAGCTCCTTCAGAGAGAAGAGAGCAATGGTGTGTTCCTCCTAGTTCCACAGTACCAAGTGTGGGTGATGGTTTGGAGAATCAGAAGGGTTCTTCGTGTATGTATGATCTTGGTTAGTAGGTGTGCAGGACCACATTTGGAGATCTACAATGGTGAGTAAGGTCTGGTGATTTGTAGGTGGCAGCAAAGAGCAGGAGATCTACTTGGAGTATGGTTGTGTGCTTGGTGTACTGGCATTGTGTTACTGACTGGTGGAGGTGAACATCAATTCTGTATTGGAGTTGATTGTTGGGACTGTTAGAGAGAGAGGGAAGAAGTCCTTGAGGTGTGGCAAGCCTTTGAGGTGGAAGAAGTGGCATCTTCTTTATTGTATTTTCTTCTGAGTGATTATTAATACAATTGTGTATTATCTCTCATATCCTATGTTGTTTCATATTTCTAGTTACTTATCATTCTGATTAAATTCCATGTTTAGTTGATAATACAAGAGGTAATCATATTGTGCTCTAACTGAGGAGCAAGATCCTAACAAGTGGTATCAAAGCTTTTGGTTGGGTTGACTAACATGTGGTTCATATCTGGTTAGTTTTTTTGATTACAGGTTACTCTCAGGGGTTTCAGATTGAGTGGGAGTATAGCAATGGCAGAAGAAAGTAAGCTACGAATGGAGAAAATGAATAGCATGAATGGTCTGATTGATGGAAAGAAAGAGTAAGGAATGGATGATTGTTGGTCGATAGAAGATCAACGTGTAGAAGCAGATGTTGTAGGTGTTGTTGCACAGGTTGCTCTAGATAAAGTAGAATCTTTGTTTATAGATTCTTTTGCCTCTTTCCATGTAGCCCAAAATAGAACATCTTTTCATGGGCATGTCTTTGGAGACTTTGGAGAGATTTATTTAGGGGTTGGTGAGCCTTGTCAGATTATTGACGATGGGGAAGTGAAGCTAAAATTGTAGACAGATAACACATGGGTGTTGAAGAAGGTCATGCAGGTTCTAGTCTTGGAGATGAGTCTAATTTATTTAGGAAAGTTGGGTGATGGGAGATGCACAGTAACTCTCATAGTGAATGTACTTGAATTAAATGGTGGTAAGAAAGTAGGTATCCTTTATCTATCTTCTTATATTACTGATTCACATTCTGTTGTAGAGATGTGGCTTTGTAGGCTTGGTCACATATGTAGGAGGGGAATGCATGTTCTTAAGTGGAAGATAGACATCTTTGATAAACTTAAGAACTGGAAAGCCTTGGTGTTCATGGAGGAGATGACAGACAGAGATCAGCTAAGGGGACTAAATTATTCTAAGTAGGGCTGTGTTAATTTGAACAGGGTTTTGATCTAAAAGGAGCTCACAGGTAAAAATTCATCACTCACAGGTGAACACAGATACCGATGTCAGTCAGGAGGAATTGACATCGAACAGACAGGCACCAATGTCGGTCATGTGTAGATCAGTAGAGTTGGTGGTGTCAGGCAGTAAGTATCGATGTCAGTCATCTAGGAATTGACATTAGCAAGGTGTACGCTAACATCAGTCAGGAAATTGATGTTTGTAGATAGGGTCAATTGCAAGAAATTGACATCGGTCGGGTGCAGATTGGGAGATGGCTGAGATCAGTCACTGGGATGAATTTTGGGCAGACAACAAGCTATCAAGGAGTCTCAAATGCCCATATGGAGGACTAAAAGGGTAAGTGGACCTCATATTCATTGTTCACCTTCTTACTAATTGCTTACTGATGGTCGAGAACTAGGAAGATGTGAAGAGGCAATGTAGGTAGAATCCAAAAATAGTGGGAGCTTGGCATGGATGAGGAGTGTGAGTCCTTGGAGAAGAACCAAATAGGAGTTTGTTGGTGGAGTTGTCAGCTTGAAGAAAACACTGAAAGATGGATGGATTCCCAAGTTGAAGAAGAGAGTGGATGGATACGTGAGACAGAAGACCAAGGTATGTGGTCTTGAGGAAGCTGCAGGATAGTGGTATAGGTTTTTTGACAGGTGGATGACAAAGCAGGGCTTTAGTCAATGTCAGTGTAACCATTATGTTTGTCTTACCAGGTGGATGATGAGTTGCGACATTATCCAGTTAGTGTATGTGGGTGATTTTCTAGTAGGTTCGTACATATAGGGTTTTGCTGAGCTAAAAGTAAGGTCAGTATAGTGGCATGTCATGAAGAATTTGGAGCAGCAAAATTCTTTGGCTTAAGAGACATGGAAGATCATAGGTTGATATCTAGTGGGAGTTGATGTGAAGAAGGTGTAGGCGAGGTTCAATATGCAAGATGCAAAATCAGAAAGCACACCAAGGGCTAGATAGTTCAAGCTGAGCTTAGAACAGGGTTCAAAATCACATAAGGTCTAGTGTAGACCTGAGTTTTCCCAAGTAGTGGGAGTTGTCAGAGAGTTTGGAGCCAATTTGGGGAAGGTGGATTCTTAGGTATTTGAGAGGGACTAGCAGCAGGTTAACATGTTATGCAGGGTCAAGGACTTCACTACATGGATATGTAGGTTCGGATGTGGCAGGTTACTTGGATGACAGGAAAGGCATCATAGGGTGTGTGGTGGGTGGTCTTCAAGATGGAGCTTGAAGAGGGATACAAGCTAGGAAATGAATTAGATAGTGTATAAGTACAGGTACAGTTATAGCTATTTATCTTCAAGTGGGAGATTGTTAGGTTGTGGAGCTAAAAGCTTTAACTATTGAAAACATGGAGGAGGTTATTGAGTTCCAGGGAGACCGGTGTCGGTAGATTGCAGTACAGAATGAAACCGACATTGGCAGGTGTGAGCTGAAGACAACCGACATCGACAGGAGGTCGGTCGATGTCAGTCACCTCCAAGTAAACAGGGACTGACATCGATCACCTATGGCGGTTCCAAAACTACTGTTGAAAAATAGTCAGTTAAGTGAAGTGAGTGTTTGCATGTAAAGGCTAATTATAGTCTTGAGTTGCGTGTCTAATTATTGTAATTAAGATAGTCTAATTATTGTAAGCATGAGATCTATATAATAGACTCATGGGCTGTATTGTAAAAGTGTGCTAGAGAGTAAGAGAGCAAAATAAGCTCCTTCAGAGAGAAGAGAGCAATGGTGTGTTCCTCCTAGTTCCACAGTACCAAGTGTGGGTGCTGGTTTGGAGAATCAAAAGGGTTCTTCATGTATGTATGATCTTGGTCAGCAGGTGTGTAGGATCACATTTGGAGATCTACAATGGTGAGTAAGGTCTGGTGATTTGCAGGTGGCAGCAGAGAGCAGTAGATCTACTTGGAGTACAGTTGTGTGCTTGGTGTACTGGCAGCATGTTACTGACTGGTGGAGGTGAACATCAATTCTGTATTGGAGTTGATTATTGGGACCGTTAGAGAGAGAGGGAAGAAGTCCTTGAGGTGTGGCAAGCCTTTGAGGTGGAAGAAGAAGTGGCATCTTCTTTATTGTATTTTCTTCTGAGTGATTATTAATACAATTGTGTATTGTCTCTCATATCCTGTGTTGTTTCATATTTCTAGTTACTTATCATTCTGGTTAAATTCTGTGTTTAGTTACTAATACAAGAGGTAATCATATTGTGCTCTAATTAAGGAGCAAGATCCTAACAAAGTGCTACTTATAACAATGGATTTATGCTTCTTCAATATACTTGTCCAGTGGCTTCCTTGAATTTAATGGTGTGGGTAGATAATCATATCCATCATGTGGGATACAAGTCTCTATACCCCTATCAATAAAGGTAGCACACATATTTTTAGTATCCAATTTGGCCTCCCATTTGACTAACCAATCTTGTCCAAGCTTTAATTTCAAATGGGGTTCATGGTATATTATCCATATGGCTATGGTCACCACATGTGTACCACAAACAATAGGTAAGAAAATGTATATGTAGGATTTTGACATCAATGGAGAGTATATGAGTTCATCTGTAGTATGTCCCAATTATTCAAATAATTTAGTTTCACAAGTTATATCACACTTGTTCATATCAAACTAGATATGGTAGTAATATACCCCATCAATATTAGTAATAATACTCAACTCTTCATGCTTTGGTGGTTTTGAAAGATAGTTCTCATTCAAAAGTTAGGAAGGATTTTACACTTTGGTAGGTTGTGAATCTTTTGGTGAAGAATCCAAATTGTTCACATGTTATATTTGCATTTTATATTTGTAAAATTGGTTTAATGTTTTTAACCAAGTGGCATAAATTGAGTAACAAGCATTTACATACTCATCTACTATTGTTTTGTTCCCCTTATCTATATTTAGTGTTGTTTCTTATGCAAGTGGATTGATCCTGTATGTACTAAGAACTATGGGTTCAAACAACTTATGTGAAAGGTGATCAAGTGGATAAAATTTTAAGGCATGCATTTTCTTATTTATCATATCATGAGTGGTATCATCATCACTATTATAGTAATAAAAAACATGCCCATAGTTCTACTTAGTATTGACCAATAGAGTAAGCTTAAATGGCTCTTTTGGTAATGGTTTTTGATCTTTATGTGCATGTATGTACACCTCACTAGGTACCTTATTTGCATCTAGATATGGAAGATCCATTTTACTTGACTCACCTATTTCATAAGTATGTATGTGCTCCATATGAATGAATTATTTAGGTGGTACTACTGTAGGAATGCCTTTGATTTCAGATTATATCATTTTGAAAATTTTTAAAGGTTCATCATCGACTAACATTGTTAATAAAGTACCATCATATATGAATTTTACACATCTATAAAGTGTAGATGGGACAAATTCTATTGGATGTATCTAAGGTCTACCCAAAAGTACATTATAATGCAATGATTGAGACATTACCTATAAAGTAGTTGAAACAATTTTCTATCCTAGTGTCACATCCAATGTAATTTGACCAACTAGAGGACTATGTGAATTATTGAACCCTTGGATATACATAATCAATTTTTTAATTAGATTGGTACTAATTCCCATGGTGGTTAAGAAATTGACACTAAAATGTTTAAGCTTGATCAATTATCAATGATCACACTTTTGATTCCCTTTACTTTGTATTGTCACTTGTATGAATAAAGGTAAATCTTGATCAATAATATATTTGGGCAATAAGTTAGTTAGATTAAAGGTAATAAGTTTGGCATTGTTCTTTAGATATTTCTTGATGTTTGTAAAATAAGTGGGCCAAATATCATTTGGAACTTGATTTTTATGAAATGTCTCATATAAGATGTCTTTGTAAACATTAGAATGATTTAAGAACTCAAGTATTGAAATTTTAGCATGATTATTGCTCAATTGGTCAATAAGGTCATATCCATTAGATTTTATCACAAGTATAGTCTTAGGAGACACTTGTTTTATATTAATAAGTGGTGTGTAGGTTGAACAACCTTACCTCTTTGAGTAGTAACAACATGGACTAAAAAATCTAATATAAGCCATGGGAGAATAATGGGTGTGGCATGGTACTTGTCACTCAAATAAGGCCCATGTAGAATAAACGGTTGAGAACATGCATGTTGGCATCTAGATATCGACTCTATAACATTAAAAGAAGAATTTTGAAGAGATATGAAATGTTGTCTTTGATTTAAAACTCTCTCACCATACGCATGAATTTGATTAACAATTTTTACAAGACAATTAACATAGAAAACCATACCAAGTATAGGGTATTAGACCATGAAATAATTTATAGATATGTCCATGTCAAACATGATTGAAATATTTATCAATCAGGGATTAATAACAGGGAAAAAAATTAGAAAACCCTAATTGGCCTAGGGTTTGATGTTTAAATATTGGGTTCATGTCATGTCCCCTTTTCAATTGACATGTTCTGAGTTCATGGTTAGCCTATTATGCGACCTTCGTAGGCTAATAAGATGGATAGAGGGTCATAATGGAGCTTGGCTCGACTTTGATTCACATGATTTCTTCATTTGATTTTCATTCAGGGTATTTCAGACACATTTGGCCTGAGCTCCTACTTTTTAGGGATATTTGATATGCAACGGAGCGCCTTTATTGTGGTATGGTTATGTGCGGAATCACTCCCTGATTCACTAGCTTCGATCGGTTCGTGGATCCGACATGTATTGAGGGAGATATTAATATTTGATTGATTTAATCAAATATTAATTATTTAGCCTATTTTTAATTAGAAACCCTAATTCTAATTTAAGAAACCCTAATTAGGGCAAGCATATCTTTTGAGGGTATAAGGGTTTCTCATGGAGGCCATTGTTCATTATGCTATTGAATATTGATATTGATTTTGAGAATTTCTTCTGTGAAGACTGAGCCTAGGGTTCAAGGATTCCATTTGCATTGGAGAATGTTCCCTCTTCAGTGTGTGCAATTAAGAGGCTGTGGAATATCAGCTGATCTATTGCCAAAGTGAGAGATAGCTTCATCCAAAAGTTATCACAAAATTTCAGGTTTGAGAGATAACTTCACACAGAAGTTATCACAAATATTCCAAGTATTTATTGCTTTATGTTTTGTTTCAATAAATTATACAGCTAGAGATCTACTGTGCTAGAGACATATATTTCAGATCAGGGGTTGAAAACAGGGAAGTGGTGCTTAATTTGCGGCCGTACAGAATCCGTACGGATTCGTACAGATCAGTGCAGGAACTGACATCGGCAGATAGAGGGTTTCAGTGACCGACATCGGTCGACTGAAGACCGACGTTGGCAGAAATCCGACTGGCAGAGACCGACGTCGGTGAGATATCGACTGACGACGGCGACTGTGTGTCGACACAGAAGGGCCGAGACTTTCCAGAACTCAATTTGCACTTCCAGATTTTCAAAGCCAGGGTTTTCAAGACTATATTTCATATTTATATGCATATTAGAGGACTAAAATTGTAATAATTTACAAGGACAAGTGATACAATCTGTAATTTGTTATTAAAGACTATATTATTGTGATCTTTCTGAATTTATTCAACAGCGATTATATCTTGGTTCAGTTTTTTTTGTGTTGCTATATTTCCTGTTTGGAGGGGACATCACAGTGGTATCAAAGCTTTTGTACAGATAAGAGAGCCCCTAAGTAAGGGACATTACAGTGGTATCAGAGCTAAATCCTGCCAGCCTGAGGGTCTATAGATCTTATGCAGCCACAAGAGTTGGGACCACACAGGTATAACACACACAGCCGAGCCTTGCTTGAAGGTATCCAGTTGTTAGATCAGAGACTGATCATCATGAGTGATAGATGTGAGGGCAGCCCACCCAGGGGCCACAGGTATGATGCTGATCAGGCCACCAGAGAGTTTCAGCGTGTTATGATGACAAGCCAACAACAGATGGCTCAGACACTACAGGGACTTATGACCATGTTAGAGAGAATGAACGCACCTGATGGATAGAATAGGGACCAAAGAGATGACAAGAGTGCTACGGTTGATCAGAGACCACAGCAGACTCACTCCAAAATAGCTGATAGACCTACACGCCCTTCATTTATTCAAGAAGAACCAGAGGTACCAGCAGATGAGGAGGCAGGGAATTCTCCATTTGCAGATGTTTACATGGCTGTAAATGATGAGTGGGACTTATTACCTCCTCATATCCAGGAGAGAACAACCTTTGATCATTTTGTCAATTTGAGGAGAGAGCACTATAGATTGGCTAGACAGGACAGGAGACCTAGAGTCCAATTCAGTGAGCTCCAGAAGGCTACTGGTAAGCTTTCTTTGACTACTTTTGACGGCAGCGGTAAGATGACAGCTCAAGCTTGGATTCATAAGCTTGACACCTTTTTGGCGTTGAGACCAATGTCAGAGAGAGATGCCATCAAATACGCCACTTTGCACTTAGATGGAGTAGCACATGATTGGTGGTACCATGGTATGGTAACGCTTCAGCATAATCAAGTGACAGAGTACCAGGACTTTGTGGATAGATTGGTTGAGCGGTTTGACAGGAGAGATCCTGAGGTTTACTTCTGAGATCTGGCACAGTTGAGACAAACAGGTAGCTTGGAGTCCTTCATTGGTGAGTTTCAGAGATTAGTAGTCATGGTACCCAATATTTCAGAGCGTAGATTGGTAGTTCTCTTCATAGAGGGATTGACAGAGCCATTGAGGGGTTGGATCAAAGCCTTTGATCCTCCTTCATTACAGGTAGCTATGAAGAAGGCACGTGATATGGAGATGGCAGCCCCATCCAATAAATTTAACACCAAAGGTACTTCTTCTTCTAGAGACCATAAGCACTCCCACGGGGATACGGAGAGACCAGATTTTAACATAGATAAATCCGGAGTTAAAAATGATTCAAAGGCCAATCCAGCAGCACCACCTTTGGATCGTGAGGCGCTTAATGATCTACGCAGGAAGAAGCTTTGCTTCTACTGCAAAGGACCATATGATATCCATCACGATTGTCCTTTGAGGCCTAAGGGCAAGGCGAATCGTATGATGTGGATATATTATGAGGATTCAGATCCTGAGGATTTCGAACAGCATAACAGTTCTGAGGGGGCAGAGGCAGAGGCTTCAGGGCCTAATGTAGAGACAGAGTTAGAGCTTCACCTACAGGAGGCACGCATATCCAGCATTCAGTCGGATGAGTCATTCAGACTCTGTGGAGTTTTGGCAGGGCAGAAGGTTATCACCCTCCTTGATACAGGAGCCACTCACAATTTCATAGATGCTAGATTTGTGGAGAAGCGTGGACTCACTACAGAAGATTTTGAAGGCATCAGAGTTAAGGTAGCTGATGGTCACACTCTTAAGTGTGAGCGTATGATTAGAGACCTCCCATTGCGCTTGAACAACTATGAGTTCAAGGCTGATTATTATGTGGTAAACATGGGGGATATAGACTTAGTCTTGGGTATGAAGTGGCTTCATTCATTTGAGGAAGTCACTCTTCATCTCAAGGACATGGAGGTTCTCTTTAATGTTGATGGGACGACACATATTCTTAAGGCAATACGGGGCAGCAGCTTCAGATATATGTTTTTTCATCGGATGGAGGTACCTATACCACATAACATGATAGAGGGTGATGACAAGAGCACATTAGCACCAGTACAGGAGAGGTACGAGGACGAGCTTGGTCTTGAGATGAGTTCAGTTCAGGAGTTGTCACATGTGGTGAGGACTCAACTTTCTGTTACAGTCGGGTCATAGGTTGATGATGATATGACTATGTCTAGCCTTCACAATCCAGTTTTAGATATTATTCAGGTATGGAGTTTGCTTGCTGATTGTCATTTATGGATTGGATGTTATCTTAGTACTAGAGATGATGTGACGCCATTACATGAGAGTTGGAATGGACATGGCATGAGGTTCGTGTTAAGTGACAATGGTGAAGATCCTAACTACATTTGGGATCCAGGTGGGTTGATTGATTTGTCATTCAGTGATTGCTTGAGGGCAAGCAATTCCAGGAGGGGTGGATTGTCATGTCCCCTTTTCAATTGACATGTTCTGAGTTCATGGTTAGCCTATTATGCGACCTTCGTAGGCTAATAAGATGGATAGAGGGTCATAATGGAGCTTGGCTCGACTTTGATTCACATGATTTCTTCATTTGATTTTCATTCAGGGTATTTCAGACACATTTGGCCTGAGCTCCTACTTTTTAGGGATATTTGATATGCAGCGGAGCACCTTTATTGTGGTATGGTTATGTGCGGAATCACTCCCTGATTCACTAGCTTCGATCGGTTCGTGGATCTGACATGTATTGAGGGAGATATTAATATTTGATTGATTTAATCAAATATTAATTATTTAGCCTATTTTTAATTAGAAACCCTAATTCTAATTTAAGAAACCCTAATTAGGGCAAGCATATCTTTTGAGGGTATAAGGGTTTCTCATGGAGGCCATTGTTCATTATGCTATTGAATATTGATATTGATTTTGAGAATTTCTTCTGTGAAGACTGAGCCTAGGGTTCAAGGATTCCATTTGCATTGGAGAACGTTCCCTCTTCAGTGTGTGCAATTAAGAGGCTGTGGAATATCAGCTGATCTATTGCCAAAGTGAGATATAGCTTCATCCAGAAGTTATCACAGAATTTCAGGTTTGAGAGATAACTTCACACAGAAGTTATCACAAATATTCCAGGTATTTATTGCTTTATGTTTTGTTTCAATAAATTATACAGCTAGAGATCTACTGTGCTAGAGACATATATTTCAGATCAAGGGTTGAAAATAGGGAAGTGGTGCTTAATTTGTGGCCGTACAGAATCCGTACGGATTTGTACAGATCAGTGCAGGAACCGACATCGGCAGACAGAGGGTTTTAGTGACCGACATCGGTCGACTGAAGACCGACGTCGGCAGAAATCCGACCGGCAGAGACCGATGTCGGCGAGATATCGACCGACGACGGTGACTGTGTGTCGACACAGAAGGGCCGAGACTTTCCAGAACTCAATTTGCACTTCTAGATTTTCAGAGCCAGGGTTTTCAAGACTGTATTTCATATTTATATGCATATTAGAGGATTGCAATTGTAATAATTTACAAGGACAAGTGATACAATCTGTAATTTGTTATTAAAGACTATATTATTGTGATCTTTCTGAATTTATTCAACAGCGATTATATCTTGGTTCAGTTTTTTTTGTGTTGCTATATTTCCTGTTTGGAGGGGACATCACAGTGGTATCAGAGCTTTTGTGTAGATAAGAGAGCCCCTAAGTAAGGGACATTACAGTTCACCAAATGTTTAACCTTAATTTGGATTTTTATCCTTACTTGGGTAGATAGGGTTAATGATATAGAAATGATAGGGCACAAGGGTGAATATTAGATCTACAATAGGCCAATTAATGTGCTAAACTTAGATGTACCATATGTTGAATTTATTAAACTAAAATAAGATATAAATAGAAAGTATAATTATGCTAGATATGGAAATGACAAAGAAGTAATTTAATTAGTTGGTTCTGATGCTAATGTAGATCTAGATCTACTACATGAAAAAAATAGGTAGAAAAGTAGATTTTAGAATAGCCATTAGATTCTAGATCTGGTGCCTCTATCTCTCTAGATAGTTTCAATATCTTGGGATGGTTGCATCAATGCTAATGTAGTATATGTAATATGAGATGAACCAAGATGTAACCACCTAGATTCTTCTAGGTTTGGATTCACCTTCACTCTGGTGCATTTAGATCTGGGTCATGGATTGTTACTCTGAATGAAATGAAAAAAAAACTAGATTTTGATTTTTAATGTGACATTGAGAAAAAATGGGTTAGTGGGCACATGGTGTTAATTTGACTTACAATGAACTTACTATCAAAGGGCATTGCCTACATATCCAATAATTTAGAAGAGGGCCTTATACTCATGTATTTATCCCCTACATGTTGGTTTATGTGTGAATCATGCAATGTATGTAAAGCAATTATAAAAATGACCTAACTTGTTACCTAGAAAATAAGACCTTGTGATTTCTCCTTTTGTAATTTAGACTTATGGCTAGGTTATTTCTTTGACTGATATCATAATAGGGTAGAATAGTAAAGATTTTAGTAAATTGAGTGCTCTTTTGGTCTGATTTCTAGGTGGTAAATGAATGAGGGTTGATATTGTATTTATACCAATCCTATAGGGAGATAACTCACATTAAAACACTTATACCAACCATTACAATACATTTCATTTGAAAATTATATGACTTTAGGGTACTCGACACTTACATTAGGGAAAGATAGTAACATCGATGTTATTATGCATTTTAGA
Source organism: Torreya grandis (assembly GCA_037957365.1). Classification (NCBI taxonomy): domain Eukaryota; kingdom Viridiplantae; phylum Streptophyta; class Pinopsida; order Cupressales; family Taxaceae; genus Torreya; species Torreya grandis. The sequence goes on from JARHVA010001653.1 coordinate 669,810, forward strand.
TGTTAGTGTCTAGGGAGAAAGAGAGTAGGCACAAGTTTAGAAATTTTAAAGGTGTAAGATAAGTATATTTTAAGTATTATGGGTAAGATGGGATGTCTGTGTCATCGATATAAGGTTGGTCAAACTAAGAGATAGGATAATGAGCACATGAAGAGTAGATACAAGGGTTGTATAAGCAAGGAATGTGTAGAACTAAGAGAAACATCCAAGGTGTGAATTTGCCAAGTGTAAAAGACTAAGGTGATACATAATCACAAAATATCGTCTACACATATCAGTTACACTATGAAAGATATAAGCATGGATAAAGGCATGTGTAAGTACATATATGAGATCAAAGATGATAATGTAATGTGATGATAAAATGATATAACTTGGGTGTATTATGATCATAAAGGTGGATTCCCTAATGTCCTGGTGATGTGATTAGAGGGAAATCACAACATCCAATAGAACATAGATCATGTATCTATGTATGCCTGAACCATACTCAAAATATGCTTGAAACATGTGTATCTATAAAATATTGATATGACATCTACCAACATGGAATTGATAACATATATGCCAAGGAAATAATAGGACATGTAAATGTTGAACATATTTTTGGATTTTTAAAGTTTTTGTGATTTTTTTGGTATTTTTGGAATATGTGAGAGGACTAATCAAGGAAGTCCTCATCTTCAAAGGGTGTAGGATCACTTGAGGCCTTTTCAATTATTTATTTATAGGAATGCATGGCCACCTCTTTGATGTTTTTGTATAATGGTATTATAGAAGCTATCAATGGGGAAGGGTGGCTATATCCATCATGGTGTATGCAAAATTCCCTATCTCTAACCATAAAGTTGATACACATACCTGCATTATGTAGTGTTTCCTTCTAATCAACGAGCCAATGTTGTCCAAATTTGAGTGTCAATGTGGATATTGATCTAATATCCATATGATTATGGGGATCACCTTTACTCCACATGATAATATTAGATAGATGTACCCAAGAGATTCTGGCATCAATAGAGAATTTGTTAAATCAATTGTATTATGTGCCAACTATTGAAGGAATGTAGTATTGCATATCATATCCCAATTATTCCTATCAAAATTGAGATGTTTATAATAAACCTTATCAATATTAGTAGTAATAGTTAGTTTTTCATGCTTTGGTTGCTTTGTAGGATGGTTTTCATGTGAATCTTAGGAAGTATTTTATATTTTTATCTTCATGGGCATAATTTGTATTTGACCCTCACTCTTATATTTATGTATTTGGTTTTGAAATGTCTGGTAGTGACTTGTATGATGGCCATTTATTTGATGATAGTTAAAATATGGAAACCCTTGCTTAGGAATAATTCTACTGCTCAAAGTTAGGGAAGTTGGGGAAATATCTGCTGTTGGCATGGATCATGGAAAATTTAAGTAACTATAGGAGGAGATCAATTTACATAGATCCTTCCTTAGATGGTTTTTCAAGGACCAAAACTTGATCAAATATTCCATCAAAAATTTTATTTGGGAGAAATAAGTGACAAAAAATAAAGAGAAATTTTAGGAGATGGATATGTAGGTGAGAAAACTTGAGGAATGAGTCAATATGTTGGAAGAGGAGAACATCTTTTTCAAAATTAATCTTGATGCTCTTGTTAAATACTGAAAGGCCATGGTCAATTATTATCTCTCTAGTAGGGGGTTCTCTTTAAACTCATTAAAAAGAGTCTAAAGGATGAAGAGCCAAGCAAGAAGTCCAAGAAGGTTAAAGATACTATCAAGGAGAAAGACTTAAATTTTAATTACATGGAACAAAATTTGAGGGAAATGTTGGATAATTGGAATGAATCCCTTAGTGGGCATAAAATTTAGAACTTATACCTTTTGAGGTGCTAGTTTGTTGTTGGGTTTCATTATTCCTGTTGTGATGTTGTTGTCATCCCACCATTTATTAAATTTTTATTTATATTTATAGACTTGTTGGATTTTATGGTTCTTAAGACCTTATTTATGGCTCTTTAATAAAAAGGTAGAGTCCCTTTCAAAAAAATCCACTTTACCCATAATAATAATAATAATAATAATAATAATAATAATAATAATAATAATAATAATAATAATAATAATAATAATAATAATAATAATAATCATCTACTCAATTTATGTTTGTTAGAAGGTAAAGATATCATGTTATGTTCAAGTAACATGGAAACTATTATATCTATAATATCTTGGTTTAGTGTGATATGTAGAATATATTGTGGAGTATTATGAGAGGTGTCCATGTTATTTACATGATGTATCTGCATTTGACCCTTGTATGGTTGACTTGATGTGTGAAGCTAAGAAGGTTGTATGGAATAACAAGTGTTTACATGTTCATCTACCATTTTTTCTTTGCCCTTATCTTGATTTATTTCCATATCCTCTATAGGTGAGGTTAGATTATATGTAATGGGACTTGTAGGTTCAAATAGGTTATGCAAAATATGCTCAAGTGGATCAAAATTAAGTTTTCACAATGTATCATCTATCATGTCATGGGAAATATAATCATCAATGCCATAATAATTTGAAACATATCCATATTTCTATATAGTGTTGACCAATAAATGAAGTTCAAATATTGGAGGTACTTGCAAATTTTGTATCATTGGATCCTTTGGTATTAGTTCTTGTTATTGAGGTGCATCTATGTGCACTTCAATGTTTAGTGCCTTATCTATATTTTTAGATAATGGATCCATTATACTTGAATCACCCATCTCATAAGTTAGGATATTCTTAAGAGGAATACATTGTGTGTATGGTACTACCATAGGAATGCCTTCTATATCAGAATGTACCATTTTGTATACTTTGAAGGGCTCAACATTGATAGGCATTATCAATAATGTCCCATCATGTTTGAATTTTACACATTAATGTAAAGTATATGGGATGACCTCCAATATGTTTATCCAAGGTCTACCTAAATGTAAATTATAATTTAATTATTGAGACATTAACTAAAAGGTGATTGAAACTATTTTTTACCCTAATGTTACATCTAAATTTATTTGGCCAATTAAAGGGTTATGTGAATTATCAAATCCCTTGATATGTATCATTGATTTTTACAATAGTTGGTGTTAATACCTATTATCAATTGAAACATGCACCCTTATGCTAAGGGATCTCTCGCATGTAGATCTTCCATGCCTAGCACCTTGGACTTAATAATATGATCATTTCCTAAGGTTTGGGACTATTGTGCTCCTTGATACAAACCTCCAAATTAAGCCAAATTCTTTTTATTATTGATGTACTTGGTTGAAGACCAATGCATATACCTATAAAGAGTAGAATTAAATCTGAAACTAGCATTAGACCTAAACTTGATAAAGTGGAAAAAGGAGAGAAAAGGTAAGAGGGTTACTGGAATGTGGGATTATACTAGGAGAGGGATATTTGAGGCCAAATTTTGGTAGCATTACAATTCTAAAAAAATGTAAAGCATTTTACAATAAAAACTAGGGTTTATATAGCATGGGGCAAAGCCCTACATGAACAATTTTTTATTGGAGGTTGTAGGTAGGAACTTCAATTTAGAAATGATATCTAGTACTCGAGGTTGATTAATAACATCAATATTTTTGAAATAACTATTACAATCCATGCTTATTCAACTTGGATATAATAATTTGATCATGAAAGTAATTGGAAGGTCACTCATCGATCCACATGTGCATTTAAGAATTAAATACATATAGGTAACCAAGGATGGCATATGATCATGTTATAACACTTTAAAAACTACCTTGCATTTAATTTTATTCTAATTTAATTCCATTAATGTTCAATCAAGCTCAACTAACATACCCATTTATGGCAGTCACATGCCAATCTAGTTAAACTAACCTATTAATGTGGGATTATGTAGGTGTATATTTAGGTTCTACCTCATCATCTTGTTTAGGTAGTGGAGATGTTGCATGAGTACCCATTTAGAACCATATGAAAACTATCCCATGTGCACTCCCTTCTTTGTAGAGTCTAATGTGTAGTTATGCATAAATAGCTAAGTATATTTTATGAAATGGTGTGCACTAAAGATTATGTAGAGAGTTGGATTTGTAGTGTGGCTGAGATTTTGTGAAGGGAACTATAGGAGATATTATATGGAAGTGCACAAGTCCCAAATTATTTTTATGCCTAGTCTTTTTTGATGGTATTCATAGTTTGCATCTTCATATAGAAATTTTTATAGTCTATGAAGAGAACACTACATAATATACATTTTACAAGGGTGTAGATGTGAAAATATATGGATTAGAACAAGACTTAACCATTTGTGTGTAAGGAAGTCTTTTAATAAGAGCATGCAATAAGATTTTAATTCACTCTTCATGATTTGAAACTAGTCCTTGTGTATTTCTCTCTTTCACTTCTTGAAGTTGGGGAGACCCACACACTTTGTATTACACACTATGATGGTGTGATGAAGGATATTGACATGGGGCACACATTATAAAATCATCATAAGTTCACACATCAACAATTCATTGATGTGTGAACCTATGCTAACTATTGAGTGTGGTTATAGATGAGAAAGGTCTGTGCATAGACTTGATTTTAAGAAAATAGATGATACACAAATGCACAACCTCTTATGAAATATTTATAAGTTTAGTGCCTACTAAATGGGTGACTTATAAATTCAATACTTTTGGTGACTTTTGTGGGCCACTTGCCTACTAAGTAAGAATCCAAATTTTTTGAAGCAATCCATTGGGTACAGAGTCACTTGGAATCCCTTGCTCTTATTTTTACTCATTATGATTAGGTGTGAGAAGACCAATTAAAATTAGAAATAACTTAGATACCTTCCATAATGACAAATAAATAAAATAATTGCATTGAATGACACTTAGAGGAATGAAAAAACTAAGCTAATAAAACTGTGCATAAGTGCTTGAAGGAAAATAAACCACTCTAACAACAACATGCGTGCACAACATTTACAAAAATTAAAACATCTAAACTAATATTTACAAGGGTGATTATGATCATCAAAGATAGTGTTTGAGATGAATCTTATTGATGGGGATAGGAAACACTTATATACTTGGATTTGTAAGTTGGTAGGCATTGGATTTCTTGGAATTGACTATGGTATATGGGTCACTCTATATAATGTCAAACTTTGTATGCTTCCCAACCTTTAATCTATCTATTCTATATTTGAGTACCAAGTCTCCTTTATTAAAGTCTCTATCATCAGCCCTATTTTTGATTGTTATCTTGGTATATGCCTACTAAAGATACACCCTGAGTTATTTGAGATTCATTAGCTTGATTAATCATACTATCATGGGTTCACTTTCATGCAATTAAAATTGATGAGATAAATATAATGAAGGAAATTCAAGAGATGCGAGTAACCTTGATTTCTTTCCATATGCTAACATGAATGGTGAATTTCCTAGCACCTTTTTCAATATTATTCGATCTACCAAGAGGGATTTCATGAGATTAGTATGCCATGATCATTGATTGTCTTCCATGTTCTTCCATGGTTCACTTAATGATGTAAATCAAGTTTTTGTTAGTTAATATAGATAAACCATTCCATTGGGGGTAATAGTTTGATGAGGTGCTTATATGGATGTTATGTTTGACCACCCATTCACTAATATTGGCTTCAAAGAAAGCCAAAGTATTATCAAAGACCACTATCATGAAAATCATGATAGGCCACATATTAGGAATGTTTGATTGTAAATATTAAATTGGGCTCAATGAAATTTGAGAGCTCCTTCCTCATTAAGGGATCAAGCTTTGTACTAATTGGCCTCTACTTATTGACTGGTATAGTATTGGGGTCAATCTCAATTATATGATGAAATAAGCATATATCAAAGCCTTTGAGGTCTTTATAGCTCCATGCAAAGATATCATCATACCTTATGCTTATCTCAATGAATTCTTTGACATTAGATGGGGAGAATACCTTACCAAATCAAGAGCTTATCATTAGAGATGGACATCAAATTTAAGATGTCCTCCTTCACCATCATGTTTCTCCTCTTTCCTTTTAGCTGGTCATCAGAATTAAGGATGATTTCTAACATGACTAGCCCATTAGGCAATTATTTTCCTTTAGTTGAATGATCTAATGTTAATATTAAGCTTGGATTGATGTTGATTATTGGTGTAATACTTAGCTTTGTCTTTTAGTAAGTTAACAATTTATTCATCACTTTTGAACACTTGAAAATTACTTGCATTATCTAGGACTATTGGTATGATTACAATTTTTATGATATGCTCAGACTCATTCTTACTACTACATGAGAGGTTCTACTATACCCCATGATTGTGAGCCTATTAACATCATAATTTCATGCCATTGGTATGGAATGGATGTTGAAATAATTAAACCCTTATATCATGTCCCATTCCCTATGTTTATAAGCTTTTAGTATAATGTTTTTGGACATGTTTCACACTCTGACCTAGTTTACCACTAGTTCACTATGTATGAAAGCTTGAAACACCTTAACTCTGTTACTATACACCAATTAGAGACCTTTGATTAGAACCTCATATTTGATAATATTGATTTTTTAATCCAAATTACAATCTAAATGCATGAAAATATTTATCCTTTTGAGTGGAGACCATCACAACACCAAATCCTACACCAATTTTACTTTGAGAGCCATCAAAGTATAGCTTCCATATGCCTTCAAGGTCTTTTTTTTCCTTTACAAGGTTAGGAAGCAAGGTGTCTTCAACAATGTAGTATGTGCCTATCCCTATTTCCTCCTCATTATTGTATGGGTCACACTCATAATGGTCATGCACCCATTTATAAAGTAAGCCATTTGGGACCACTTCAAGGGGTGTGATTATCTCATGAAGAATCAAATTCTCTTCTTAGTCAAACAAAGTGCAATTTTCATCAACCAAACTAAGAGTGTATGGTTCTATGTGGTTATTTGAAATAGGATTAGCCTTTATGGTCACCTTGGTTATATATCTAGTTCTGAGTACCATGTGAAACCACTCTAAGGATATATATTCACCCACCTTCATAGTGAAATCTTGGGAGAGGTGTATAACAAAGTAAGGGGGTAAGTCAATGACTGCAATGTCTCATGTAATGGAAAGGATTTCACATGTGTGTAGAGTGAGACTCAGACCCTTAAAAATTCCCATTGTTTTAATTATTGTTCTATCCAATTGAATGACCCATTTTGAGATGGGATAATATGCTATGCTTAACATGTCTACAATTTTATTCATCATGACTAATTTTATCATGAATGGATCTATCATAAAATTATGTATGAGATGCTTACTAAGGATTATAGAGATGTAGAATGGGGGTGGCTTGTTATTTTTGCACACTTCTTCCTTAGGTTGGCATATACTTGTGTGTGAAATAGGTACAGTCTGTAATGGCTCATGAGGTTGTAAGCTTCTTAGAGCATCCTATAATAAATTACTTTGGGAAAAAATAACAAGAGCATCCCACATGAAATTTTTTAGTCCAATATTCTTCATTTGCTCAACTATGTTAAAGGGGATTTGAGTCCCTTTAATCTACGCTTTTTTAATTGTAGTCTCTTCTTACACATGCACAATAGTATGGGGTTAGCACTCTTTTTGTGCACCCTATTCCATGTGCATTGAAAGTGGGACATAAAAGTTGAAGGCAATGAATAAGAAGGTTATGTATACAAGGGAAAATGAAGTTGATTTATAAAGCAATCCTAGCTTAGAGAAGATAAATCACACTTACCCTTCTACTTGTTGGTACATCTAGTAAACCTAACCAAGTGGTCCTTTACCACAATAATATGACTAGAGATGGTTTCAAATCCTATAGTTAAGCAACACCATGAAATAACCCTAGCTAGGTCCTATTTTTTCTTATTCATAAAGTGAATGACAAGTAAAGTAAAATCTAACTTAGTGCCCACCAAAGCTTGTGGCACACAATAGGGGTAATAAACATGAAAGTAAACATGCATATAAGAATTCTAATTAAGTCAATATAGATGTAACCATAATACATAGAGAGATAAATACATTGAAAGCCATTACTTATGCTACTTCGATCTACTAAAATAGAGGAGTAAGAGTTAGAGATACTTACCTTGAAGATGAACCCATTGAGACTCAATCTATCCCTTAGCCAATGGTGATTTTCAAGAGGGTTTTATGGTTTGTAAGGATCATTAAGATAGGCCAAATCATTTAAGAATTTTACATAAGATAAGATTATTCTCCAAATGTAAACCCCTAAGCAATGATTCCTCAAGTAGGATGATAGAAGAACAGATTGTAAATAAGCACAAATGAATAATTAACTCTATCTCTCTCTAATAAATGGAGGAAAGGATGTGTATACATAGTTGGATCTAACCCTAAACCCTTATAAAAGTTTATCCAATAGATTCATCCCAATTGAACTTATATCAATAATTAATAAAAGTAGTTAAGTCTCAAATTGGGCTAGCTGAGGTTGACCTAGTCCCGTAACGTGCTAATATATTTTAAGTACAAGGTCTGCCTAGGCTATCTTTGTTTGGTAAATTTTAAAAAGAGCTTTTATCTTAGGTAGGGGATATTTAAGGTGGTGAATTACTTGGAGGAGTGTGTATGAGAGTTTTCAAATCTTATGGAAGTGTATACAAAGCACCAATGGTCTACCCACCCCTTTATCAATGTACCCTTTAAGGAGTACACTTAAAGAGATTGAAACTCAATGGTTTCTTTCAAGAGAGAAATAATCAATAATTAATAAAGTTTGATAATATTATGTGTATATATATATGCTCCAATTTAATCTCATCACATTTCACTTAGGTGTAACATGGATGGTGCTTTGGGAAAGGAACATAGTAACACACAATGTTAAAGCTAAATAAATTGCAATATTTTAAATCATAAAATAACTGAAAGTAAATGACTAAAAAGAAATAATTGAAATAAACAAGTAATTTATGTGTATCTTGACTAACCATTATCACTAAATGGTTATTTTATATGTTTTTATTTTTTATTATAGAGGGAACATAAACTACTTTGGACAAACCTAGGGATACAAAACTAAAGAGCAAAAACAAACAAACCTAGGAAAGCCAATTTAATGGAAATGTGTAGGCATGACATGCTTGTAAATTTGGTAAGATGGGATGATAAATTATAATTTAGGACTGAATGAGCAAGCCAAAATTTAGATTAAATTAGGTAATCAAAAAAATAAGCCTACTAAATGACTAAAAAATTCAAACAAGTATACCTTAAGTAAGAAAGATAATAAAATTGTAATCACCTAAAAGTGGTATTTGGATGCTAAGAGTGTTGCTTGAGACAACCTATTCCTAGCTTAGCCCTAGACCTATTTTAGATCCTCTATCACACCTTTACAACCATTGTGCAGACCACAAACATATACAATTATCTCAAACATAGTCCCAGAATTGCATTCCCAAATCCCAACCCATTATGCCCAATAGTTTACTAGTTGGAAACTAGTGCCACATTAAGGACACTAGATCCACATGACGCTTGTGTCCCCAAATTGGTGCTAGTTTCCCTTTCCCTAACTCTCTTGAATGGATATATTTTCAAATGTATGCCCCTACTAAGGTCAGCCTAAGTACATTTTAATATCCATATAAGCTACGTATCACTATAAATACAAGACTATTAGATCTCTATCCACTAGATGGAAAATAGATGAAAAAACCCTATTCAAATAAGAAGCAAGTTAAATAAAATCAAGGTTATTAATAATTATTCTAACTTACTTATAAATACTACCATCTATAGCTACCCTAAGCCCATATTTCAAATTTTTTGAATCTCAAGCACACTCAAGGTATTCAAGACCACTATCATTCTAGCATTCACTTGTACTTGCAAAAAGTACTAGGTGGGAGAACTACATCAGGATTGATCCCTTCTTGGAGTATTAGTATGTAGAAAAATCTCTTCATAGTGGGGTGGTGAGGATGTCTAGCCTATCCTACTAATGAACACACATTTCTAGCTTATGCCATATTTGTAAGGAGGATTAGGGTTTGCATACTAAATTAGATATTTTAGGCATAATACAAAGTTTTAAATTTCATGCATATAGGAATATAACCCAAAAGCATAGGTACATGTGCTCCCAAAAATTAATAACATTACTTCAAATAGGAAACTAACACATTTTGAAGACACTAGCACTACATGACACTACTATCTAAGTGGGGTGCCACTGTCTAGTGAAAAATCAAATCAAGGGGCCCTATTGATGATATTTAAACTTGTCTATAACCAAATTTTTAAAACCTAAATCTTCTACAAAAAAACATTTTATAGATAAATCTCTATTTTAAAAAACTCAAAGCAAGTTAAAATCTATAACAAATCAATGGATATTTATTGCATATTATTACATATTTTGATTATGTCATAGATTTTAAAGGAGCTTTCTCTCCTTATTTTATGATATGATCAATATTATTGGGTTTTAAGGGTTCTCAGCACAGGGAAAATTCATCACCTATAACTTCTTCTTGTACTAGATCAATTCCTAAGACCCATACAATTCATAGGGCATCACAATCAGTGCCACATATTCATAACATCACTACATAGGCAGATTCAAACACATATTACTCTACACAATAGATTATGGGATTAAAGTTTCCTTTTTACATAACATGCATAATCACAGTTCCCTTATTTGATATATGTCATGGTGATGGTGAGTCTCCCATAAGACTCATTAGATATTATGGTTCCTACCCCTTTTACATACTTCCTTCTCTCTTGCTTCTTATACATAGTTTATTTTCATTTACTTATACATAGCTTATATCCAAATAATACAAAAACAATATAACATGTCAAAACACAAAAAACATTCAAATATTACTTAGAAAACACAAAATTTATAGATTATATGCATTGCTATGTTTACATTTGTACTACTTGCCAAATATTACATATGTCAGATATCTTAGTATAGTGAGTTTTTATCATACATATATGCTTCATTTGTTATTGACAAGTGTTTATAGATTACATACAAGACTCGCATCCACTAAAATGATCCATAATTTATATAATCTACCCACTGGGGGTATATACACCAATCCAAGTTTATTTATTTTGTACATCTGCCCACTTGAGGGCATCTCATACACAATTTATAATACCAAGTTCTATCCTTACATTCTATACATTCCATTTTATGCATTGATATATCTTGATATGGATCATTCTTACTCATGCTCATATTTGTTGCTGAATATCACTAGTTTAGACTTAGCTTATAGAATTTTCATAGATTTATACTACAAAGTTATACATGCTTTCATTTCTAGCTTTTATAGTTTAGACTTGATTGTGTTTCCTATGATTTTTCATTTCAAGGGCATTTGAATATGCCATTGCTCTTTGGATCTATACCACTTCTATGTTTGTATGCCTTTACATGTGCCCATATCCCTTGTGTGTGATTCCCTAATTGTATATGTGGATATTTGAATATGTCCTTCTATGTGTCTCTAAGCCAAAATCACTTGTTTCTTGCATATGTGGACATTTAAACATGTCCTTATATGTTTTATATGCTCAAATTTAGTGACATGTTCCCATGTCCTTTACATTATTTCCCCTTGGCTTACTTTTGTATTCCCCATGTGTTTTGTATGTATGCCTTCTTGTATGCATTTTCACCATGACACTTATCTTTGCTTTTTACACACACCAATTTTTGAGTCATGAGGGCCCTCATACATCTATCCTTCCTACTTGGGTGCCATGATGGACATCATGCCCCTTCCCCCTAGGTAGATACTTATATTTTATATTATACATATTGATTACATCTATTTTGACACCATTGTGCAATACTAGATTACAACATTCATATTACACTACATACTTATACTCAAATTCTTTTATATTCTAATATTATGTTTGCACTTTGTATTGAAATATCACATAGTTATCATATATGCCCTAGTTAACACATTTTTCAATGTTATTTTTTTGAGGATAATTCTTACATAGGTTACACAACTACCCTCAAAAGAGGGGGAATTCATAGGGGTTTGTCACAAAGATCAGGCTCTTATATTTCTATTCATAGATCATTTTCAACACACCTACTCAATTTTAGAAATTAGACATAGGAAAAAATAGGGAATCAAAAAGTAGTTTAATCACCTAGATTTTAGACTAGACAAACATTAACACCCAAATTGGGACACTATCACCATATGGTGTGACTGTCCACTACACGATACTACTGTCTAGTAGCCCCAACTTTAAGGTAGTCTATATTATCTAGAATAGTGGACCAAGTACATTAAAAATTTACATAGATACAGTCATAGGTTAGAAATTATGTTCAATTTTTTCTCAAACATAATCATTTAAGCTTAGATTCATACTAGTTTCTTAGATTATGGGTATCATGCATGGCATGATTACTCCCAAATTTAGTTTAGATACATAGATATAATTATTACGTACTTAGTATAGAATCAATATATTTAGATATCATATTAGGGGCATATATACAACACATAGTTTCTATATGCTCATTTACACATAGGTTGATCAAATAAAATGGAAAAATCCATGTTATTCTCTATATTTTATACACTTGATATCATATTCTATGTTTTCACTAGTTTCATGCCTTACTCCATCTATAGTGGTTGTCATTCCTGAGTGGCCTAAAAATTCCTAATATACCTAAGTGGTTGGGGAGTTTACATACACAGTTAGATATACCCAATTAGATACTTTCAACACTTTGTGTAGTTTAGTTTTAGATACATCTACTTTACATGAGTGGGAAATGATGGAGTCATAACCTACTTGAATTATTGAGCCACCAACATGAGAGGGTTAGACAAACTTAGTCTTATCCAAGCTATTCATAGGTCATGATCCACCAATCAGGGGTGGGAAATGATGGATTCAAAACTAGAATGAGGTCTTGATCCACCCACATATGGGAATTAAGCAAGCTATCAACTCAGTCCAAGCTATTTAATGATTTGATCAATATGTAAACTCATACACATAAGTTGTCACTAGGTTCATGTATTGGTTTGTGTACCCAATGGGTCATATTCATTCCTTTCCTCTTTCCTATCTCTTTACTCAAATTTACTGAGTTACTTTATTTGGCATAGTCTTTTACTTTTGATAATCTCTTAAGGAGGGATTTTTGCATGTTTCATTGTAGGTCATTGCTTTGGATCATGTTTCACATATATAGACCCAACTTCACATAATTAGACTTAACTACATGTCCTTCACTCCCTAGGAAAGTCTAGGTATTATTCTTTTTTCTTTATACTAATAATTTCACTTTACCAAATTTTATCATAAGGGGGGGAATGTAATCACCTAAAAGTGGTATTTGGATGTTAACAATGTTGTTTAAGACAATCTATTCTAGCTTATCCCTAGACCTATCCTAGAAACTTTATCACACTTTTATAGCCATTATGTAGATCACAAACATGCATGATCAACTCAAACAAAGTCCCAAAATTGCATTCATAGATCCTAACCCATTGTGCCTAATAGTTTGCTATCTAGACACTAGTACCACATTAAGGACACTAGAGCCATATAGTGCCAGTGTCCCTAACTTGGTGTTAGTGTCCCTTCCCTAACTCTCCCAAATGGCTATATTTTCAAGTTTTTTCCCCTCTTAAGGTTGGACTAAGTACATTATATTATCTACACAAGCTATGAATCACTATAAATATAAGACTATTAGACCTATATCCACTAGATGGAAACTAGATGAAAAAATCTTATTCAAGTAAGAATCAAGTTGAACAAAATCAAGGTTATTAATCACTATTCTACTCTACTTATGCATACTACCATATACAACTACACTAGACCATATTTCAAATATGTTCAATTTCAAGCACACTCAAGGCATTCAAGACACTATCATTCTAGCATTCACTTACACTTTAACCAAGTAGTAAATGGGAGAACTACATGGAGATTGATCTTTCCTCATAGTATTGGTATGTAGGTAGCTCTCTTCACATTAGGGTGTTGAGGATGTCCAGCCTATCTTACTAATGGACACACATTTTTATCTCATGCTATACTTGCTAAGAGGATTAGGGTTTGCATACTAAATCAAATATTATAATCACAATATAGAGTTTCAAATTTTGTGTGTGAAGGAATAAAACTTAGAAACATAGGCATACGTACCCCCAAAAAATAGGAACAATCTGACAAAAATGACACTAACACCATTTTGAGGATACTAGAGCTACATGGTGTTATTATCCAGGTGGGGCACTACTATCCATTGAAGAATCATATCTAGGGACCCTATTAATGACACTCAAACCTATTCATAACCCAATTTTTAGAACCTAGATCTTCTGTGAAAATAATTTTCTAGATAAGTCTCTATTTGCACATATTTATTAATATTTTTAGAAATTCAAATCAAGTTAAAATTTTTAACAAATTAGTGACTATTTATTGCATATTATTTCACCGATTTAGACAACTCATCCCTTTAATCTAAATTAATATTTACATAGGTAAAACCTTAAAAGGTTAAAATAAAACCAAATAAAACTAAAGATACAAGTAAAAATGATAATCTAACATCCATGTGTAAGCATTAACAATCCTTAAATAAATATGGGCCGGATAATGGTAAAACAATATTGATGGGTGAGCAATAATAATCCTTAATCATCAATGGAAAAAGTACATGAATGATAAAATAACATTGGAGAGTGATAAGTAACAATCTAAACTCACTTAATAATGGAAAAAGTACTAAAAAATAGTATTGGACACAACTGTCCGAAAAAAAGAAGCACAAATAAATATAGAAATAGATGTACTTTTTGAAAAAGGAGTGATAACAATTTTTATTCAAATAAAACAAAGGTAATTCTATAAATGTGAAGTAATGATATAATGAAGATAATCCATAGTCACTCTAGCATATTATTTTGTTCTAAAGATAGATAAAACTAAAATAAAGTAGTGCTAGCATGATTTAAGATGTGAAGAAGAAATATAGAAGTGGAGAAATAGATTTAGAATTAAATTTGACTATCAAGGGGGAAATGAAATGGGTTGTGGGGGAAATAAAGGAAAATCAAGGTAGAGAAACTCCTTATCAAAGTCAACAAACTAAAATTAGGTTTGTCAAAACAAGAGGACTTTTGACATTAAGGACTCTCGAGAACTTATCCTCAACCACACAAATCCTAGGCTATAAAATGAAGTATGAATGTCATCCCATGAAGGATATAAGCATGAAGATTTAAATATACCTACCTTCCCATAATGTGTTCCCCATTTCTTTAGGACCCCTTATAAATCCATCAGTTTACTATGAAAATTGGTTACTTGCATGAGAAATTAAGTAGAACTATAGATTATTTGAATCATCCTATCCCAATCTACTAGCCTACCACACCCTAATGAACCTCACCTCTAGTATGAGGCCAACTATAGAGTTTGAGATTCAATTGGAGATAGGAGATGTGTTATAAATCATGTCTTTTGATGTGAGGTTGGATTTTTGATTTTTAATTTGACTTTTGATCATTGCTTTTTATTTTAAATGATTTGCCTTCTAAATTTTGATGGATTTTTATATTCCTCCTTCATATGGATTTAGAGAACCAAACATGGGTGCTAAAAATGACTATCATTTAAAAAATTTGGACTTGGTAGCTAAGAAAGAGAACTTAGAGAGCATGTTGTCTAAGATTATTATTTATTCATGTGAAATAAAAGTGATATCTTGAATTTGAACTTGTTTTATCCAAAGTGGAATGAAAGGAAAGCAAATCAAGAGGAATGAACATGAAACATTTTGAATTACTTCAAATTATAAAAAATGTCATAAGGTGAAAAAGGGATACAATGATAGCTAAATATGAATCCTTATCATAATAATGTATGTAAGTGTAGGTAAACATGCTAACATAATTTTTTGGGCAAGTTTTATCTACAAAATAAAAAAAATCTAATCTAAGAATATGGGATCACAAACTTGTAACCATTTTTTAACATTCTAAAAAAAGAACACTAAGTTTTGTAAAGGCATTATGAAATAATTTATTGATTTTATGAGGAGAGCCTAGTCCTATCCATGGTCTTACACTAAAAATCATAAAATAGAAACCTAAGTGGGTGTAAAAATGGAAAAATGTTATTTTTAAGGAGGGCTTGATCCTATCGATGGTCTTACATTACAACTCACAAAAGAAAAACCCAAGTGGGTGAATAAAGTATTGGAAAATAAAAAACTTGATATGAAAATCAATGTATGAAAGGAAAAGAAATTCATGAAAAAAGTTGGGTCCTATTTATGGTATTACAATACAACTCATGAAATAAAGAAACTAAAGGACCAAGGGAAGGAACTAAGGTTTGTGTAAAAAGAAACTGTTGCAGACGCTGACAAGAAGTGTTTGTAGGACAATATATAGATGTATGATAAGAAGGGAAATATTTAGAAAAAAGTATTTATTTAAAAATTATACATTAGTGAGTTCTTTAAAAACATGGCCTTCATTAGTTTGTAGGTGAAAGGTGCTAGGACCAAGAATTTCTTTCACTAAATAAGGGACCCACCATTTTTTGGTATATTTTCCTTCTTTATCATAGGTATAGTCTAAATTAAGGACTAGATCACCAACATTGAAAGTGCAGATTTTAACCTTTTTATTATGTTATTTGGTGATGTGATCCTTGTATTGGCAGCTATGTTAAAGAGTGGCTAGATGATGTTCATCAAGAAGATCAAGGGCATGAAGATGAGTTTCACATAATTATTCATTAAGAATTATATTTTGAAGATATATATGTAAGGAGGGGAACTTAAATTTATAAGATGGACTCAGAACCATAGACTAGAGAGAATAGTGTTGCCCTAGTAGAAGTACGTATGTGAGTATGATAGGTCTAAAGTGTGAGATATAAGTGAAGATGACAATCAGTTCAGGTTTCTCAGATAGTATTTTGTATAATTTTATTAGTATCCTCAACTTGGGCATTGCATTATAGAAGGTAAGGTGTGTTAAATTTGGGAGATATTTTAAATTTAACACAATTATTTCTTGTCCTTGTTTTTGAAAATTTTGCCATTATAAAAAATGATAGTATGGGGAGCTGTAAAGTGATAAATGATTTGGTTAGGGATAAATTTAGAAATAGTGGTTCTCATAAAATTTAAAAGAGCCATGGATTCTAAAATATTCAATAGAAGCAATAATAAAAATATGACCATATTATGACTAAGGCATGGATTCTACCCATTTAGTAAAATATTTAATAGAAGTAATAATAAAAATATGACCATATTATGACTGAGGTAATTTTATAATGATATTTAATCCCCACATGAAAAATGGCCAAGGAGACTCCATATTTTTGATCTCAATTGGTGGTGAGTGGACTAAATCATCATGAAGCTAGAAAGGATTACAATTTTTGGCAAAATTAATAACATCTTTTTCTAAAGTAGACCAAAAGTA
This sequence comes from Torreya grandis, assembly GCA_037957365.1. Taxonomy (NCBI): domain Eukaryota; kingdom Viridiplantae; phylum Streptophyta; class Pinopsida; order Cupressales; family Taxaceae; genus Torreya; species Torreya grandis. The sequence continues at coordinate 687,362 of JARHVA010001653.1, forward strand.
TCCCATAAGTAAGTATTCATGTGTTATATCATGTCCACTACAGTGACCATCGTAAATGACCCCACATGATTATTCAAGGAGAGGAGGGACCTCTTCTTGCATTATGAAGTAGGGTACCTTCAATATTATGATAATTAAGGGTGTTGTATTGGAAGACATATTTAAAGGCTTATTTACATATTCTAGTATTTTCATGAGAATCTGTATCTGGAGGATAAGTTTGATGTTTAAAGAATTAGATGATGTTTTTATACCATGAGCTTTATCAAATAGTGATAGCTTTAATGTGATAAATGAGTGAATCCTATGGTTGTATAGAATATGGTGGCTTTCTTATTTGAATAAAAAATTGAGAATTATTAAGTACTTGATGAGGATGAAATAGAGATGCTGAAGAAGCAAGATAATAAGTGATAGAGTTCTGATCTATTGAAATTGTATCAATGGTAAAAGAATCAATCTCTTTGGTGAGTGTTATTGCCATTTGATGATAAGAGATAACATTTTCAATTTTACACTGGTAATCACCATTAACTTGGTAGAAGATAAGTTAGGAGTCACCCAAAACATGTAGATATGGGATATCTAAGTCAAGTATCACTTTCATAACTAATATTAAGTCTTCATATTCTACCATGTTATTAGTGACATCAAAGGTTAGCCTAAATGCCAGAGGGATGATCTTACCATGAGGGCTAGTTAGTATACAACCCACCCCATCTCTTTGGAGGAATTTAGTACCATCGAAATGGAAGGTCTAGGTGTCTTCATGCAAATCAATGGTAAATTCATAGAGATATTCAATAAATAATTTATATTTATTAGTATCAAAAATGATATTAGTATTTCTTGATTATTTTCCTCTAAATCAATAGTGAAATTATGGAAACAATCTTTAAGAGAGATATCCTAATTAAGACCTTAAATATAGAGAATGTTATCATTGGGGAGATTATCTTGAAGGTGATTTGTAGTAGGTATGGGTGTTGCTATAAGTTGGTCAGTAATGACTTGCCCTTCGATAGATTTTTGTGTTATGATTCAAAAGTCAAATCTCATTAAGAGTGTAGACATGTAAAACTAACCCCCAATGGCTTTGCATCAGACTATTAAACCAATTCTTACCAATCATCAAATATTTAACCTAAGAATTTTTATTAATCTCAAAATTGACTTCATAACCTTGCATTAAATAAATTTTGCCTATTAAATCAATTAAATAAGGAAAATACACACATTGAATTAATCAAAATCAAACAAATGACCAAATGTCTAAAAATAATTAATTAACTTCCATACCCTAATTAAAATCAATTATCAAGTTAAATCAATTTAAAATCCTAATTGAGTTTATCCATGAGATAATAAATCAATTAAATCAATTACTAAAAAGGAAATTCAAGAGTATCTTAGAACATTCTAGAACACACTTATTACCTTTGTGAGTTGTTACTTTTAGAAAATATGTAAAATAATATCTTAGGAATATGCCAAACTCAACCAAAGTTAATAAACTCAACCATGGTCATATTTAACCCATTTTAAAGTATTCGAAAGCCTATAAAAACAAGCCTAGTTCTCTTTATTTAAGAAGCTCAATTAAAGTAGAGTTATAATGCAAGAATAGATTTATGATGCTAAAAGCCTAGTGTTATAATGCCAAAATTGAGCCAAAGCCATCAAGCCATAGATCAAACTAAGCATTCAAAAATAGTTCATAGAGGAGATGATGTTAGCCATATATCATTTATGAAGACATTTTGACCAAAAATTTGAGCAAGCCAATGAAGAATCCTTTTGGAAAAATCAAGGGTTTGGGTAAGGAATTTGTATTTTGTTTTTAAACTGTCACTTCCTTCCATTTTTAATTGTGTTTTCAATTGGTTTGTTCACCATGCTCCACCCAATATCTAGGCCTAGAAATGTTAGATTTTTATTGAATTAATTTCATTATTTTTGGAACTAACTCTATACTAACCTCCTTTCTTGAGTCAAATTTCTTGATCACAAATGGCACGGCTGGTGGGACACGATTGTGCACCCCACATCTTTGAAAAAATGGTTGTTAAAATAGATCTTATTTTTAATTCATTACCTGTTTGTTTCTAAATTTTTGGTAGGATGTTATTATTAGTTTCATCCTAGTTCTACAAAATTTCATTAAAATCTGATTTGTAGTTTAGAAGTTATGACTCTTTTAGTGGCTATCACTTTTTATTTTCTAATTTTTTGATAGAAATGGCTAGTACAGAGGTAATAACTTTTTTGTTATTAACTATTTTGACCTAAAGTTTTTAAGAGAGGTGCGATTTGGAACTATAAACAACTTCCAAAGTTTTTTTGACACACACACACACACACACACACATATTTTAAAAGTTATGGTTATAATACTATCTTCATGTTTTTATATTTTATGTGTTCAATTTTATTTGTTTTAACCTTCTAACTTGTTTACATGTTTCATAGGTTTATTTTAGTTTTGAGTTTTATCAAGATTTTTGCTAACATTTTCCTAACCTAGCGTGTTTTATTTCTTGAGGTTTTGCCTTCGGATCAACATATTTTACCCTTCAAAATTGTTTGTCTCATTTCATAAATAAGCTTCAAGGCTAAATAAAGTGTTGACCTTTTTCTTGGAGGGCCCATTTGAAAAATCCTCAAAAAAGATTAATTAGTTCTTTCAAACTTATTTTAAGATTTTTTAAAATGAATTAGGCATTTTAATTTAGGCTTAAAAAGAAAGTTTTGCATGTTTGAGTTAAATGTTTTGATTATTTTTTCAAAGTTCACAAATTAAAGCCAAGGGGTTAAAAGAACACCACCACACATTTCATTTAATGCTATAAAATTGAATACACTTAAAAAAACTTTAAGTAATTTTCATTATTTGTTTAGTCTAAACCTGTTTGAGTAAATAGTGAGTTGTATGTGTATGCTCTCCCATCTGCCCCCTTTAAGGAAATTTTGGGATAAAAAATACCAACTTATTTTTGGGTGGTTTGCAATTATTTCCATTTATGCATCTTAAAGACAAGGGGATAATAACCATCTAATCAAACACTTTCAATTTGGTGTAACAAAATTAATCTCACTTCAATTGTTTGTAAACTTACTTGTTGATTGTGTGTTTTAGTGAAAAGAAACATGCATATATGCTCTCCCATCCGTCCCCTTTAGGGATACTTTGGGATTAAAAGTGCCATCTCATCACACTTTGAGCCTAGTCCAATGAATAAAAATAATTTCATTTAAATTCCTCTCCAAAAACTTATAATAGTATTGGGTGATCTTGAGGTGACCATAAAGTCTTTCTATTATATCATTTATTTCATGCATCTTGATTTGTGAGGGGACTTCATTACCTCCCATGAGTTATTTAGGGAATCTTTGACCTGAGGTTTCATCTCCCAACATCATATTTGACCCCTCTCCATGGGGGGGGGTGTATAAATTAGGATCCCCTCATTAGGATGATCATTTGAGCGGTTAAACTATCTCCATTAGTAGAGGCTAAGTTTAGGACATTTGAACATGTTGGACATTAAACAATACTAAGTAAATGATAGATGTAGTGGTTGTAAAAAAGGTAAGACCTTTTTACAACAAGTCATATGATACAAACCCAAATGATGTGCTTCTTCTCTTGTTTGCTGATGTGAAAGCCGGTAGACATAGGATCCATCTAAAACAATTGAAAACTAATTAGTTTAAGTCAACCCCACTTGGCCACACCCTTGATAGGATGTTAGGAAATTATGATTAGTTTCATTTGGTCATTTATATTTTTCATTTTGGGTGTTTTTAGACTAAAACTAATGTTTTTTTTATAGCCACATCAAAAACTAGTTTGTCTATACATCACTCCTTGATGAAAGAGGCGTTATGCTGGTAATTTTACACCACACTTGTGCCTTGCAATTTTTTCTAAAATTGTTTATTTGTGTGTGTGTGTGTGTGTGAATTGACTAATATGGGTATTATCATGCTACCCAAATCATTATCAAATTTGTGCCTTTTGATTCTTTAAAACAAAATATTGATCACATCATTAGAGCATGCTTATACCATTATGCTTCTCAATTTGTTTCAAGACTTGTTCACCTTGTATCAAAAATGATTATTTCAAACCATGTCATGTATGCAATTTAGATCCTTATCTTGAGTTGTTATGCTGTCTGATATTATTTATCTTATTTTATTGATCAAAGCCTAGTTTTTAAAATTGAGTTTTTAATTAACTTTTCCAAGGTTGAATTCAAACATTGATTGATTTCTGTTTAAGTCTAACTTTATAGGGGTTGATACACAGATCTTTCTATTTTGGGTTGTGTAATTTTGGTTAATTAATTACCCAAATTTGAAAACTATTACTTGTTTGTTCAACGAGCCTTATTTCCATTATTTATTTGTTCATAGAGCCTATCATCATCATTATTTGTGCTTTTATTTGAGAAAACATAGTTTTTTCTCAAGTGTCTTTTGCCTTATGCCTTATACCAACTGATCATGTTTGTGTTTGATTACATGTATTATATTTGTATCAAAATTGTTCCAAACTTATTAGATTAAATCATCATTTATTTAAAGTCTATATTTTGACATCATGTTTGGCCAAAAGTCCTAGCAAATCATGTTTGTTTGATCCTAGCTTTTAACTCTACATTTGGACAAAAGACCTAACAACTCAACTTTTCCCTTTCCTAGTTTAAACTTTTTTTGAAACACTTTGGCCTAGACTTTGGACATGTTAATTTTTATTCAGACGCTTGACCTTTTATGTGTATAATATTTGACGTTAGACTATTTTATGCTAAGTCTTAGCATAAATTATTTTGGAGATATAACTCTATGATTAAATCATTGTTTGGAGATACAACTCCACTCTTTTGACCAAGTTAAACCAAGATTGAACCATTTTTAATTTTGACATAGTTTTTTAGATTTTTTAAAACTCTAAGTTTTTCATTTTGGAGCTTTCATCATTGATGTGGATATGTCTAGCTACACTTATGGTGGAGCCATGTACAATCCGATTTATGATAGAATGGCCACATAAAATGGATTTGATTTTTATGGATTTATTTAAGACCTCTTTGATGATAACATGGTTTGTGAGACATAATTTTATCCACCTTATAAAAATCAAATCAGGTACCAAATTCAAGAGCTCAACTAGGATGATATGGTTGGTGAGGAGGAATTAGGTAAAAACCTATACAATGATAATGTTGTTTGGGAGATGGATCCATACCTTCCTTACAGTAATCAATATAGGGAAAAAAGGCAAGGATAGGCTTACAATACAACTTAAGACCCTAACTAGGATGATATGGTTTATGAGGAGGACTTAGGTGCTTTAGTTTATATGAGCAATCAAGCCCCAATATGCCCTACCATTTTCATCCCAGGACCTAGTCCTTTGGCTTATGTGAGTAATCAATCTCCACACTGCCATGTTATTAGCATTATAGGACCCCATCCTTTGGTTTGTGTGAGTAACCAAGCTCTACATGACCTTTCATTATCCAACAACTAATCCAATCAAAATATTAACCAATCCTATCAAGATTTCAACCAATCCAATCAAAAATCCAATCATGATCACAATCTATCATTCAACCTCAACCAATCATTTAGCCAATCATCCAATTCAAACCTTAGCCAATCATTCAACCTCAACCCCAACTAGTCTAATCTATACCTCAACTAAGCCAATCATTTGAGGACCAAGCTGTGTTCAAGAATATTGTGTTACAACCAATCATAAACCAAGGCCAAATCATTCAACCAATCAAAGATGTTTTTGTTAAACCAACCATTTGTGATAAGTCAACCTATGATGAATCACTTTTTATCCCTATGTCTATTTTTCAAGATCCTCTTATTGACAAGTTTGTCTTTGAGGAGTTGTATCTTGACCTTTATCCTACCATTCCTAAGTCTCCCTCAAACAAGACACTCTTTATGGAGCCCATTCCATAATCACACATTGTTACTTATACAATACCAAATATTCAACAGGACATCAGTGTAACAGAGTATCCATTAGATGAAGAATCAAAGTTAGATTCAAGTTCTATTCTTAGACTAACATCAAATTTAACATCAAAATTAGAATCAACATTAGTATTAACATCAGATTCAGAGTCCCTTAAGTCAGAATTAGATTCAAAAATAGAATATGTTCATGACTATTACAACACTGGTTACACATGCCTAATAGATCAATTTGAATACATTTGTGATCCTTCTATTGTTTTTGAGGATGATTACATCAATATTGACACACTTTTTCCTAGTATGTTCTATGAGGATTGCACTACAAAACTCTATTCCATTATCATTCCACATGCCATTACCAATAGCCAACATATCCATATTATTAACATTCCATCTCCCATAAGTGTTGATTGGGACTGATAAAATCACACCTTGTTTAACTGCATCCATGATGACATATCATATGAATAAAAGTAAGGAGGCTAAAACCACAATCATATAGCAAAAGAACACTCTCTTAGTAAAACATTGTCAAAGGTGCTAGGGGATAATTAAAGTTAGAACTCAACATCTTCTAGTGAAACCTTTTTGGAGGTGATACATGATAATAAAGATAACTTCATTGGTAGAAACCTCTTCAAGGTGCCAATAACTGAGCACAAAAATTCTTTACTACTTAATGAAGACATTATCAAAGATCAAATCAAAATAGCTTCCACTCTACAACCTAATCAGATGGTAGTTACTCTTAGGACCAAATAAGAGAAAAATCTAGTGGTTCTATCAAGATCATATTCAAAAGTCTTCAGCCCCACCACATCTAAAGTTATGTTGAATCTAAAATAAACAACATTGTGTGTGCTTGAACATCCCAATCTTCATTTATTTCCAATCCATTATTCATTCCATTATCCTCCATTACATTTACTAATCAAACCTATCAACCAACATTTATCCATATTTACCATCCATGGTCACACTTTCCTTTGTATAGGCTATGAGAATATCTTGTCTCGGCACATGGAAGGAACAAAATCAATAACCAATGATGATCACAATAACATTCTTGACATCCAAATCTATATCTAGTTATTGATAGAGTAACTATTTAGATGAGGTATGGGCTAGAAATTTACATGATTGACTATTCTAGTTGTATTATTTATTGATTAGGATGTGCATTTCCACTTTAGTAGGAACAAAATAATCATTTATCATACCCAGGCTAGAACCAAACATGTACCATATAATATCAAGTTATCAATTTTTTTACTATTATCGCATATCCTCACCATTCACCTTATCACTTGGGGGAAACCCTCTTACCATTTTATCCAATGTATTAAACCAATAATTATCCTAATCAATCATTATTATATCATATCTCATTCTACCATATCATTCCTATCTATTCCAAAACCTATTTTTAGTCATCTTATGCAATCCTATTTTGATCTTGGTTAATTTGGTTCTTCTCACACTTTTTGCAAGGGGATTATGATCAAGTTTCAATAATCAATAAAGTTCATGTTTATAATGATAGTCTATGAAAGTAGTGTGATAGTTGATATGGTAAGATATCTTTCATTTTTTGTCCTATATCAAGTTTATTTATGTGACCTTGATTATATCGCCTGTTAAAAGAAATCAATGTTCACCAATTTTAATACTAATTATAACTACCTATGGGAAAATTAGTATCATTGATCTAATTTATTATATCCTAGTTATAACTACCTATGGGAAAACTAGGGCCAACATTTGTTTATCATGCATTGCTGCATCACCTTGCCATTGGTATTTTCATTTGACTAGCCATTTGCTAGATTTGAGAACTTATTGGGACCTAGTTGGTTTTTCCCTACCTTTTATGTGGATGGAATTACTATGAATTGAGGTCATTTTTGGACTATGTATGTTGTACTCAATTCATAATAAGGTCATGTCAATCCCCCTTTCCATGTACTCTCACCATTTTGTGAGCAACCTAAGTTAAATTCTCTCACCATTTTGTGAGTAGGTATTTTGTCATTCTCTAATGAGTTGATATACCTCAAAATTCCAAAAACATTTCAAATATTTCAAAATGCAAAAACATGTCTTATCCAAGCCTAGTTAGTTATCCTCAATTTGCCCTACTGGGGCATGGTCATTGTTAGGATGTTTTCTTTTACTTTTGTTTTTAAGTTATTTATTTATTTATTTATTTTAAGTTGTTTGTTTGTTTGTTTGTTTGTTTTATTTATTTTTTATTTTTATTCTTGCCTATTTGTTTGGTTTTATCATTGTTGCCTTGACTTAGTCTATATGCATTCATTAGGTGATTCTTTGAGTACATTATTCTTGAGTTCATCCATATTAATATGTCAATATAGTCATCATGGTTTTTATCATTGGTTTATTATTTTCAATTATTTATTAGATCGAGATTTAGTCCTTATGCACATTTTTTCCAAGTCTTCATGGTGTTCTATTATGAACCCTATAATTAAATGCTATAATAAAAACAAGCTTTAAGAGGTCTAAAACATCAATGCAACATCACTATCTCCTTAGCACTGGCATCAACATAAATCCCAATCCAATCTAAATCATATACCAAATAGAGTAATTAAATAATGATAGTATTTTAACCTTTGTTAGTTCGAATGATCATCTCCCTACTAGAAAGTTATCCCAATTAATATTTATCCTCTATATCAAGTTATCAATCATCAACCATAATCATATTTTTCATAATCAGGGTATACTGCATCAGCATTATAAACCATCCCACATGTATTCTTAATGATTATATCACCTACTGGGGCAAATCATTATGTTATAACCACTTGCCTTTCTTGTTTTTCTATGCTAATTGGTGTAGCTCCATATTCTCAATGATTATATCACCTTCTGGGGTAAATCATTGTGTTATCATACCACATTGCCACTATCAAGGTATAATTATTATAACCATCTTTGGGAAAACCATTTTACACCATCCCACTTGTCTTTTTCAATAATTTTTCTCAATTTTAGGGTGAATCATTATGTTATTGCCCCATTATCTTCATTTGTTTGGTCCCCTCATTTTGCTTCTTTCTTTCAAGGGACCATTTGCCAACCCACTTACCAATCACTTCCTTGAGGGGGGAAAATATAATTCAATCATTGCCATTATAGTCATAAGCATAAAGAACCATTTTATTCTTTGAAAAGATGTTACTATGCTTATAACTTGCAACATTTTCCCTAATAGGGGCAAACTATAGACATGTAAAACTAACCACCAATGGCTTTGCATCAGAATATTAGACCAATTCTTACCAATCATTGAAAATTTAACTTAAAAATTTCTATTAATCTCAAATTTAGCTTCATAACCTTGCATTAAATCAATTTGACCTATTACATTAATTAAACAAGGCAAATACATAGATTAAATTAACCAAAATCAAACAAATGAACAAATGCCTAAAAAGAATTAACTTGTACACCCTAATAAAAATCAATTATCAAGTTAAATCAATTTCAAATCCTAATTGAGTTCACCCATCAGATAATAAATCAATTAAATCAATTACTAAAAAGGAAATTCAAAATCATCTTAGAACATCCTAGAACATACTCATTACCTTTTTGAGTTATAACTTTTAAAAAATATATAAAAGAATATCCTAAGAATATGCCAAACTCAACCAAAGTTAATAAACTCAACCATGATCAGATTTAACCCATTCCAAAATATTTGAAAGCCTATAAAATCAAGCTTAGATCTCTTCATTTAGGGAGATCAATTAAAGTATAGTTATAATGCAAGAATATATTCATGAAGATTAAATTCTAGTGTTATAATGCCAAAATTGAGCTAAAGCCATCAAGCCATCAATCAAACCGAGCATTCAACAATAGAGCATAGAGGAGATGATGTTAGCCATATATCATTTATGAAAACCTTTCGAGCATAAATCTGAGCAAACCAATGAAGAAGCCTTTTGGAGCAATTAAGGATTTGGGTAAGGAATTTGTATTTTGTGTTTAAATTGTCATTTACTTCCATTTTTAGTTGTGTTTTCAATTGTTTTGTTCACCATGATCTGTCCAAGATCCAGGCCTAGAAAATTTAGATTATTAGTGAGTTGATTTCATTATTTTTGAAACTAACTCTATACTAGCCTCCTTTCTTGAGTCAAATTCCTTGATCACAAAGAGAACCATCCATTTGCCAATTTTATCTCTAAGTGGAAATGATTTAAATATAAAATAATGAAGTGGATTAGAATGGACAATGACATAAGTGGTTTGATAAATCATATAATGATAAAGCTTTTCTACTATGAAGTAGATAGTAAGATAATCATGTTCTAATTTAGTATAACATTTTTTTAATCATTGAGGCCTTGAATAATATAATAAATAATGTATTCTCCTTTGGTATCATCTTGTTGGGAAAACATTACCCTGACTAATATGAGAGTAAAATAGGTGTACAAAATTAAAGGATGATCATTGAAAGGTGGGCAAAGGGTGGGAGGATGGAGTAGATATTCTTTCATGTATTCAAATGCTTTATGATAGGGATTAGTCCTTTCTATAACATAACCTTTGTTAATAAAGGAATTAATAAAGTATACGCAGTAAGCCATTTTTGGCATAAATAATTAGATTGCCTCAAGATTGCCAAGGTAAGTACAAATAAATAGAATGGAGTGAGGAATGGGCACATATAATATAACATTGATTTTATTAGGATGAAAATCAATACCATGAATAGAAACTAAAAACCCTAACAGTTTACCAGATGTAATACTAAAGACACACTTGTATGGGTCGAGTCTAACTTTTTACTTGATTAATCAATTAAATATTATAACTATATTAGATAGATGTGTTGTGTAATTTTTTGATTTGAAAATAAGTTTTCATAATTTTATGTATAAGATCATGAAAAATGTGAGTCATGGCATGTTGACAGATAACTTTGGCATTTTTAAGGTTGAAAGGCATTTTAACATAGCAATAGGTACCGCATTCTATAGTGATTATTGTTTTGTGTTGGTCTTCAAGGGCTATGTGAATTTGATTATAAATTGAAAAACTATCCATGAGTGAAAACATTTCACATCTAGGAGTGGGAATTTATTGAAGGTAATGGAAAATTATCTTTGGGACATGGAAGGTTAAGATTGTGTAAGTTAATGCATATGAGAATGACCATGGTGATTTTTTTGTGAATAGGAATAATGTTTGACACCCATTAGAAAGAGTCAATGAGTTTAATAAACTTGGCATCTAATATTTTTATAATTTATTTATGTTATAGGGTGGAAATTTTGGGTATAAATTTATGTTATTTTTATCAGATAGGTTTGGTGTCTGGGTATGTGATGATGTTATGAAAAATGATACTAGGGTTTATACCTAGCATGTACTCATATTACCAAGTGAAAGTTTCATGATATTTATTGAAGAATAGATTAAAGTTATCATGCTCAGTTAATGTGAGTTATTTAGAGACCATTATGGGTTGATGACATGAGGGTGTACCATATTAAATTCTCATAGTTTCTTCAATAAGCATAGTGTTTCCAAATTTAAAATGATATGGAGTATTGGGAAGAGAATAAATGAGATTTGTTTTGGGATATAAACTAGAAATGAAGTTATTAAAATGAGGAGTTTTTTGTTTGAAATTCCTAAGTTTATGATGTTACCATGGAATTTGAGGTTCTCTAGCATGGAATAACTCAAGTAGGGAGCATGGGTAAGGGTCCATAGTATTCTATGTCAAATTCAAGATCAATGATTTTAATACCATGGAAATCATATTCAGAATGTATCTAGTGTGCATCTATTGCCTTGGAGTCAAGGGTAATTTTAGGTATAGGTGGAATTATTGATGAAGGTTGATTGGATTAATAATACATATATCTATATAATTGTTGACAGGGAAGAAAGTTGGTAGAGTTATTGGTGATATGGAAGGTATAGAAGGTTATAGAAGTTATGAATTGGTGAGAGGTAAAATTTGTTCAACAACCCAAGAGGTATCAAGAAGTAGAGAATTAATTAAAGGTACATGACCTTCAAGTTCTAACTTACTATCCATGAAAATAACAAGAACATCACAGTTGAAGTCATGTATTTTAGCTAAGGTTTTCTGATAGTTTTGAACATCCTAGTCTTGTGATTGAGCTTGGGTCATGATGTATTTATAATCATAGGTGTGTGAGACACTACATGCTAGTATCTATAGAGGATCATCAGAAGGAGATACACCTAAATCACTAAATTTTCAAGGTGACATGGTTAAAGGGTCTTGAATTAACTTGGCCACTACACATTCATTACAAGTAAAGTCATATTTTGTGTAATATGCTTCATGTGCATTACATGGATGAGAGTTTTCATTGATCTCATTGAAGAGAGGGATGGTACAATCATGGGGTAACAAGGAAGGAAAAAACCACTCCAAAATGTAAGGAGGTAACTTAGTAGAATTGGAAGTGTTTTGCAAATCATTTGGCTCATCATCTTCAGAATCAATAAGAGTGACCTAAATATTTTGATTAATGTTAACAAATTTAGGTAAAGGTGTACTATTAATTCAAGAAATGGTTGGAATTTGATAATAAGATTTGGGATTGGGTTGTTAAATACTCCCTAGATTAAGATTGGACTTATTTTTATAACATTTTCCATTATGAATAAATTTGATACATTAGATACTGGAAGAGGCAATGGATCTCATTTTATGTGTCCATGGGTGACCTAGGAGTACATTGTAGGATAATGGTAAGTCAAGAACCATGAGCTTGGTACATATAGATTTGGGTTTAATAGTGAGAGGGAGCCAACTACAACCAAGTGGTTTTTTATTGGTCTTGTCAAATCCATGACATGTGAGATGAGTTTGCTTGAGATAATCCTTTTTATACCCAATTTTTTTAATTATCCAAAGTTATGTAACATTAATTCCCAACCTTTCATCTACTAAGACTTTTTGAATGAGGGTGGTATTAATTATGATTTTAATGAAGAGAGGTGGGTCATTAGCTCGAAATAGAATTTTGTCATTGATCATATCTTATTCAAATAATTAAATGGAAAGTTTAGAATAAGGAAAAACATTTTAAATATCATGAAATTTTTTCCATGAAGGCTCATACAGAGGTTTTTCCACTTATAGGGAAGGTGGTTATTCAATTTCTTATAATCTTTAAATTAGGAATTTATGGTGATATAGAGAGTCACAAACTAACTCCTTGAGAGGTATTTTATAAGGCATAAATTTAAGTTATTCTAATCAATTCAAAGGATATTTTGAGGATGAAGAACCAACACGAGGCTTGGAAGGTAGAATATTTTTGGTAGGAAAAGAGGTAGTTCAAGGTTCTGATTATGGAAGTATTTCCTCATTGGTTTTATAAGGTATGTTAGTGGTAGTGGTGTACTTGAGAAGTTATTCTTCAAGTGATGGTTTCTTTGGATTTGTGATGGGATATTTGTGGGTGGGTTTATATTGATAATTGACTTAGATACATTCACATATTAAAATTATTATACTATTGATCATATTCAACATCAATTACACAAATATCCTTATTTGAATATTATAGGTTAGAGGCAAAAAAAAGTTTTTGGGTTGTTAGAGGAAGAAGGTTTGAAAGCTTGTTTATTTTGAGAGGCATTAACATAATAATGATGATGTATTTTTATCATAGCATCATGATTGAATATATCTCCTAACATAAAAGAAATGAAAAATTTGGTATGCTCACAACATGTTTCATGGGAATAATTGACATTGACATGAAACCAATAAATTTTTTTAGGATTATACCATGTAGGTGGATTATTAACATAAGAAAATGGTTTAGAAGGTGATAAAATTTGTTTCAATTATTGAATAATTAGGGGTGCATGGGAAGCTTGGGGATTATCCATTTTGGCTACTCCTAGTTTTATTTGAGGAAAATTTTTAATGGTTACATTGGTGGAGTTTTGGAAAGATCCCTTGATGGTTTGAGTGTTGGGTTAGAACTATTTCATTAATTAGTCTTGTCACTTAGCTTGATCAATAGCTTAGTTTAGAGTTTGGGGAGATAAAAAAAGTACCTTATATTTAAGGGAAGGTGTTAAGGTAATTATGAAGATTTTGAACAAGTTATGATCATTCATGTTTTGATCATATTTATGATCCAAATATTTCTAATGTTTGATAAAATCATGAGCTGATTTAGAAGGGGATTGTTTAGCATTAATGAAATGACTAAGGCAATTTTTAGGTGGATCATTGTGTTGAAATTCATTAACTAAAGGATTGACTAAATCCTCAAGTTGTCATATAGAATGTTGGGGGAGTTGATTATACCATTCTAATACGTCACCTGTGAATGTTTTAACTGAAAGTTTGGTAGTGGTGAAGGTATTAATTTGAATCCACTTTTTATAAAGATTGCTGAATGCTTTAAGGAAAGATGTAGGCTTTTTAGTCCCATCATATTTAATGGTTAGAGATATATTACCAATATCAATAAAAAAATGAAGGGGGTTATAGGTTCATTTTAAATGTTTTGAAGCATCTTGTTGTGCATAATGGGTTGGGGAATAATATTTCTTGTGACATATTTAAGAGGTGGAGGGATATTTTTTTGATTATTTTGGGGAAGAAGAATGGGAGGATGATTAATCATGTTTATCAAATGATGTTTCATTTGTATAATTTGAGAAATATTATATGTTTACATGATGTTCATTTGTTGTACTATTTGTGCAAGAATTTAAGTAGTATCAACTAGTGGATTGGTGTGGATTGTTAGGATTGGTAGGAGGAACATTCCCTGAATCAATATTAGGGGGAGGGTTTATAGGTGGTGAATTTATAGGAGGTGGGTTATTGGTGTTTAAAAGGTTTCCTATGGGGTTATTGGTTAGGCTTGTGTTAATTTCCCTTATAGTGTAATAAGGTGTTTTAAACAAAGAATTATCTTGAGAAGTGTAAAATGGATCTGAGCCATTGATCTCAATAGTTGGAGTAAGTTGGACCATATTATTTTTTAAAGATGAGGGATGAGCAAAAGTGATCCAAGAGTGAGGATCCTCTTGGGTATCAAAGGTATGAAGATAAAATAACCCATATATCATCTAAATGAATTGAAGTTGTGACAAAATATTCTGATAGGGGATTTCATGATCCTATAATAAAGAGTCTAAGATTAGAAAGAAAAGGTGAAAAATAGGGACAAAATTGGAGTAAGTTGGACCATATTTCATCTCAATAGTTGGAGTAAGTTGGACCATATTATTTTTTAAAGATGAGGGATGAGAAAAAGTGATCCAAGAGTGAGGATCCTCTTGGGTATCAAAGGTATGAAGATAAAATAACCCATATATCATCTAAATGGATTGAAGTTGTGAAAAAATATTCTGATAGGGGATTTCATGATCCTATAATAAAGAGTCTAAGATTAGAAAGAAAAGGTGAAAAATAGGGACAAAATCAACTAAATACCTAACAATATTTTTCAAGAGGTACAAAGTTGATTGGGTCCATAGAGTTTGTAGGAAAGACCAACAAAACAAGATGCAAAAGACATAGTCAAATTAATCGACTGTGTTCTATAAATCGTAAAATTGATGGAGTATAAAAGACACATAGTTAGATATGTCAAATGTGTTCTAAAGATAGGGAATTTTTTATAATATAATAAATAAGAAAATTTAATTGAGAACACAAGTAATTAGATCGATGCATTTGATCTAATTGTACTACAAAAAAAAAATATTATACCAATATTGGTTAGTACAAGGTTTGAAATATAAAATACAATTTTAAAAAAGAAAACAACAAAAATAGAATGTAAATACTAATCTAAGTGGTCATTCTTAAATGTTTTTAAGTTATAATAAATTTTGAAATTAATGTGATAGGGAGTTGGCTGTAAGAAAGAACTACAAAAGTAATCTATGGATAGTTTTAGGTAGTTTAGGTTAAATGGGATCTATATTGGTGATGGTACTGGCTTGGTATTAGGGCCTAACCCATCACTTCATAATCTCATAATGATAAGGGTGTTAGGTGTTTTTATAATATATACCATCAACCATGTATTTATACTTGGCCAAAAAACCAAGTCAATTTCCCCCTTAGTGATGAAATCCAAGTAGGTAGACCTTGGGTATAAAATGTTTAATGCTTTTTGGTATTATATGATTTATAAGTGTGTGAAAATAGAAAAATAATGTGACTAAATTGATAAATTAAAAACCTCCTATTTAGTCTATGTTTATTACTCTAAACAAGCAATCAACAAAAATGAAAAGTCAAATAATTACTAGAAATATAGGTTAAATCCTTTATTTTTGAAGAGTACATAGTCAATTCAAGAAAAAATGTATGTAAATAGTAAAAAATAGAGTCAATAGGGTTCATAATATCTGTGAAAGCAAAATCTAAAATAAAATAGTCATATAGGTTGACTGAGTCTCTAGATAGAAAATCAAGCTATAAAACTATGTCTATCTAGTCGACCCAATTCACTGTAGGGTTATAGCGTTATAGATTGTAAACTATGAAAATCAAGACTATAAATGAAGAATTAAAATGTCTAAGAAGGTAAGAATGAAGCTAATAATTTTTGAAGATAATGAATTTTGTATTTTTATTCTATGTTGTTTAGATGATTATTTTTAATTTTGCTAATAGAGTTGACTGGGTCGATGAAGTTTGTAAAACCTATATGCTTAAAATGACCTAATAATAGAGTGGACTGGGATGACTAAGTTTACAAACCTATGGTTGAAAAATAGAATTGAGTCGAGATGATCGATCTAGTTACCTATTGTTGGATAAAACTTGCATAGATAAATACAAAGTCTATTTGAGTGATTGTGTGTTAAACTTGTGGACATAATGTTAAATGTATTGATCGGTTTGATACAGTAATGTATAAATAAAAATATATAATAGATGATAATAAATGAATTCATGAAATAAAATGTATAAAGGTTTTATTAATTTTAGGTTCAATATAATGTATATAAGGGAAATTGAAGCTACTATATAAATCAATCCTAGCTCAGATAAGATAAATCACACTTATCCTTCTACTTGTTGGTACATTTAGACAATCAAGGTCATGAATAAGATGGATCTGCTATACCTAATTAAGGTGTCCCTTAGCACAATAATATCACTATAGAGGGTTGTATATCCTCTAGTAAAATAACACCATGCAATAACCCTAGCTAGGTCCTATGTTTTATTATTCATAAAGTAAATGACAAGTAAATTAAAATCTAACCTAGTGCTCACCAAATCTTGTGGAACAAAATATGAGTAATAAACATGAAAGTAAAAATACATATAAGAATTATAATTAATTAAATATAAATATAACCCTAATGCATGGAGAGATAAATACATTCAAAATCCATTACTTATGTTACTTCTATCTAGTAAAATAGAGGAGTAAGAGTTGGAGATACTTTCCTTGAAGATGAACTTGTCAAGAGTCAATCTCTCCCTTGGCCAATCTTGCTTTGTAAGAGGTTATTGTGGTTTATAAGGATCACTAAGGTAGGATAAAAAATTAATGACTTTTCCACAAGATAATATTATTCTCCAAGTGTAAACCCTAAACAATGACTCCTCAAGTAGAATGGTGGAAGAGAAAATTATAAAGAAGCATAAATGAATGATTAATTTTATCTCTCTCTAAGAAATTATGGAAATGATGTGTATATATATCTAGATATAACCCTAAACCATTTATAAAGTTTAGATAATAGAATTATCCCAATCAACCCTATATCATTAATTAATAAAATTAGTTAGGTTTTAGACTGGGTCGATCGAGGCTGACCTAGTCCCATAATGTGATAACATATTTTAAGTACATGGTCAACCTAGGATGACTTTGTTTGGTAAATGTTAAAAAGATTTATTGGCTTAGGTAGGGGCTATTTAATTTAGTGAATTTCTTATAAAATTATTCAATGGAGGTGTCAAAGATTAGGGAAGTGTATAGGAGAGGTTTGTATTAATTGCAAGTGGTGGTATAGGGGACAATGATCTTGTAAAACACTAATGGTTTTACCACTCCTTTCCTAGTGCACAATTTTACATGTTCACTCAGAGATATTAAGACTTTATAGGTTAATATAATAGAGAAATCATCATTAATTAGTAAAGTTTGAAAATATTATGTGTATATAGGTTCCTCAACCATTGCTCTCTTTTTGAATCTTATGTTAAAAGTAACTGGGTTGCTTTTTGTGCTCAACACTTTATTCTAATTCACATAATTTAAGTCACCCTTCTACC
The DNA here is from genome assembly GCA_037957365.1 of Torreya grandis. Classification (NCBI taxonomy): domain Eukaryota; kingdom Viridiplantae; phylum Streptophyta; class Pinopsida; order Cupressales; family Taxaceae; genus Torreya; species Torreya grandis. Next base: position 705,675 of record JARHVA010001653.1, read on the forward strand.
AATTTAATAGGGTATATCTATCCTACTCTTGCATTCATGCATGAATTTCATCCCTTGGTTAATATGAAATAGATGGAGGCTCTTAAGGAGGTGGCACATTTTGCATCGTAGGTACCTCATTCATTTCTCTATTCATGCACATAACTTGATCATGTGGTTGATTGCTCAGATAACACCATTCATAGTCATACATCATGTTATTTTTCATAGGTATAAGAGATATATAATTCCTTATAGTGTTAGGATTTGGAATATTGGGTGGTCTATTATATGTGAGCTAGTTTTGATTTTGTGCAACATGTTTGTAGGGAGGCATGATCAATTGATATTTCTAGTTGAAGGGTTGATAAGGTTTGGAATGCTGTGATTTATACTTTTTGATTACCACTAGATCATTTTCAAAGCTATTCAATAAAGAATTGACCTTATGTAGCATGATCAAGGACAAAGTTTATGGAATTAATAGGTTGAAAACAATATGATGGAGTCCAAAGTTAGAATGGGAGGTAGGGAAGATGAACTTGTACATAGGGGATCATGATATAAGGGCATAAGGGGTATAGGCATAATTTTACTTGACTAAATCAAGTAATTTTATATGCACATAGTGACCTCATAGGCATAAGGTAGTATTGTGACTCGTATAGATTAAATCATTATGGCAACATCATTGTTCAATGCTCTTAAAAATATAAGAATGAAATGTTAGGATTTAAACTTACTAAGAGTGGAAATCGGTTCCAAGTCCTCTAAAATTTGAAGTTGAAGTCAACCATATACTTATGTGGATCCTTGTTGATGATCATGAATTGTTCCATCAGTGACAGGTGGTCACTCATTTCTTCAAACTACCTATATAGTGATACACCCAACCCATCCCAGTTATGAATAGAATTTGGTGCCAATCTACGATACCATTGGAGCACTATCCTTTTTAAAGAAGAGGAAAGGATTTATAGTATGAAACTATCTTTAATCACATCATGGATGGAGAAAATATTTTCCATATCTTATATATGTTCTACCATGATAGTAGATTTTATCTAATAGAGTAGGGGATTGTATTAAGAGAATATATGGGAATATCATCATACTAGTGAAGGATCAATGGGATGCCTCCATTAAATGGAATAAATGGTTAGTTTATCTTCTCATCCATAAAGGGAATAGAGAATAATGTTCCTTTATGCATAGGAAATCAACCAAATAGGGGTGTAGACTGAGATCTATGAGAAGGTCATCTTACATCACTATCCCTTATTATAGGAGACAAGGATACTCTAACTCTCCTTCTTCTATAAATTATAGGTATCTTAATGAAATGAAAATTATCCCCCCTTGAAAATGATATCATTTGTCTTGGCATATATATGAAAGGCTATTCTTTACAGGGTGGGAATGCTTAGAGTTGTTAGGTGATCTACAGGGTATCTTCAATAGTTAAATCATTGAATTTAAAACCAATATCTTAGTCAACTTTTGAACTAGGTACCATCGAGCATGTAAAAATATATTATCACTTAAAATGTGCACCCATGTGTGAAGGGCTCTCATGTGTGTTGGTACATAGTTCTTTCATGCCCAACACCTTAGAATTACATGCCAAAGAGTGATCTGATGTCTCATCATAATAATGGGATCATCCCATAATGTGTGAGACTCTTATTATCCTTGGGATGAACCTTCAGAATAAGTTAGCTTCTGTCTACTATCTATTCTAGATGCACTTGGTTTAGGAACAACACATAAACCTATAAAAAGCAAAATGAAATCTATGGATAACACTAGACCTAAAATTTACAAAGGGGAAAAAGAAGAGAAAATTTAAGAGGATTTATGCAATGTAAAAGGTGATGCACCAAGAATAGATAAATCACCCCACCCACTTTATGACACAATAATACTAATAGACTAAATATAATATCTTCAAATCAGATGTACTGCATAAGTGTTTTGCATGGAGGTAAGGGAACACAATGAAATGTTAGGAAGGATGATGAATGGTCTATAGATAACACCTACATAGACTTGTGTATACACATCATGAAACCTATAGGTACTTTTGGTTCTGCACAAAGGTGTAAAGGGGGATGATAATGAGAGGGTCTAAAATCCATAGACAAAGATCAACAACCATGAATGCACACATAACATAGAGCATGAATGAATGTAAATCAATTCATATTAATTTCAAGGCATAAGGAAATACTAAAAATTAAAAAAAATAGAGCTTTTTTATACTAGGAGAGGGTTCTTGGAGGGAAAATATTGGAAACATTACAATGCTAAAAAATTGTCAACCATTTTATAATAAAAATCAAGTTTTTATAGTGCAGGGCAAGGCCCTATGTAATCAATTCACCATTAGAGGTGGTAGGTAGGAAATTAAAATGATAAATGGTGTCTAGATCTCAAGGTTGAATAAGAGCATCAATATTTTTTTAGTAACTACAAAAAGCCATGTTTATTCAACCTAGATCTGATAATTTGATCATGGAAGTAGTTGGGAGGTCACTCATGGATCCATGTGTGCATCTAAGAATAAATGATGTCTAGGAAACTAAGGGTGGTATGTGATCATGTTATGAGACTCTGATATCCACCCTACATTTAACTATGTTTTGATTTAGTTATCTTGATGTTCAATATAGCTCAACTACCATCCCCATTTATGTCTATCACCTACCAATCCACCTAGACTAGCCTATTGATGTGGGACTGCGTAGGTGTATCTTTAGGTTCTGCCTCATCATATTGTATAGGTAGTGGAACTATTGTATGCATCCCCATTTAGGATCACATGTGCACTAGTCCATGTGGACTCACTTATTTGTGGATTCTCACATGTGGCTACACACAAATAACTAAGAACATTCTATGCAAAGTGTGCACACTCAAGATTGTGCAGAGAGTTGGATGTGTAGTGTGGTTATGAGTTTGTGAAGGGTGTTGAGGGAGATATTCTATGGAAATTCACAAGGCCCAAATTATTTCTATACCTAGTATCTTCTAATGGTCTTCATATTTTATGTCTTCATCTAGAACTTGTGCTAGTTTACAAAGAGAACGTTGTGTAGTCTAGATTATAGTCTATGTTTTACAAGGGTGAAAATGTGAAACTCTATGACTTGAAATGGTAATTCACCATTCAATTGTAAGGAATTCTTTGAATAAGAGTTCAAAAGAATATTTGAGTGTGCTCTTCATGATTTGGAACTACTCCCTTTACACTTCTCTCTTTCACTTTTTAAAGTTAGGGAGACCCACATGCTTTGGCTCATGTATCATGTGGATGTGATGAAGGATTTTGGCATGGGGAAGACATTGAGAAGTAATCATAGTTTCACACATCAACACTTCATTTATGTGAGAACCTATGTTGATTTTCAAGTATATGTATGAACGGGAAGTGTCTACATGTAGACTTGATTTTAGGGAAATTGACATCGCATAAATGTGTAACCTCTTATGTAACCCTTATGAGTTTAACACCTATTGAAGGGGTGACTTAGAAATTCAAAAATACCCATAGTGGTTAGGAAATTCATGCTACAAATTTTTAATCCCAATATAATATCAAAGAGCACCCTTTTGATACCCTTCTTATGCATAGTTAATTATATGAACAAAGGTAACTCTTGGTCATAAAAACATTTAGATCGTAACTCTATTGGATCAAAGGTTATATGTTTTACATTATTTTTGAGATCTTTCATGATATCTAAAAATTAAGTTGTCTCAATATCATTTAGAACTTAGGGTTCACATAATGCTTCATATAGGATATTTTTGTAGATATTAGATTGCTTTAGAATTTCAAGGATGGAAATATTCTCATGTGTGTTGCTCAATTGGTCAAAAAGGTCATATCCCTTATATTTGATCATAATTTTATGAGGCACCTATTATATATTGATAAGTAGTAGATTAGGTTGAATACATTTACCTTTTTTAGTAGTGACAACCTAGACTATGAAATCCAATATAAGGCATGGGAAAATAATGGGTGCGAGATGGTAGTTTTCACTCTAATAAGTTCTAGGTGGAAAAAATGGTTATGAGCATGCGTGTTTGCATATGGATACGATAATATAGTATTATAAAAATAATTATGAAAATAGATTGAGTATTGTTTTTACTTTAAAACCCTCTCATTATATTGATATATGTACTTATTTCTTGAGATGGTACCTTGGATTTATGTATTAAAATAATAGAGTGTTGATATAACTATAAATTACAACATAAAATGAACTACATATGCATCCATATTGAACATATGGATAAAAAAAATGAGATCTAATTTTTAACTTGTAAAATCTTGTTAAATTACAAATTAGAAATAAAAAAATCAAGAAAACCTAAATAAATATCTAGGGTTTTGAATATGAAAGGATGGGTTCACCAAATGTTTAACTCTAAAATCTAGATATGTGGAGAATATAGGGTTAAATGAGTAGAGATAGCCTAGGGCACAAGGATGGTAGACTATCTCTAAAATAGGCTAACTATTTGTCAAATTAAGATAACATATATATTGAATTTATTATGATGAGACACTAAAAATAAAAGTAAAACTATGATAGATATTGTAATAATAAATAAAATAATATACCTAGCTCATTTTGATGCTAATACAAATCTAGATCTATAACAAGCAAAAAGTAGATTGGATCTAGATTTTAGAATAGTCATTTGATTCTATAAATTTGATGTCTATAATCATGGACACTTTCATTGACATGGGATGGTTACATCGATGATACTTTCTAAGTTAAATGTAGACATCGAATATGAAATACCTACTAAAACTAGATGCTCTTGGGTTTTGTGTTACCTTCACACTAATGCATTCAAATCTAGGTCATGGAATGTCTCTCCTTTTCAAATAGTAAAACCCTAGTTTTTTATCTTCGTAGTGGTTATGGGAAAAATGGGTTAGGGGAAACACAATGCCAATCTACCCCAAATACCCCTCTATCAAGCACTACCTACATAGACAATACTCTAAAGAGGGCCTTAAACTTATGTAGTTCTCCCCTACATGTTGGCTTGTGTGTGAATCATGTAATGTGTGATAAGTAAGTACAATAATGACCTAGCTTGTAGCTTGGAAAATATATCTCTTGGGATGATCATTCAGTACTCTAGAACTATAGATGAGATGAACTTATGATTGATATGGAAATAAGATAAATTAGATAAGCTTTTACTCACTTGAGTGTTTGATAGAGTGATTTTGGTAAGTTGCCTTGTAGGTTACTAGGTGTTTCTAGGTGTGGAATAATTGAGGGTTGATATTGCATTTAAACTAATCCATTTAAAGAATATATCACATTAAAGAACTTAGGCCAACCATATGAATACATTTAATTTGAAAATAAGATGACCTTAGCTCACTAAACACTTATGTTGGGATAGGACACTTGTATTGACATAGGCATCTAACCAAGATATAAGTGTCTAGGCAGTTGGAAAATAGGTGTAGGTCTAGAACTTATAGATATGGAAGATAAGTAGGTTTATAAAATTTTAGGTATGATAAAAGGCTTGAGTCATTATAATAATATTTATCAGACTAAGATATAAGTAATTGGGTATAAAGAGATAGTGTATGCAAGCCTTTTGGTAGTTAAAAAGGTCTATAAGTGAGAGAAATGACCAAGTCCATTTAAAGAAAATATCACATTAAAGAACTTAGGCCAACCATATGAATACATTTAATTTGAAAATAAGATGACTTTATCTCACTAAACACTTATGTTGGGATAGGACACTTGCATTGACATAGGCATCTAACCAAGATATAAGTGTCTAGGCAGTTGGAAAATAGGTGTAGGTCTAGAACTTATAGATATGGAAGATAAGTAGGTTTATAAAATTTTAGGTATGATAAAAGGCTTGAGTCATTATAATAATATTTATCAGACTAAGATATAAGTAATTGGGTATAAAGAGATAGTGTATGCAAGCCTTTTGGTAGTTAAAAAGGTCTATAAGTGAGAGAAATGACCAAGTCTATTTAAAGAATATATCACATTAAAGAACTTAGGCCAACCATATGAATACATTTAATTTGAAAATAAGATGACTTTAGCTCACTAAACACTTATGTTGGGATAGGACACTTGCATTGACATAGGCATCTAACCAAGATATAAGTGTCTAGGCAGTTGGAAAATTGGTGTAGGTCTAGAACTTATAGATATGGAAGATAGGTAGGTTTATAAAATTTTAGGTATGATAAAAGGCTTGAGTCATATAATAATATTTATCAGACTAAGATATAAGTAATTGGGTATAAAGAGATAGTGTATGCAAGCCTTTTGGTAGTTAAAAAGGTCTATAAGTGAGAGAAATGACCAAGTCTATTTAAAGAATATATCACATTAAAGAACTTAGGCCAACCATATGAATACATTTAATTTGAAAATAAGATGACTTTAGCTCACTAAACACTTATGTTGGGATAGGACACTTGCATTGACATAGGCATCTAACCAAGATATAAGTGTCTAGGCAGTTGGAAAATTGGTGTAGGTCTAGAACTTATAGATATGGAAGATAAGTAGGTTTATAAAATTTTAGGTATGATAAAAGGCTTGAGTCATATAATAATATTTATCAGACTAAGATATAAGTAATTGGGTATAAAGAGATAGTGTATGCAAGCCTTTTGGTAGTTAAAAAGGTCTATAAGTGAGAGAAATGACCAAGGTATGCATTTTAAAAGTGTATAAGACAAAGGTGATATATAATTTATAAATGGTGTCTATAAATGGTAAATATAATGTTAAGGGCAAGGTTCTTGTAGCAATTTTATATCCTACTTCATCTTGGGTTATTGACTTAGGTGTTTAGCATCACATGGGTTATCTACAAGTTGAGTTTATTTCATTAGAACCCTGTAACATCTCTTCTATCACATTGGGTGATAATAATCTAGTAATAGTTATAGAAAGAGGGTTTTTTGAAGTGAATGGAAGAACATTCACAAATGTTCTTAGTGTTCCCTCACTTTCAACCAATCTCATATTAGTGTACTAGATAACTCACATTGGCAAGGGCATGATAGTTGAATTCTCTCAAGATTATGTAGTCATTAGAGATTTTCATAGTGAATATACAATGGTAGTGGTAAGGATAGATCATTAGGCTTAATTATACACCATTTCATACTTTGTACTTGATATTTATCATACTACATTGCTTACTCAAATAGATGGGGTAAGCAAACTTTGACATGAGAGTTTGGCCACATTAACTATCACTATTTGGAAAAAAAATTAGTAAACATGACATGGTCAAATGTTTGACACATGTTCATTTATCTAAGGGTCTTTGTGAGGGTTTCACCCTTGGAAAACATCTTGAAGATAAATATCATAAGGGAAAAGCATAGAGGGATACATAGGAATTGGAGTTAATACATAATGATGTATCTGGGGCATTCCCTAAACCATATTTCACTTGGGATAAGTATGTTATCACCTTCATTGATTATTTTTCAAGGTATATATGGGTCTACTTCCTTCAATAAAAGTGTGAATTTTTCAAAAAAAATTGAGACTTCAAAGCTCTTGTTGAAAAAAAATATGAGAAATTAATCAAGGTTCTATGGATAGATAATGATGGTGTGTATGTCAAAAATAGGTTTGAGTAGTTTTGTACATCGTAAGGGATTGATATGTAGCGTATAGTTCCATATAGTCTTCAAAAAAATGGTGTTATAGAATATAAGAAAAGATGCTTGAAAGAAATGGTTAATTGTATGATTCACTCTAAATCACTGACACCTCAGTACTAGGTAGAGGAAATCAAATATACTTGATTCATTTATAACTAAGTTATTTATACATCCTTTAAAATAATAAATCCTTTTGAACCTTGAAACAATAAAAAAACCCACATTTGAGAATTTAGGGTCTCTATATCTCTAGCTATGGAATGCATACCTAATAATAAATGCAAGGCTATGGAACCTCAGAGTAAGCCATACATATTTATAGTTTACATAAATTGTGTTAAGTAATATCATCCTATTACTCCAACCACACATGGGATATTCATCAAGATAAGTGTTCACTTTTAGGAAAGTCCCTTAGACTCAACACTTGACACTTATCCCACTTCATTGGACTCACTTAGATTTGATGATGGTTTAAATGATTTAGATCAACTTGAGTAAATTCCATAGGTTGAGGAATCTTATTCTAGTTCAGATAGTGGTAATCATGATGGAGATCCATCTCCATCCACATTTGGCCATGATTTGGAGGATGAGGATTCACCACATAACTCACCCACTTCTAGTCATCTTTGGGTTAGGAATACATTAAAAAATTAAGGTACATGGGTTAGGGATCCTTCAAATTTCAAGAATACATGTTCATAGTTTTTGAATGGAACATTATTATGCATAAGGAGTTTAATTCCTTGATTAGGAAAAAAATTTGGGATTTGACACACCTTCATAAGGGAAATAAGATAGTTTTATGCAGATGGATATATCAAACTAAGTATGTAATATATGGGTTAATTGATGAGTTCAAAGCATGATTAGATGCAAAAGGTTTTTCAAAGGTTCCTAAAATTGTCTACACTTAGACCTTTGCACCATTTTAAAATATGAACTCTATTAGACTCACTATTTCCATTGTCTTAGCTCATCATCAAGATGTTTTTTAGATGGATGTGAAGAGTGCATTTATTCATGGTGGAATTAAGGAGGAGATTTTCATGGAGCATCTATAGGGTTTTGTTGAGGACTCTTACGTAGTATGTAGATTTTAGAAATCTATCTATGACCTCAAATAGGCCCCTCAGGGTTGGTATGCCAAGATGGATTATTTCCTTCTCTCATTAGGATTCACTAGATGCCATTCTGATCCAAACATATAATTATTGTGATAGGATGATTTAATTTTGAGTTTGGTCATATAAGTTGATGATTTATTAATCACAAAGGGTTATTCATCATCCATTGTAGTGATGAAATAATATCTTCATGATAGATTTTCCATGACTAACTTGGAATTGATGTATTACTTCCTTGGGATACATATTTCATAGTTTGAATTAGGAATTACTATTACACAACCTAAGTATGCTCTCAATTTACTTGCTTAGTTTCACATGGATTATTATAACCTAATTCTAGCTCCATTTCTATCTAGAGTAAAGTTTGAGGCTTATTATTCAACACCATTGGTTAATGCTACCTTGTATTGAGAAATTATTGGCAGTCTCATCTACTTGGCACATACTAAACCCAACATTTCATATGCTGTAAGCATGATCTCTAGATTCATGTAGGAGCCTCGTGAGCTATACTAAAAATTATTTAAGAGCATTATCCACTACATTTAGGGTACATACAAATTTGTGATTCATTATAGAGTTGACATTGATGTTGACTTGGTTGGGTACACAAATTCAGATTGGACTAGTGATCTTGAGCATCACAAGTCCACTTTAGGCTACAATTTCTCCCTTGGTTTAGGTCTAACTAGTTGGTCAAGCATGAAGTAAAATTTTATTGATTTTTCATCTATCGAGTTAGAATGTAGAGGAGATTTTAGCGATAATACTAAGGTTATTTAACTTTAAGGGATTGTTGTAGAGTTTGGTATTTAGTTTAAGCATGCCAAAATCATATATTGTCACAACCAAAGTATTATTCAGATTTGTAGGAATTTGGTTGATCATAAAAATACCAAGCACATAGAGACTCACATACATTTCATCAGGTATCTCATTCATGCACATGTCAAAAATATATATTTTATCAAACCATGAAGTAAATTTCTGATATATTCACCAAAACCTTCACTAAGAATAAGTATATTCACTTATGAACTCTTATTTGGGTGTGAGATACATCAACATCATATTTATGGGGGGGGATTCTAGTCCTATAATTATTATTTCTCTCTCTCTCTCTCTCTCTCTATATATATATATATATATATATAAATGGGGGAGTTTTTACTATGGGTTTTCTCATTTTATCCACTTTGTAAGCATTACATTATATTTGGGTACCTCATCAGGCCATGTTTATGGGACCCATTTACTTTACCCACCTTAGCTATGCTTAAGGGGGGTCTTAGTTTAGGATATTATTTTTCATGTATTTATTTATTATGGATTATTATTAGACATGGAATGTTCCTACACTTATAGAGTTAGCTTGCTTAGGTATACTTAGTCATAGGGAGTTACACTTGACCAACATCATTATCTAGTGGGAGTTACTCTTTAACTGGCTATTTTGGGTATGTGAATTACATTCCACTCTTGGTTTTTTTACCACTTTTTATGGAGGAGTTACACATTCACTCTAATATTTATACATATTAATTTTGTGAGATATTACATTTGAGTGTGTTGGATAGATTGATCCTAGTTTTTACATTATTCTATTTTTGATTTCCTCACAACTATTGTATTCAATTACTTGACTCTTACTCGAATGGTATATTTGATTCATCAAGTGATATTAGTAAACAATCTAATATTCAAGGAATATTTAATTTGAACCCTATTTTCTAAGTGAAACATAATTTTATCTAATCCTTAGAGTTTGTTGGATCTTATAAGTCTTCTAAGAAATGTGACATGATAATTCCAAATTACAAAAAAGGAAACCTTACAATAATTCACATGACACATGTATTTGGTTGATGCAATCTTTCAAATCTTTTCAGGATGCTATTGTATTAAACATTATGGGTAAATGAAAATATCCATGAGCTCTTGCTCATAGAGCTTAAATCAGTTCGTCTAATGATTTTCTATATTAACCAATGTTGGATTTACCCACCCAAGTGGAGTATTTTTTATAATTGATCTATCTACTTGAAATAATAATCCTTATATAATTTTTCCCTTCTCATTTTTATGAACCTAAAATTCAACATTATCTCAATCTACTCCTTATAATTTTGTGGCAACTCTTGCCTCCAATATAGATTTGGATAAATTTAACCAAAATCATCATCAAGTAATTGTATCTCATGAAAGGAGACAAATCCTCTATGTTGAATAAGGGGGAGATGTCTTTTGTATTACAAATAACAACAAAAAATAAACTATAACTATAAAGTACAATAAATGATAAAAAAATGGGGGTTATTTCTCATCCAAGAGTGTATTGCACATACAAATCCATTTATAATATATGAGTTCAAATAAAATGACAACTCTCTATTTACATTAGAATTTGAATGCTAAAAAGATAAATTCTTTGGGGGGTTTATTTCCTTTATATCAAACCCATAAGAAATCTTAATTAACTCATGAATTAACCCTTCACTAATTCAACATCCAAAAGATAACATAACTTGATAATAATTCTAACACTAAAAATAAACATCTTATAACATATGTATGCATAGGTACACAACATACCCTCCCATTAAGGAGCTTTATCCTCAAAAATAATAAAAACTCCAAAGTTAAGTGTGCTCAACCTAGATTAGTACTAGAATGGATGACCTCTTAGAAACTTCTCATGTGTAAAATTTTACTCTAAGGGATTTAATACATATGAAATATCTACGAGGAATGGAAACCCAGAGAACTACATTATAAAATGAAGATCTAACCAACATACCATATAATACTAATTAATTAAATACAATATTGAGAATGGTAGCTTTTATGTTTTTTTACTAAAGATCCCCTTAAATTTTAAGGCATGTTATCCAATAACATGTAATTTTTTTAAACTCTTATTTATAAAACCACCTTTTCCCCTAAAGAAAAACTTTCCAATTTATCCATATGCTCATATTTTATTACCAATGTGGTAAGTTTGGATGCTTTACTAAAAACAATATCTTCAAAGCTTCATATTTTGTTGGTATCCCCTTCCATTTGACATTCAACATAAAAAAAAACTTGATTCCTTAGCTTCTTAGACTATTTATCAACAATAAACTCTAGTCCCAACACCATTTTCCATTCTTCATATATGATAGGAAATTTTATGTATGGCACAATATGCACTCCTATATTCTTCTTGAAATAAGATACAAAGAAGACATCATATAATCTTCCTTTGTTTAATATATCCACTGCATATACAACTTTACCTAACTTAACTCTTACTCATCCATTAATCATCTTCTCTAATTATGATTTTGTGAAACCCATATTTAAATAAATATTTATTATTTTTTTCTCCTCTCAAATAGTCCCTTAAGTCATCCATATACACCAATGGAAATATTTTCTTGGTTTATATTTTGTTTATGGGTCTATAATATATGTATATATGTTTTTTATTTAGGTTAAAGGGGGATTTTTTTTGAACTAGGGTCCCCAAACCCTAGGAAAAGTTCAAGTACAAAAGGAACAATAGGCTATTCAACCAAGAAAAGAAACAAGAAATAAAATAGTTTAGAAAACATCTAAAAAACAACCTTGATATAACCAAAAAATAAGAAAAACAATAATCTAAATCCAGACTACCAGACACATCCTTTATTATCAATGTTTATTAGGCTCCAATACTAGTATAGCTAGAAATGGGTGTAATATTTCTAATATTAAACCCTTTTCCAAAAACTCTTGCACTCTCATATTTACCTCTTCATTCTTTGTAGGTGTCAATCTATATGCTACTTATTTTGGAAAACTAGATATGAGAACCAAATCCATGGGATGGATAATTCTCATCATGGGTGTAAATCCATCACATAAATAATTAGAAACAATTACCTCATATTCATCAAATAAATATTACACTTCACATAGAATTTCACTTAACTTATCAATTATCCTAAACTTCATGGGTTTGAGAATGAATGTAATGAATTATTTCACCTTATTTTTCCATTAAAAAAAATTATAAAAAAAAACTTTAGGAATGTTTTTTACTTTCACCTTTTTCCCTTTAATGGGCTTAAGGTATACTTATTTTCATACTTCATAAGTGCGTAAATATTTTCTCTTCCATCATGTATGACATACAAATAAAATTTCCATGGTATACCCAAAGACACATGATACACATTAATTAGAATAATATCAAACTAAAATTCATCTCTAAAAATTGACCAAATATCGTTCATTTACAAAAAATTGATGCCCTTTTTACAACCATAACACATTGTATGGGTTTGGGTGTGCTACTATCAATAACCAAATATTATTTACCATTTCATTTGAAACCAAATTATTCATGTTGTTAGAATAATGTAGCTTAATTATCTTCATTAAAATTGATTAGGGTGTGCTCATGCCCAAGTACTTAGTGGTCCACACTGACTCCTCAGTGGGGGACAGTGGCCTCACCACTTAGTCTTTAGTGGGATATAATGGTCTCACTACTCACATATTGGGAGGGCCACCTACTTGTCCTCCAACGACCTCTTACTCTCTCTTATATTATACTAGTTATAATGCATTAATGATAATGGCGTGCCTGGATGATAATGGCGTGCCTGGATGATACTAGTTAGAGTGTTAATCACTCCAATATGGTATTAGATCATGACATGGAAGCCATTACTCACTTTTGGTCTCTTTGAATCTCCTTATTTTTATGTATATCCTTCTCTAATCCTAGCCAAACCTCAGTTCTATTATTTAGAGGTTGAAAATTGATATTTTAAATTGTTTAGATCTATTGAAGTTTTGGGACTATATTATGCAATTTGAGATTGAAGAGCTTAGTCTTGTCTAGATCTAGATGTAGAAAGAGCTTAGGATAGGTTGAAGAACCCCAATATGATTAATATTACTTGAGTCTCAAGATTGCTATAAGAAATATTCAAATAATTTTCTTCATATTTGAAGAGCTTATTTCCTACCTAAATCCTAGAGGACTAGCAGAAGAATCCCAATTTGATTATATATTTATTGAGTTTCAAATTTAAGATTGAAGAGTTTATCCCTACCTAGATCTTATAGGACTAGCAAAAGAAGCCCAATTTGATTTTATATCGATTTAGTATTATACATCTCTATTATTTGAAGATATGGTGTATAATTTTTAGGGTTATCTATGGGGTTTCCATGGCCTACGTTCCTAAGGTAAATGAAACTCCCACTTTTGCACCCATATAACCATATTTTGAGCATTCAAAAACTAGTCAAAGGCATTCTCAATGATGGATTGGACTATGACCTCCATGTGGGTTTCACCAAGGAGCATATATAGTTCCTAATAAATAAGATACAATATTGAATAGTTAGTTTACAATGAGCTACACCTAGTCTTCCTTGCCACTTCACCATGAACTAAAAAAATGATTTTTTCCTCATCATGGACTACTCACCATTATCTATTTACCATTCCAAGCCTTCACCATCTATACATAGTAAAGTTCAAGAATAAATCCATTATTGATTTTGCATCAAAGGCGAAAAAATAGTTCTTTTATGGACTTCATAAACCCAACACCACTCTCCAACTTAGTGAAACCATTCCTTGTTGTTGGTGTTTCATTCAAATTTTGCTATTATTCAGAAGAATGTAGTAAAACTAAAAATATGGGTTTTGGTATAAATAATGATAAGTAAGTGTATTGGATCATAATATTGTGAAGAGATCCTCTTTGGCTTGGGAGGAAGACCTATAAATAATAAATCACTAAAGCAATTCTTTTGGTTAGACAAGTAGCTAGGTGGATTGCCTAGCTATAGCTAGATCTTGGAAGCATGAACTTCCTTAGGGGTTGTCAATCCACCATTTTAAAATAATTAAGTTGATGAAATAGAAAGAAATTACTTGCATCAATAATCAAAAGGTTCTAAAATTGATAACAAGAATTGATTTATAAAGAGATGTGCTAGAAATGATCTAATTAGTGATAAACTAATTAGTGTTAGTGCTAAAGGGCCAAGGTATTGTTCAAAAAATTAGATAGAAGTTTGTGGTTAGGTAGAAGCATATAAAAGAGGGTTTTATTAGGTGTAGGAGGTAAAAGGGATCTTATTATTTTTATGTATGATAGTGAATTATCGATGGTCAAGATGACCATCAATGGTTAAAGGTAACCATCAGTGGTTAGGTAACTATCAATGATTGGGCTAACCATTGATGGTTAGGCTCATCATCAATGGTTGCTTATAGGTGAATTAAGGCCAATATTCTAGGTATAAATCTTGAGAGGTGGTTGAGGTCTATACTAATTTCAAAGTGGAAATACAACAAATAAATATGAAAAATAGATGATTGTCTTATTAAGATGGTGGATTGGATAGATAGTTGAGGTGGATTCTTTGATGTAGAAGCCAAACATAATTTTGATAGAGTGATGGTACTTGGAGTAGTGATGGCAAGTTGGGATTTCTATATTTTTGAAGTGCCTGATGATGATTGAATTATAAAAAAGATTATGGATTCTAGAGCTCTTGATAATAATTATAGATGGATTTTCCCTTACAAATCTCCTCTTCTTATAGACAAGGGCAAGAGGCTGAAGGAGTGTAATTAGGGCTTCTAATTATAACTCATCCATGTAATGCCTTGTGAATGGATTTAGATGACTTATATTTAGAGAAGCTGAGTGATAGTTTGCATGGTGATTAGTATGTTAAATTTTAGTTGATGGAGCTTGCCCATCGATGGTTAGGCTAATCATTAATGATTAACTTGATCATCAATGGTTAGCTTGATCATCAATGGTTGAGGATAGAAGGTCAAAATAGGTAAAAAGGGATATTTCAAGCCAACTAGGCTAAATTGATAAAAATAGCTTTAGGCATGGGTAAATGGTCCCAAGGGGGTCTAAGGGTTTGTGACATTTGGAATTGCATGATCATATTTATAGTGTCTACATTTTCCCCTTTTTGTTATGTGGCTTGAGTCAACAAGTTATAAAATAAAAATTGAAGCTAGGTATGGTAAAGGTTAAGGTTGCCCTGAGAATGGGAGGAGGTGTTCCCCCTAAAATTGGTAAGTGATGAAGAAAAATGAAATAAAGTCAAGGTTTGATAAGTGGGAGTTGGTAGCTAGTGAGTAAGATAGAACCTGTGCATAAAAAGTGACTAAGTGTGATAGTTTTAGATCACATGAAGACTAAAACTACTAATATTAATGAAAATAAGGTTGGTATGAGAAGACAAGTAATCAATGTATTAAGAGACTACTATAGGCATGGAAATGGGATACACCTATTAGTCTCCAAGGTAGATTTGAGTGTTTCAATAGGTATCTAAGGAAGTATTTCCAAGAAACACAAAATGGGTCAATGTGTGATGGGTATTCAAGGTAGGAAGTGTTCAAAAAAAGACACAAATGATTTTTTTATTGCACTAGGGTGTGCAAACATAGTGAACATGGCAAGGTCAGTTGGTGCAATAAAAAATGACCCACACAAAGTCATCATAAAACATGCAAATAATTTGGTAAAAATGATTGATGTTGAGGTAAACATAGGAAAATGGGTGGTTGGGGTGTGGTTGAGTTGAATCCATATACACTAGGTAAATAGATGCTACCTACATAGTTTAGGGGATGGAAGATCCCACAACTTTAGGCCAAATGTAATTCTTGCTTGGAAAGGTAGTGATGAGATAGTGATTAGGTGAGTGCATAAAAAAGTGGGGTAAGTAGATTACCTGGGCTATGCACTAAATGTGACTAAGTATGATAGTCCTGATTATAATGGCCAACATCAAGGTGGTGTGGTTAAATGGATTAGTTAGAGAAGGGTACTCTCAAAAATGTCAAGTGATGGTATGTTAAGTGGAGATGAGGTGATTTCGTAAGAGGGTAGCACTTAGGTGGGTGATAGTGAAAAAATAAAATAAAAAATGTGGGATCCTAACTGTTGATGGTCATAGTTTTGAAGGTTCAACCATCGATGATCACCATGACCATCGATGGTCAAGGGGAAACCCAAGAGGCTAGAATATAAAAAGTGAAAGTGTAAATTCATTTTCACCTTTTAACATTTTACCTTTATGCTTTTTGCTTTGGCATTTCTATATTGAGGGTTGATCGAGTTAGGGAGTGGTGATTGATTGAGATGGAAGGTGGATGAGAGTGTAGTTGAGTGGAGGGACACATGCTCTAACCATGTTAGTGATCATGAAATGAGGTAGAAGGTGTTCAAAAAATGATAGGATAATATACTTAGTTGTGTTTAAGGTTCATTTATAGAGAATGTGGGATGATTTGTTTAGGTTTTAAAATTGGTTTGTCACCCTATTTTTTGTGTTTTGTGTAATTAGGGAAAGATTTTGGTGAAATTGATAGTGAGAAGGTGTGTTGGGTTGGGAATGGACTATATATTGGTTATGGGTAGGTTAGTGTTGTAGGAAATAATGATGGTAAGGTTTTTAGAGGTTTAGGGTTTGAAGGTCATGTCACCAATGGTCACACATAATGACTTTCAGTGATTGGACCTGACCATTAATAGTCAAACCCAAGGGCCAAAAGATGGCATAAGGACTTTTGATGGTTCAAAGAACCATTGGTGGTCAAGGGTGTGCTTATAAAATGTTGAGAATTTGTTCAATGAAATGTTGGAAAAAAGTATTTTATATTGAAGGTTTGTATGTGTGATAGAGTAGATGTAATACTAGAAATTACTATAATAGTGTAAAGAGGCTTGTAAGATATTTTATCTAAAAAGGAAAATTCAAATATAAGGGTGATAGGATGAGATGATTTTTTTGAAAAGAGGTAGTGGGTAGAATGAGGTGAGAGAAAATGTGATGTGGGAGATATAATAGACTGGGTTGGAATAGGTAGGGTAAAGTTATGTAGAAGATGGTAATTATTTATGATAGTAGTCTTGAATAGAAATAGAGATTTGTTGTGAGTGTTAGAGGTAATATGGGGAATGGGATGTGTTAGATGGGTATGAAGTTTTAAATATAGGCATAGGTTGGTACTTAGCTTAGTGTTTATACTAAGATGATTGGTTTTGTATGCATACAAGCATATTTAGATGAGGGACTGAGTTCCCACACTATTTATGGTGATTCAAGATGTGATGACTGCTAATGAGTGGAGACAAATGAAGGCTGTGGGCTTAGACATGATGCATCACTATCAGCATGTACCATGAGACCCAACTATGGTTATCACACTCATTGAGAGATGGGATCCCACAAAAAACACCTTTTGGTTACCTACTAGGGAGATCACCATCCTACTAGATGATGTGACTAGGAACACTAGATTGCATATCCAAGGAGATCCCATACACCACATAGAGAGTGATGAGTTAGATTACCATATAGACCTCATATATGGTGCAGATTGTGTTCACACATCATTTACTATAAGTGGATTTAGGTATGGTCCATTATATCAGAGGGCTCCTAGGGATAGGTGCTTGATGATGATGGCTTAGATGAGTTTTGTGTTACTAGACTCTATGGGTGGCTGATTTCCATACTTGCTTCTTGGTGTGTTAGTGGAGATGCTTCTGAAGAGGACCATTTAAGGGTGGGCATAAAATCTTTCTTATGTATATTTATAGAGAGTTTTGGGCCTTCTAAGCACATAGACACTATAGTATTAGTGTTGGATTTGTGCTACATTATTGGGATTTCAAGCACATTCAGGTATTGAGACCTTTAGGACTATCAGAAGATACTCATCTATCAATCAATTATGTTGATAACTTTATGTAGTGGAGGAGAGTGATAGCCTACATAGGATTAAGTGTTGGAGCCAGGGATATTGAGTGGTTTCAAGATGCCTTAGAGGGTTTGGTGCTAAAGGATGTCACATGGTGACAATATGTTGAGTGGCCATAATAGGTAGGATTTAGGTACCACATCATAGGGATATATATCTAGAGGTGGGTGTATGAGAGGAGAGAGATGGAGATGGAGTTGATCTTATTTGACCAAGTATGGAGATAGTTCATCTTGGTACAAGGGATTCCACCTAACACAATAAGGTATCGAAGAGAGGAGGCTAAGTTCTTGCTACCTGAGCCAAAGCCACAAGACGTGGTGTGTGACTTCAAGGAGTTAACAATAGGAAGCTAGGTTGATGATGTAGGTATTGCTAATGGTTATGTAGCTTAGTAATAGGGTAGGGGTGTTGTAGTGGATTTTGGATGGAGGGATGTTGGTCATTAGGCCATGGATGTTGATCCAATAGTGACATAGGTGTAGGGTGATGCACAGATAATAATAGTGTTAGCAACAACCCAAACATAGATAACTACTTTAAAAATATAAGCAGCCACTTTACTAGGCTAGATCATGACACTATAGGGGCTGGTGGGGGTAGTGATAATGGAGAGGGAGTAGGCATGGGCCCAGGTCATAGATTTACAAGGGAAGGTGGCCAATTTTCAAAGTCAAATATGCTCCTTATAAGGATATATTAGGGTTGGGATGGTAGGTATAGCAGTAGGAGGGCCATCAAATTTAGTGTCATGGGCATGGTATCTAGTGACTATGTAGGAGATTAGATATTATAAGGTAATGGTGCTTGATCAGTTACCCCATGCAATGAGATTTGTAGGGTATAGAGACAATTTGGGTGGTGGGGCTGTACTAGCTACTCTAGGGTAGTGGGATGCTACAATTAGGCAAATAGGGGTCCTTAGGGGACCACTATTAGGTACAAGTATAGTTCCATATGGGGCTAGTGGTGGGTTTATGTGCTCCAGGGGCTAGATTGATATATGATATGTATATGATTTTTGATTTCAACCTACGTGTCGATGATGTGAGATATACATTTTGAGAGATATACATGTATATTATTGTATACCCATGATGATGATATTTATTGATGATTATAAATTCATGATTTTAGAGATATGATATTTGTTTATTTATTGATGGATTTGATGGTTATAAGGATTATTGATGAATTTTTAGATTGATTATGGTTGTGCTCATAATGGTGTGGACTTACCTAACTAGTCATATGGTGAGATAGAATTTGTTTGATTATGATTAGTATGATATTTATGATATTTTTTATGTTGTCTATGCTAATGATTTAATGAGTATACATTTCCTTATGCAAGTTTAGACATGTGGTGAAGATATTTTATTGGTTTGTTATTTATAGATGTCATGATGTTGATATGATATTGATGGAAATGCTAATGTTTTTTTAGTATTGTGGATGTGTTGATGCTATATGACAAATCTCTCTTTCTTTAGAATTCAAGAGAAAATTTACATGAAATAATTGAATAAAAAACTAGATGTATAAGAGACTAAGAAGAATCATGAGGGGCACACCCATGAATAAGGAACATAATGACTTTTTATTGGAAAGGACTGACATGAAACCCAAAGTTGTATTTTAGCTTATTGAAGATAATCCTTTCAAGTGCTTCATATTAGCATGCTTAATGTTGATAATGAGGTATCTTGATCAGGATGTGTCAAGTAAGCTCATAGTCCTATCCATATGTGATATGTGGAGGGAGAATGGGTGAAACTAGAACTGTTTAGTAAGATTAGTATGCCTTTTCTATAGGCTTCCCAAAGAGTTAGTATAGAGAAGTCTATGTTTATATACAAAGTGTAGACTGATCGATGTAGGAAGTCTACTAAGGAGAGTTGATTGCAAATTTCCCAAGATTATTGCTAATAAGAGAGCTAATTATGGTTTTCAAAATTATGTTACTTTTGCTTAAGGGTCTTTTACTATTTTGATTTAGGGTTGGGGAAGTTGATTGATGTAGGATGTTTCTAGAAATTCCTAGCATTTGACAAATATTTTTCTTAGCTATCCTTCAAGGGAGTGGTCTCAGTTTATGTTTCAAATACTTTTGATAGTTATCCTTCTAGGGAGTAGTCCACATTATGTTTTTACAATTTAAAATTATTTCCAATAGTTATCCTTCAAGGGAGTAGTCTATGGATGCTAGGGGTGACCCATGATTTGTTTTTTACTTTTGCTACTACTTTTACCTTTGATTGATTTTTCTTAACATAGACTTGTATATTTATGCTCAATGGATGACCTTTATGAAGGCAAAACTAAGATGACATAAAATTTCAGTAGGTGAAAAGGATATAGGTGACAACAACCATAAGAACCCCTTATCAAAGATAGGGGAAGTAATATGAGAATAATTCTTTGGGTAGAGCCGAGGCACCCAAAGTTTAAGATTAAGCTATGATTATGATGGATAATCACATGATTTAGTTTTAGTTGGTTGCCCATAAAAGAGGAAAATTAAATATGGTATGCAAGAGATGAGCTTAAGGTAGACACATGATAATCTTGAACTTTCTTCTAACAATAAAAAAGATGTAGATGTGAAGAATTAAGAGGCTCAGGTTTTGGGTTTCCTTCAAGAGAGGATAATCAGTAAGATCTTGATCCATACTTATGGGTTATGATGTAGGGTCTAAGATAATTGAAATCAAATTTGCCTCATTTACTTTTCTCCATGTTGGTGACATCTTGATTTTCTTTAAGGACAAGATCTCTAATATTAAACTATCACACTTTTAGGTGTTTGTTATAGGCTCACTTAATTCACTCTTGATGGACACAAAGATGGGAAAGAGTGGCTAAATGATGTTCATTAAGTAGCTCAAGTTGGGCTAAATGTTATTGATGGTAATCATCTTGGAAAATCAAGTTGTGTAATGATTTGCGAAGAGAAGGTATTTAGATTTCAAGAGGCAAGATGACCTCAGATCCAAAGATGAGAAAAAAAGGTGTAGCACTAGTGGGGGTTTAGATGCTAGTAAAATATGCCCATAAGGTGAAGGGGATGTTCAAGTGCCAATCCTGACCTAGGGCATTGACCATTTTGGTAAGCATGTTATTAAGGGTTTTGTTAGAGGCTTTGACTTATCTATTTACTTATGGGTGATAAGGTAATGAAAAGCTAATTTTGATACCAAATAAGTCAAAAAGGCCTTAAAATTGTTTATTTTTAGAAGATTTGCCATTGTTAGTGATGATATTATGGGGAACATCAAAATGATAGATGATATGATGGGTGATGAATTTGATAATCTTTTCAGCTTTCATCAAGATAAGGGAATAACCTCCACCCATTTGGTAAAATATTTAGTTGTGGTAATGATATAATGATGTCATTGTGAAGCGTGGGGGTTGATTTCACCAATAAGGTTTAAATCCCATTATGAGAAGGGCCAAAATTTTGTAGAAATGCAAAGACTATTGCTAGGTGAGTGATGTAAATTAGTGTGTTGTTGACATTTGACACACTTTTTCACATAATCACAAAAATCTTAGTTAAGGGTCGGCCAATAATATCCCAAGTGAAGGATATACTTGGCCATAATGAGGCCACTAAAATGACCCCCACAAATACCATCATGTGTCTCTTTGATGGCATGTGAGGCTTCTAAACCATGGAGGCAATAGAAAAGGAGGCCATCCAAACCTTGTTTGTAGAGTATTCCTCCCATAATGGTATGATGAGAGGTGCTTTAAATAAATGTTCAATAATAATTCCTAGAGAGGCTAAAGGAAACTATGCCAAGGTGAAGGTAGTCGAAGTTTTGTTGGTACCAAATGTCAGGCAAAGCTTCCTCCACACTAAAGATAGTTGAAATGTCTAATTTGGTATAGGAAGGTTCAGTGAGGTGATGGACAATGATGGATAGTTTGGAGCTTGAGGGTGTTGAAAGGATCTAAGAGGCAAGAGAAGCTATGGTATCAACAAACTTATTGGTAGATCGAGGGGTGGTTTGGATATGGTAGTGTTTGAATGAGGTTAAGAGTTATATTAAAAGTTGTCTATACAACTGAATTATTTCATTCTTACAATAGTAAATGCTATGGAATTGGTTGACCATAAGCTAAGAGTACCCACAGATATTGATTGTTCTGACTCCTAAAGCTAGGGCAATTTGGAGACCTATTACTAGGGCTTCATACTCAACCACATTATTGGTGTATTTGAAGTCAAGTTTAAAGAATAAGGGAGATAAGGACAATACTAGATCACCCACCATGCTAACATTTGAAACCATCAAAAAACATGGTTAAATGATTAGTGAAAACTACTTGAGATAGGCTTGTAATAGACTCATCTGGAAATGTATGAGGGGAAGGTTGACTATTTTCTAAGGGTGCCTCAGCTAGTTAGTCAATAATTACTTGCCCCTTGGTCAACTTATGTTAAAAGAAATCAAGGTCAAACTTAGATAAAAGCATGAGCCACTTGGCCATACATTGGTTTTGGTATAATTTAGAGTGCATGTATTTGAGGGGTCAATATTAGTTATGACAAAATTTTTGTGGTTAAGAAGGTAGTGGTGAAGTTTGGTGGCCATGAAGAATAGGGCTAGACATAGTTTCTTGGTATGTGTGTACTGAGTTTAGTATTCGATAAGTGTATAACTAATGTAATAGGTGGCTTATTATTTGTGTATTTCATCTCGATGGGAAAGCATCACCCCTAGGGAGTGGTTTATGGTAGATATATAGAGGTAAAATTTTTGGTTATCCTTAGGAGGTGTAAAAAAAGGTGGAGATAGCAGGTATTCTTTAAGTGTATTAAAGGCCTTTTGATAATCAACATTCCACTTGAAAGCGATGTCCTTTTTCAAGAGGTGGTAGAAGGGCTGACACCAATTAGAGAGCTGGGAGATGAAGCAACAAATGGATTGAATTTTCCCCTATAAGCTACAAAATTGTTTAAGATTGGTCAGATGTAGCATCTCAATTCCCCCTTAGATAAAGTGGAGAGGGAGTGAAGTTAGGGTTGTCCAAATTGTGAAGGTGAATGGTTGAGGTGGAGAGGAAGTGATGATAGTGTTAAGTGGCTTGTCAATTCCCCCTTAGATAAAGTGGGTTTGATAGCTTGAAGGCCCCAAGGGGGTAATTTCTCTAATATTGGGGTCATAACTTGGTTGGTGGTTGATTTTTCCATATTCTTAGGGAGTAAGGAGGGCATCAAGGGTGAGGAGATGGTATTCTTCAAGGGTGAGGCATTAGAAGGTAGGTTCCAAAGGATCAATGATGGGTATCTAGTCTATGGGGATAGATAAGCTAGTAGAGGCCTCAGTAGAAGGGGAAGAAGTAATAGATTCAACTTCCATGGGTGAGCGTTTGAGGCAAAGTAACATCATTAGGTCGATAAGTCATATGACATGTTGAAAAAGGGCTAGGGTTAGCTTGTATGATAAAAACTTGACCTTCATGTTCAAACTTGATGCAATGGTGGAGGGTAGAAGGTACACAACCTATGACATGAATCCAAGGTCTCTCGAGTAAAACATTGTATTAGAATTTACCTTTGACCACATAGAAGAGTTTAGGGAGTGTGTAAGGTCCTATTTAAATATGGAGGATGATGGTTCCTAAGGTAGTGGTCATAGTGTCATTAAAAGATCTAAGGATGGCTAAAGTTTTGGACATGACATTATTTATCAACTTAAGTTACTCATAGACATGGGAAGAGATGATGTTGATACTGGCTCCCCCATTAATCATAACCTATTTGGTGTGGGTTTGGTTGATGTGGGCTGTAATAAAAGAGGGGCATCTAGGTCTTTAGGGTGGATAGAAGGTATCTCTGAGTCCTTGAAGGTAACAAGGGTGGAGAGTTAGAGAGTACCAATGAAGGCCTCTATGGGTTGGCAATCCCTCGATGTAACTTTAATGGCTTGCATAGCCTCAATCATGGCCTAATAATGATGGGGTGAGGTGGAAATGAGGTCATAAAGGCTCATTTTAGCAGGGGTTTGGTGGAGTTGTTTAAGGATGACCCTCCTAATGGATTCATAGGGGTTAAGATCTGATGTACCTAAAATAATAACTTTGGGCTTAGTTTCAAGCATGGAGGTTTAGGTTTGGCTAGGTATAAGGTGAGTTGGTGGGTATGCCCATGGAATGGACACTTTAGCCTTCCCTTTATCCTTTTGTTATGATTATGTGACCACATTGATGGTATAAATAGAGGGGGAAGGTGTGATGGGGGGTTAGGTAGATTCTTCATCACACTGAGGTGAGAGTGGGGGATTAATAATGTGTGAGTGGATAGTTATTAGATGTAATGGTGGAGGAATGGATGGAAGGCCATCTACCAAAAGATCATCCTCATTATAGAGTTGGTGGATAATGGCTTGGAGAGCTTTGAAATTCTCCATGTCATGCCTAGGTGTCTTGTGATAAGAAAAAATTTGATGGTCATTATACCATGTTGGCTTCAAACCAAAAGGATTGAAAGGTCTAATGGGAGGTAATGTGAGGTAGGAGGTCTATACTAACCTCAAAATAATGGCTTTATAGGATTCTACTAGAGGTAAAGAAGGTTTTGGGCTCACAATTTTGGTTGGTAAGATGGGTGTGTGGTTAGTAATAGGTTGGGTGAGAGATGACTTGGTTAAGGTGGTTCAGGTAGATGGTTTTGGCCTAGGCACATTGGTAGTTGAGGTAGATGAATTTGGTGGTCTAACTAGATATGATTTGGGAAGGAATGGTGCATTAAATAATAAATGTGCTAGCATAATCAATGATAGTGGGTGACATATGTTGAAATGGGTTTTATTTTTGAGAAAATTAAAATGGTGGGGACCTATGATAGAGGGCAAGGTAGAGGGAGGTATAGGCTTAGTGATGTGTTATTTCAATGCTTTCATTCTTTTCGTTGGTGTGGGTTGAGATCTAGGTATAAGCTTGGGTGAAGTTAAGTCTACTTTCAAAGATGGGTGAACCAAACTCTGAGTAGGGAAGGAACCAAGAGTTTTGAAAGGTTTTGTTGGTGAGGTGGTGTATTTTTTGGTTGACTAAGAAGCTAAGGGGTTGTTAGAGGTTCGGATTGGTTTAAGAGGTGGTGGAGAGATGATGGATTGGTTGGTTAGAGGTGTGTTAGATATTTCAAGATTGTTAATGGATGGAATCCCTAACTATTGATAGAAAGTGGATCGATCCATGTATGGTTTTAAGGTAAATTCTAATTTATATACTAATGTGGAAAAAGGTTTGTGTATTGGTCTTGATCTATGGGTAATGGATGTAATAGATAGACTTGTAGGTTGTGTGGGATGCTTAACAGGTTGGTTGATCTCTTGAGGTGAGGAAATCAAGGCTAAGATAAATGGCTCATCCATAGGAGGCATGGGTAAGAATGTTCCTTGTTTAGGGACAATATCCTGAGGATTAGTAATTTGCTGGGTAGTTGGTAGAGGTGGTGAATCAGGAATGTTAATTTACCTATATGTACTAGTTAAGATAGTATGTGATGATTCCAAAAAATTTATGAGGGTAGCTAGGGAGAAAGGAAATTTTTTGGTTTATATATCCCAAGGAGGGTAAGGTGACTCCATGACCTTGATAACTAAAGTGGGGTAGGAATGGGTAGATTGGATGATTGGGTCCTCATGGGTAGGTATATTTCAAACCATGTTGACCATGTGGGCATTATGAGAGCACTCAAAATGTGTGTCCTTAGATTTGATAGGGGAATGGTTGGGAAAAGGTTTCTAAAGATGTCAAGAGATTGATTTTGAGGGGCATTAGGATTATCCAACATGAGTTCCCTTTTGTCGATAAGACTTTGAATAATATTCTTAAAAGTATTACATTGACTGATGTCATGCCCAATTACCCAAAGAAAAGCACAAAGATCATTCTCATTATACCATGTAGGTGATGGATGAGAAGAATAAAATTGCTAGGGAGATTTTATAGGTGGAATTTGTATAAGGTGAGACTTTATTAGGTTCTCTAAAACTAAGTGTAAGATTATCCAAGTGGAGTGAATTATTTGTTAAGTTGTGGAGCTAAAAGCTTCAACTTGTTGCAGACATGGAGAGGTTGCTGAGTTCCAAAAGTACCAGCATCGACAGTATGACCGACATTGGTCATGATCAATGCAGAAGGCAACTGGCATTGGCAGGGAGTCGGCCGACGTTGGTCAGCACTAGTTAGACAAGGACCGACGTCGGTCGCCTGTGTGTTCCAGAACTGTTCATTGCATGAATAGTTAGTTAGTTAAACTAAGTGTTTGCATGTAAAGGCTATTTTGAGTCTTGAGCTATGTGGATAATTATTCTAAATTAAGAGTCTAAGTTATTGTTTAAGTCTGGGATCTATTTATAGACCCATTAGCATGTATTGTAATTATGAACTAAAAAGGAAGGCAAGGAAGATCCTTCCATTGTAAGATCATTGAGTTGTAGGTTGTTGCAAGCTCATAGGAGATCTACATGTGTAAGTATGGTCTGTTGAATTGTAGGTTGCAGGTTCATGGGAAATCTACTTGAAGTACTTTAGAGTGCTTGGTGTACTGGCAGGGTTATTACTGACTGGTTGGAGAGGTGAACACCAATTCTGTGTGTGAGTTGTGTGTTGGGACCATTTTTGGTAGGAGAGTGAAATTTTGAAGAAGAATTACTATACACTTGAGGTGTGGGAAGCCTCTATAAGGTGGAACAGAGTGGCGTCTCTTTATTGTATTCTTTTTTGTACAAGTATTAATACAAGATAGTGTATTGTCTCTCATATTCTATGCTATTTGTGAATTCTAGTTACTTGTTGCTTCTGGTTATTTCTGCATGTTTAATTGCTTGTATTTGGTAATCATATTGTGCTCTTTCTAAGGAGAAAGATCCTAAAAAGTGGGATCAGAACAAGGTGTGTTGTTCTTGGATTCCCCAACATTATTTTTGGTTGTTTTGGTTTGGGTTTCTTGCATTTGGATTGGAGGTAATGGGATAAATGTTTTGGTTGGCATTGGGTGGAGGGGTTGTTTTAAGGATAATGGAATTCACAGTTCCCCTAGTCTTGGTTATGGTATTGGCTTGGTTTCTTGGTTTGGAGGAAGAGGTTTCATTGGTCTTGAAGGTAAAGTTCTTGTTTCATAACTTTAAGTTAATCTCATCTATGGCCTAGTTTTCTAAGTTTCACGACATGGTAAAAGCCTCATCAAAGGTTTTGAAGCTTTAGATACGTAGTGTAGAAGATATATGTTTGACACAAGCTCAAGTGAAAAGTTTTATAATTTCAGGCTGGGGCAAGGAAAATGAAAGCTAATTAATCAAACTTCTGCAATAGGTGACAAAATTGACAATGGACTTATCATTGAATTTTTTGATAGAATAGAGTTTCATGATACATACCTTCTTGGAAATGTTAATGAAAAAGTGATCCAAAAAGACTTGTGGTAGTTAGGTGAAAGAGAAGATGGAATGTTTGACAAGGGTACTATATCGGTCAAGTGCTAGACCATATAAAGCCATGGGGAAGGTTTAGAGGAGAATGGAATCATTGTAAGAAATAATATAGCATGCATGCCTAAAATCCCTAAGGTTTTGTTGGGGGTCCTCATTTCTTTAAAATTTGGTAAATTTTAGAAGCTCCAATTGAGCAGGGTAAGGTATAATAGGAACAAAAGGATGAATAGGTTTGTTACAAATCTGATCATAGAATAAGATATTATGAGCTCCTAAAATGGATGACTCAAGGTTGGTCATTTTGTCCATGAGAATTTTCATTAGGTCAGTTTGAGGTAGTGCAACAAAAGGATTATAAGGTTGATATTATGGTTGAGGTTGGTAAACATATTCATAATTACTTGGCAGTGGAGAGCCTGCCACCTATTGGAATGTGGATATTATAGGTTGGGTAGGGTACATGGATGATGGTGATTGGGTAGTGGGTATATACCCTTATGGGTAAGGGATGTATCCTAGGTTGGGTGCAATGGGTAAATATTGAGAAGTCCCTATGGATTAGGCTTGGATGGTAGTTGGGTTGGTGATAAGAGGGGGGTAGTGACCTTCATGCTAATGGGTGGTTAGGTAAAAAGGATAGGTACCCCTAAACTTGGTAAAGAGATATTAATTGATGGGCTAGGTTTGTTAGAGGGGAGGTTTGAGATGCCAGTGGTGGGTGCCACAGCTATTTGTGGGACATGATGGGTTAATGACTAGGTTGTCCCTAAGGTATAGGAGTCATTAGTAGGGGTGGAAGGTATAAGGGTAATGGTTGGTTGGATAGGTTGGTTCTCAGTCATAATGTCAAAGGGTTTATTAGACAAAGACACCTAGGTGGTCAAAGGTTGGGTGGTGACCATGGAAATATCGGTACTCTCCATAAGGTGGGATAGAATGCCATAAAGAAGATCTTGAAGTGGAGTTGAAATTGAGATATGGTGAGAAGAGGTGTTAAGATAGTGATGAAGGGCCACTAGATTATTGTCTAAAAAGGTGCTAAAATCTCCTTAAGTAAATACTCAAGGGAAATTAGGGCTTCCTAATGGATGAGGTGAATCTTCTACCTCAGAGACATCCTCCATAGATGAGGAGGTAGAAGAGGTTGATTTAGGTGATGGGTTTTGTTCTGCTAGGTCTCTTTGCTACTGATGAGTGAAAACCATACAAGGAAAGGGGAGAGAAAATAATAAAAATATTACTACTCAAACAAGAAGAAGACAAGAAAATGATCAAGGCAATCGAGAAACACACTATGAATTATGTCAAGCCTAGAGGTTAGTTTTAATCTCACTTTTGTCTTATGCCTTAGTTTATGAGAATGTGTGATAGAAGTTGGCTTGTAGATCAGGTACTATAGAAGCTGTCTATGGTTGGTTTTAGGATGTTTAGGTGATCAAAAGAATCTATATTGGAATCAATACATGGCTTGGTATTGGGGCCTACATGATGAAGGGCCACTAGATTATTGTCTAAAAAGGTGCTAAAATCTCCTTAAGTAAATACTCAAGGGAAATTAGGGCTTCCTAATGGATGAGGTGAATCTTCTACCTCAGAGACATCCTCCATAGATGAGGAGGTAGAAGAGGTTGATTTAGGTGATGGGTTTTGTTCTGCTAGGCCTCTTTGCTACTGATGAGTGAGAACCATACAAGGAAAGGGGAGAGAAAATAATAAAAATATTACTACTCAAAAAAGAAGAAGACAAGAAAATGATCAAGGCAATCAAGAAACACACTATGAATTATGTCAAGCCTAGAGGTTAGTTTTAATCTCACTTTTGTCTTATGCCTTAGTTTATGAGAATGTGTGATAGAGTTGGCTTGTAGATCAGGTACTATAGAAGCTGTCTATGGTTGGTTTTAGGATGTTTAGGTGATCAAAAGAATCTATATTGGAATCAATACATTGCTTGGTATTGGGGCCTACCCCCTCACTTCATAGTCTCATAGTGATAAGGGTATCAGGTACTTAGACAATATATATTGATATCTAGAGTTTATACTCAACTAGAGAGATGAGTTGGTTCTCCTCTTAGTAATTACCTCCAAGTAAGATTGTCAAGAATGGGTAAGGTGACTGCTAGGTGATGAAATCTAAGTTGGGCCTTGTCTCAAAATATTTTGATGTTTGATTGATGAAAGTGGTTTGGCTAGTGTGTGTAATAAAAGTGGTGCTATGATAAGATTACTATGCTTTAATTCAAAGTGAACCATTGTTAAAAGCAATAAATGGATGTAGTTGATTTTAAGCCCAAAAGAAATTTTAGTTTCAATTATGAGCATAGATAGAGATAAGAGAATTAAAATACAAAGAAAACATGAGTAAGGACTCTAGGTCCCACCAAGTATGCTTGAATATTTTAATCAAATTTCACTATTATTCAGAAGAAGGTAGTGAAAGTGGAAATATGGGTTATGGTAGAAATACCAATAAAAGTGTGCATATTGGATCAGAATATTGTGAAGAGATCCTCTTTGGCTTGGGATGAAGACCTGTAAATAAGAAAGCACTAAATTAAATTTGTTGGTTAGATAAGTAGCTAGGTGGATTGCCTAGCTATGGCTAGATATTGGAAGCATGAGTTTCCTTAGGGCCTATCAATCCACCATTCTAAAATAATTAAGTTGATAAAATAGAAAGAAAGTACTTGAATCAATAATCAAAAGGTACTAAAATTAATAACAAGAATTGCTTGATAAAGAGATGTGCTAGAAATGATCTAATTAGTGATAAGATGATTAGTGTTAGTGCTAATGAGCTGAGGTATGGTTCAAAAAATTAGGTAGAAGTCTATGGTTAGGTAAAATCATAGAAAAAGGGCCTGATTAGGTGTAGGTGGTAAAAGGGATCTTGCTAGTTTTAGGTATGATAGTGAACCATCAGAGATCAAGATGACTGTCGATAGTTAAGGGTAATCATCGGTGGTTAGGTAACCATTGATAGTTGTGCTAACCATCAACTATTGGGCTAACCATTGGTGGCTAGCCTAACTATCAATATTTTCTTGTAGGTGAATTAATGCCAATATTCTAGGTATGAATATCAAGAGGTGGGTGAGGTCTATACTAATTTTAAAGTGGTAATACAACAAATAAAGATGGAAAACATATGATTGTCTTACCAAGAAGGTGGATTAGATAGATAGTTGAGGTAGATTGCTTGATATAGAAGTTGATTGTAATTCCAACAAAGTGATGATGTTTGGAGTGGTGATGGCAAGTTGGGATTCTATATTGCTTAAGTGCCTGATGATGATTGACCTACAAAAGATATTTTGGATACTAGAGCTCTTGATAATAATTGCATATGCATTTTCCATTACAACTCTCTTCTTCTTATAAGCAAGGGAAAGAGGCTGAAGTGGGAGTGTAACTAGGGCTTATAATTATAACTCATCCATGAAATGCCCTATGAAAATATTTGGTTGAATTATATTTAGAGACTTTGAGTGATATTTTGCATGGAGATTGGTATGTTAAGTTCTAGTCGGTGGATCCTGATCGTTGATAGTTAGGCTAATCGTCAATGGTTAGCCTGACCATTGTGGTTGAGGCTACAAGTTCAAAATAGGTAAAAAGGGATAGTTTAATCTATCTAGGTTAAACTAATAAAAATAGATTTAGGCATTGGTAAATGGTCCAAAGGGGTCCTAAGGGTTTGTAACATTTAGAATTGCATGAGTGGATTTTCAGTGTTTATAATTGGTTTAAATAACTCTACTGACCATATGACCTGACTCCATCACTGTGCTTCCTCACTTCTCCTCACTCTTCATCCTCTTTAGGCCCATCACCATTTTCCAACCTGGTCTTCATCAAAATCATAGTTAACATCCCTGCATGGCCTATCCAAGATCCAAACTACTTGCAAATATGGTAAAAACCATGCATTTTTAAAAAATTAGGTTGAAGGTAAAATAACTTACCTTTTAAAATTTAAAATCATGAGAGTGAAAATATTTTTTTAATTAATATCTTTAGATAGGGTAAGTTTCATTAAGTGGGATGTGAATATTAAAGGTGGGGGACAAAATCATTCGGTGGGGTGATTTTTAAAGTGGGTGGGGAACATGTAAAGTGGGGGCTAGATTTAAGTGAGGGTTGAGTCATTCATAAGTGCATAACATTAAAGGGATTTTTTTAAAGTAGGGCCATAATTAAAGGAGGAATATTTGTTTTAATGGTGGAAATATTGACACAAAAGATTTTTTGATTATTTTTCTAAAAAATAATATTATTATTTAATGGCAAACTTTATTAAAGTGGCAAGGCATTTGTGATTAGAGGGGACATTTTTTTTATAAGCAGGGTGATTATTTAAGTGGGATAATTTGTAATTAATGGGTCAAAATTGTAAAAAGGATGAGTAATATTATGAAGAGTAAAAATAGTGTTTTTTTCATTTAACTTAACTATCAAAGGAGGGCGAGGTCTGGTCTGAAAGGAGGTTAGACCCCATCATAAGAAAAACAAATGATTTTATCTCTCTCTCACCTTAATTTTTAGAGGTTATTTCTCATTGTATCCTCTTAGATGACATATTATTCTTAGAGACACATTTTTTATGTTAACTAACATCTATTTTGAGAGGCTTGTTTAATGCCAAATTAAGTATTTTTGGCACCCTAGACCCATTTATCCCAGCTCTTTATCACTTGTACACTTGTGGATGCATTTTAGGTCAAGCCAAACATCCCACGTTATTCATGTATATTTATTTTTCCACTTTCTAGTTGTTAGACATGATCACCCTAACACACATCTTTCTCCATCCATATTCATTTGGGATGGATTTTAGATCACTTATGATAGTAATATTATCTTTTTTGTGAGGATTTTACCAAATTAGTTCCTCTAAGTTTTAGCTTCATTGTCTACACACATATCCCTATCTGAGTAAAATATCTCTTCTTATTGATAGATATTTGATCTATATCATTGGCACTTTTTAGACAATTGGCAATTTCCCACAAATTGAAATATAGCTATTCTGGTGAATCCCAATGTCATCTTATCTTCTTAGATAGTTCAATAATCTCTTTAAACATGATATAGAGCTTTATAGTATCAATTTTTCATTATTTGGGTATCCTATTCAATCCACTCATATACTTTTTTGCATCACTCCATCCAATCAGTAGTATGGGGTAGATTTTATTTCTTTGGTTGTCATGTTCCTTGCTAACCCTTGATGCACTACATCTTCTGATAGCAAATCAAATTCATTCCTACTTCTTCAGTTGTTGTGTTCCTTTATAACCCTTGGTGTACCACATCTTTTGGTAGTAGATCAAATTTAGTTGGTGAACCTTTTTACACTATCAACACCTCTAACAGTATCTTTCTTTAAGATCTATTTTGATGAATTCTAGTGTTAGCTGATTTTTAGTGATCGAGCAATGGATCCAAACCACTCATGTATATTTTAGTTCCACCAATAGTTTATAGTCTAATTAATGTATCTAATTCACCTAATTCATCATTGTGTTGAGTCTTTGATTCATGCTTCTTGGGATACCTTACACCATAGGTTCTCTCTCCACTTTTGTTGTGGTTTCTTTATCAATGTTTTTTATTGAGTGAGCCACATAAAGAGTACTAGTTCCTATTTGAATTATTAGTTACAACAAATTTACATCCATGTGTTTCAGTAAGATGGATTGGTTAGTATAGGGACATTTAGTATTTCATTATGTATTTGTACATGGGTACCTCATCAGACGTTATAGTTGGGACCCATTTGTGTTTTCAATTCACTCCTTAACCTTCACTCAAGGGAGGGTGTTTGAATAATTAATGTATATTAATTATCTTAGTTAATATTTCTTTGGGTGTGCACATGCCTATGTGTTTAGTGGGATACACTGGCTTCATAATGGGGGACAGTGTCCTCACCACTCAGTCCTTAGTGGGAGAAAATGGTCTCATCACTCTCATAATGGAAGGGCCACCTATTTGTCCTCCACTCACCTATTAATCTCTCTTATACCATGATCACCCTTGGAGTGCATTTTCAAGAAAGAAGGAAGTGTTTTAGTAGTTTTATGCTTTTTCAATGTGATCTAATTAACTACTAAAAATAAAGTATAACCAGGGTTTAAGATTACCTAGAGATATGGATCATTGTTTTCATATCGTTGATCAATTTTGATTGTGAGAACTCCTTTTTGGCTGAGGAGGAATGACTTGTAATTAACCACACTTAAAAAAAAATGGGATTAAAAGAGAGATGAGTGAGCTGGCTAGTTACAAACTAGTCTTGAGAAGTGACATGCTTTCTCAGATGGATGTCAGCCCACTATTTACATTCAAGTTTATATAAATAAAAATGTAATTACAAAGATATAGATTACAAGATATATAATGTAAAATATAAATGATTATGGATTATTCAAGATAACAAATAAAATATACAAGATAATAGATGCAAGTATAAATAACATCAGCATATAACTTAATAATGATTAGATAAATGCAGACTATCTATGATTAAGAGATAAGACAAATGGATTATTCAAGGACAATATGTATTAATGCTTTGCTAAGTTTCATTACTGGATATCAACAGATTAGGAGAGATATTTAAAAAATAGCATGTAGATTTAATAGATGTTGAAGATATAAAATAGACTATTTAAAGAGATATTTTATAGTCTGATAGGGATTGATGATGATCCTAGAAGATAGATGTTAATTCTACAATATTGACGTTGATTTAGATGAATCAATGTCGATTCTATGTAAAAGTGTTGAAATATAAATAGACTATAATGACAGCCTTAATTATTGATAAAACAATCAAAATTAAATGCAAAACAGACACAGATAGACATAGAATACTGTAGATTTAAAATGTAAACAAATTTAAAGTGTAAAACTAACATTTGATGGCTTAAAATTAATTTGACATGATGAGATAGATAAACCTACAAAAACCTTTGATAAGCTCTCCAATAGAAGTTTCACAAGATTGTAGGTTGTTGATAAAGTCCATACATGAGTTGTAATGAGATTCTGACAACATTTTAGGTTCCAAAAGTGCAATCACATTCTATCCTAAGCCATGGATGTCTACTATATATAAATGGATCGATGTTGATCCTAACTGATTGGCATCGATCATGGAGGATCATCATCGATTTAACAAAAATGGGTGAAGTTGAATGAAAATCCATTCCAATAGATTGTTACAGGGTAAAAGAGGGTTAAAATGACTTCTAAGGTTGTTCAGGTTATTTTAACCATGGGATAAGTTTGTTAGGAGGTTTATTATATTTAGATTTTTACTTAATTTTTAGATTTTTGATTATTAAAAAGATTTTGGGTGGTTAGGGATGGTAAATAGTAATAAATAAGATTAATTACCATGGGTAAAAAGGGGGTATATATATGAATTAAACATTTAAGTATTAGTTTCTTATAATTTAAGTTATATTTTATGTATATACTTTCAAGATGTTTGAGAGTGGTTTGGGACCTCCAGGAGTTAAGATGTAAAATATAGATTTTTGGAGGTTCGCACCACATTTCAGACTTAGCCTGTTTTAGGATTTATTTATATAAGGAAAGTTGTGACAAGTCACAACACTTTGTTTTAGCAAACTAGGGATAAAGAGATAGCCTAAAAGATGACAAAATATGGAAAGGGTGCTAAATTATAGTGTCTACAAGAAGCAAGAAATAAAGGAAGGAAGTTGTAAGCAGGTAATATATCTAGTTGGAGAAAGGTGATAAGCATGGAGACATAGAGAGTCCTTGTATAATAATCTATTTTTGAGTAATAGATAGCTTTGTGTTGTGTGTAATGTATTAATGATAATGGCATGCATGTATGATACTGGTTAGAGTGTTAATCACTCTAATACATGTTACTATAAGTAATAATGAAGTTAAGTTACCTACCTCCATTTTTGAAAAACGTTCAAAAAATATTATTCCTTTGCATTAGTTCATTATTCTTCTTCTCGGGGTCTAAAAACACTCCTTTTTATCATGAGACCATTTCCATCTTTTTCTTCTTCTCTATGATTATGTGATGAAATAAAATCTTAATCTATTAGTAAAATATTAGTATTTTACTCAATTTTCTATTTTTGTTATTGGGTTAGTGTAATAAATCATAATTTTAGTGACCAACATATCTACATCTAAACCATGTGCCCAAGAATATTATTCCTCTTCCTATACCATATTTCATTCTTCCCCTTGAAATATATTATCCTCTTATTCATACAAGATTTTGATTATGAGAATTAATATCTTCTTTTTCAAGCACATGTTTTCATATTCTATCATTTTATTGAATTCTTCCCTTTGAAAATCTATCTCTACCTCTTTTATTTTATTGTCTTCTTGACAGATTCTCTTTGGATTTCAACGTAAATTGATAAGTCTCTTCCATGGTTTCAAATGTGATAATTATCAAATCATATTGTATGTTTAGTATCAACAAATTTATATATGTTATAAGTTTATCTTGATTTTCCTCATGGTGACTAGACTATATCATTATCTTATAGACCTTGTTGGTAAAATCCTTTAGACTAATCTCTATCTAACTTGATAGATAAAATTTGAAAAAATAAAATGTATAATATACATGCATAAATTTTTCCTTTAAATTTACAACATCCATCGCAATGGGTGATCTTTTATTTTAATTTTATATTCCTCTCAATTTATACTTCTTTTCACAATAGGGTTGTATGAATTTTTAGCTTGGTTTGAGCCACTTTCACTCTTCCTGGGTAACCCACCTCATCTAAAAATAATTATCCTTACATATATCTATGAGAAAATATATCAATTTATTTTAATTCAAATTTCATAAGAAGCTAAGAACTTACATCCTTTTTACTCTTATAATCTTTGAGATAACTCTAATTCGCTTATATTCACCCCCATTCAAATGTTTGTTAGAATGCTTATGTTCATCTTATTTCTCACCTTACTTGACTTTAACATCAATAATGTCATCTATTACTGATAAAACCCCTTTTTATTATTAGAAACATCTAATCTTGTTTGAATAATTCTCAACAAATCCATAACTTTATCTAGTACCCCTGCCACATTTGTAGTTGTTAATCTAATTTTTTAGTTTCTCTCCTAGGAAACAAATTAAATATATTTAGAAACATAACCTAATGTTATACTATCACATTAAAATTATATTTAGGTTATGTACAAACTTAAATGGAATCAAAATAGAATTATGTAGCATAGGGTTATGGGTTCTAATGAAGGAAAATATATCCAAACAACCAAGTGAATCTAAAAATATGTTGAAGGATAAATTGCATAGGTAATAACATGTTGGAAGTATATATATTGAGATTTCAGGGTGAATCAATTGCGTTAAAATAATACTTAAATTTCTCTTAACATCCATAAAGCATTCATTCATATACATAAATTAACCAATGCATAAATAAGCATCTATGAAAGCTAACAACATATAAACATAGGAGATATGTGGTAAACCCTCTTAGGGAATGAAACCCACTGATACAAAACTTGGAATAAATTAATATAAGAAATGAATAAAAATTTGTTAAGCATGGGATATACTGAGAGGGGGGGTGAATCAGTATATCATATATCTTATAAATCTTTCCTTTAACCAAATTCCACTTAATCAAACATTCAAGATATGCAATAAAAGTCAAACAATAAACATCACACAAGATAGAGAGAGAGACACCAGATATAACGTGGAAACCCAATGTGGGAAAAACCATGGACAACAATCTCAAGTATATTTGTGAGAAACAACCCACAGGAGCACCATACCCCTTTGTCGAGTACCAACCTAGCTACAATTCATGAGCACCAACCCATAAGAGCTTTAAACCCCTTTACCGAGCACCAATCTAGCAACTATTCATGAGCACCAATCCACAGGAGCACCAACCCCTTTGCCAAGCACCAACCCAACAACAATTCATGAGCACCAACCCACAAGAGCACCAACCCCTTTGTATATACCACACACCTATCTCTCAATGTTGCTATCTCAACAAATGATATATCAATACAACATCTCCTTCCTCTCTCTCACCTTTGCTCTTATAAGCTAGATATAACAAATACAAATCATATTCATCTCTCAAAATTGCTCTTCTAAGCTAGATATTACAATATCAAATTAACCTCTCACTTCCACATTACAAATGGCTACTCAAGCCTTTATTTATAGATTTCTAAATGACCTTTGGCCTTCCCCCTTTGTGACCCTTCAATCCTCATGGAAAATGGTGCCAATCTTGGATGACCCTTCATATTCAAGCCTTTGAAAAGTCATGTGGTGACCCTTCATGACCAAAAACGTCCTTCCATCTTTTGTCCTCATCTTGGTGACTTTTCGTATTGCTTAAGGTATCCCTTCATGATAAATTGCACCCTTACTCTTTTGTCTTCACTTGGTGACTCTTGGAATTCCCCAAGATGACTCTTCATGGGAAAATGTGTCCCATCCTTCTTTTGTCTTTACCCCATGGCTCTTCAACTTCTCCATGGGCCCTTCTTTTGTCTCATATGCAACCAAAAATATATTCATTAATATTAAATAAATATTAACTCATATTAGCCAAGATATATCTATTAAAAACAACATTAAATGCAATGGGGCCTTTATCACCAATAATAATAGACCTTTGACATCAATGAAAATATTTCCAACAATCTCCCCCTTTGTCATTGATGGCAACATCAATCTTGAAATTGCCACATCCTGTCACCTGCACATACTATCATCTGAAAGCATTCAATAACTCCCCCTTACTGTAGCAACCTGTACCTATTCCCTATACCTATTTTCTGCACCTATACCTATTATTCTCCCCTTTTGACATCAATGGCAAAGGGCCTACCTGGAGTTAACACTTAGCTCCCCCTCACTTGATGCTGAACATCAATGGCAGGAAGTAATAGAAATTACTCCCAACTCCTCTCGCCGATATTTGAATGTATCATTTGATCGTGCCTTTGAGAAGATATTTGACAAAACATATACATTATTTCCTATCCTTTGAGCATCTACAATCAACTCATTTGAATCTTTTCTTCTAATCTCACAACCTTTAACATGAAACCTTAATGTGTATCCTTGATCACATATTTGACTAACACTTAACAAATTATGCTTAAGACCTTTTACATACAAAACATTTTTAGTCTTAGTTCTACCATAATCCAAACTCAAAGTACCTTTTCCAGCTATCTTGGCAATGGTTTTATCTTTGAACTTCACTATACCACCATCGATCTTCTTTAGAGATATAAATTTACTTTTATCTCCTATCATATGCCTCGAACATCCGCTATCAATTAACCATGGCTGATCTTTACCTCTTACATGTAGTGCTGTCTAAACCATCATTGAACCTTCAGATTGTTTCTTCAGCCATGAACATGTCTGAACCTTCTTCTTGATGAATGGATCTGTGAAACTATGATCCTTCTTGATTTACTTCAACATGCTTCTGTAATACTGAGCTATGTGTCCAAAGTTGTTGCACTTGTAGCATATTGTGGTCTCTTCATCAAAGCTTGATAGAGGAACAAAAGTGTTGTGGCTTCTACTTGACTCTTCTTGACTCTCCTTCTCCTTATTTCTAAAATTATTAGCTCTTTTTCTACATTCTAATTTATTGTGACCATATCCATTACAATAAAAATAATAGCCATAGAAATAAGACCTATTTGTATATCTCTGACTTGATTGCCTTTTGTAGCTTTGTTCTTTCCAGCCTTCTCTATTTGAAATGTCCTCTGTATTCTTCACTTCTCCCCTTTTTGTTTCCTCTTGTGTAAGAGCTTCAACATAGCTCTTTTTCTTTTCAAAACTGATCCCTATCTTATTTGAATATACTTTTTGACTTTCCAATATCTTATTCAACATGTTGTGCTATCTTCAAATTTTGAATCACTGACTACTTTATCATTGACTGCTTTCTTAATATCTTCTTTTAAATAGGCAATTTCAACAACATACCTTTCACAATATTTTCTTGCTATTTCCAAATGTGCTATGAGATCTTCTTCATTCTTCTTGGCTTCTTCAAAGTGTGCTTGTAGATCTTCAATCATTTCCTTTGACTCTTGTTCATTTTTCTTGATCTGGCACTTTAATCTTCAATTCTTCTTCTGAACAACTTCTAACTCTTCTAAGGCACAAATGAGCTCTCCTTCCATATTCACTTTAGCTTCCTCCTCTTCTTCTTCTTGATCACCTTCATGTATGGCTATGAATAGAATCTCTTCTTCTTCTGAATCACTGACTCCACTATCTTCGCCTGAACTAGGATCCTTATAATACAAGATCTTCTTCTCGAATCCCTTCTTAGATTTACCTTTGAAATTATTCTTGTATGTAGGCTTTTCTTCTTCATCATACTTAACTTTATCTAGGCATCTAGCTAAAAAATGTCCAATCTTTCCACAATTAAAACATTTAAAAGGTAATTTTCCTTGATATTTACCTGTTCCTCTTTTCAGCTTGCAAATGAAATGTGCTCCATTGTCATCTTCATCATCACTGGAACTATCACTTGATACTTGAATCTTAGCTTTCTCTTTCTTTGATGTCTTGAAAGCTGCTTCTCTCTTTGAGGGTTTATCTTGTTCTATCTGCATCTCATATGCCATGAGAATACCATGAAGCTCATCCATTTTTAGCTTGGCTAAATTCTTCATCTCCTCAATTGCCGAAACCTTTGCATCATATCTCATTGGTAGAGATCTCAAAACCTTTTGCACCACCATTGACTCATCCAATGTTTCTCCAAGACCTTGAATCTGATTTACGACTTGATCAACTCGAAAAAGATAACTTGCTATATCTTCTTCTTCTTCCATATTCAAACTTTCAAACTACCTTCTAAAAGTCTACAACTTAGCTTGCTGAACCTTTCCATCACCTTTGTAAATATTATCAAGTTTTACCCAAGTTTCATGAGCAGATTTACATTGCATAACTTTAACAAATTTAGATTCACATAAACCACATAAAATAGCATCTAAAGCTTCAGCATTACATTCACTTGCCTTATTTTCTATTGGAGTAATTGTAGATGTCTGTGGCTCTTCATATTTCTCCACCACTGCTTTCCATATGTCAAATCCAAGGGCCATCAAATAAACCTTCATTCTCATGCTCCAAAAAGCATAATTCATCCCATCAAACAAAGGTGCCTTATTTATATAAAATCCTTCCTATGACCCAGCCATTGAGCTTTCCCGATCTACCTTCAAGCTGTAAAACTTTTCAAAAAGGAACCTACTCTGATACCAATTGTTAAGCATGAGATATACTGAGAGGGGGGTGAATCAGTATATCATATATCTTATAAATCTTTCCTTTAGCCAAATTCCACTTAATCAAACATTCAAGATATGCAATAAAACTCAAACAATAAACATCACACAAGATAGAGAGAGACACCAAATATAATGTGGAAACCCAATATGGGAAAAACCATGGAGAATAATCTCAAGTATATTCATGAGAAACAACCCACAGGAGCACCATACCCCTTTGCCGAGTACCAACCTAGCTACAATTCATGTGCACCAACCCATAGGAGCTTTAAACCCCTTTGCCAAGCACCAACCTAGCAACTATTCATGAGCACCAACCCATAGGAGCACCAACCCCTTTGTCGAGCACCAACCCAGCAACAATTCATGAGCACCAACCCATAGGAGCACCAACCCCTTTGTGTATGCCACACACCTATCTCTCAATGTTGCTATCTCAACAAATGATAGATCAATACAAAATCTCCTTCTCTCTCACCTCTGCTCTTCTAAGCTAGATATAAAAAATACAAATCATATTCATCTCTCACAATTGCTCTTCTAAGCTAGATATTACAATATCAAATCAACCTCTCACTTCCACATTACAAATGGCTACTCAAGCCTTTATTTATAGATTTCTAAATGACCTTTGGCCTTCCCCCTTTGTGACCCTTCAATTCTCATGGAAAATGGTGCCAATCTTGGATGACCCTTCATATTCAAGCTTTTGAAAAGTCATATGGTGACCCTTCATGACCAAAAACGTCCTTCCATCTTTTGTCCTCATCTTGGTGGCTTTTCATATTCCTTAAGGTGTCCCTTCATGAGAAATTATGCCCTTACTCTTTTGTCTTCACTTGGTGACTCTTGGAATTCCCCAAGATGACTCTTCATGGGAAAATGCATCCCATCCTTCTTTTGTCTTTACCCCGTGGCTCTTTGACTTCTCCATGGGCCCTTCTTTTGTCTCATATGCAACCAAAAATATATTCGTTAATATTAAATAAATATTAACTCATATTAGCCAAGATATATTTATTAAAAACAACATTAAATGCAATGGGGCCTTTATCACCAATAATACTAGACCTTTGACATCAATGAAAATATTTCCAACAAAATTTAGTGAGGAACAAACCCCACAAGGAGCACCAATCACTTCTCTAGTCAAGCACCAACTCAACTAGTCCTTTAACAAGCACCAACTTATAAGGAGGCACTAACCCCCTAGGTAATTCAACACCAACTAAGATACCTTTAATATATGATCAAATTTTAATACTTTTTTCTCTTTCAATAGAATATGACCATCTTATTCTTCTCTTCTCACTCTTCTATCTGTCTCAAACAACTTATTAGGCTTTCTCTCTCGACTAGCCCTTTCCTTTACAAAATTAGGTCATATGACCTTGCTCATTACCTATAGTAACATAGTTATATCTTCATAAAATTTTTAGAACACATATATAATTTTATTAAATCCATCTACCTAGTTTCCAAACCTCTATATCATTTCTCTCATTTCCTTAATATTCTAACTAGTCAATAGACATATTAGACCTTCTCTTTATATTTGAATCTTGATATTACCCACATTAGTTGGCCAAGAACCTTTAAATAATTATATAACCCTTATAATATATTAAAAAACATATTTTAAAATTTAAATAACCACTACACAGGTTGGCCATTACCCTTAAGGGCTAAAACCACCATTAGATTGAATAGAGACCTAATGCAATTAGGCCTTCTCAAAGAACACATTTTAACATGGACTCGTTATAACACCTTGAGACTCAAAAAATATATTAAAAACTTGATACACACTTAAATTATACCCCTTATAATCTCAAATTATGTCCCCAACACCATTTATCTCATTTCATTATTTGAACCACACAATTAAGTCTACTCACAATTAGGCCCTCTCACTGCTATAAAGTCTATCTAGAAAATATGAAGCATAAAATAAAATTTGACACATAAAAAAATAAAAAATTTACATTTATATAAATTATTTTACCTCAATTTAATCAAATAGTTCATTATATTTCACCAAATAGGGAACAAGATCTCAAACCAACCATTTTCATATGCTTATTCAGAATTGCACACAATCATCAAAAACTTAGTCAATAACCTTTGAATTTTCACACATTAATAGGAGTTTATCATTAATATAAATACATAAAAAATAAACTATGATAACTATATAAAAAAATCATTTGAATTGGATTCTTCAACTCTATGCAAAAATACTCAGAAACATCATTTTCACTCATACATAAAAAACTGCCTGTAGCTCCAAGAACACAAACATGAAAACTAAGTATTTGAACACCATGGTAACAATTTTTTGAAATTAAAATGGGTTTATATGATAATTAATAATTATTATAACATGTTTAAATATATATATTCATGGTTCAATATCAACATTGGTCTTATAGACCAATTTTATGTCTTCATCTTACACAAACCTCACTATGTTAGATAGGTTACTTTGAGAACAAATTTTTACTTGTATAGGAGAATAAAAAAATATATATATTTAAGGGGGAAATGTGATATATTATTTAAAAATTACCCCATGCATTTGGATCCATCCTTAATCCACTACAACCCATCCCTAATCTCATTCTCACTTCTGCCTAGTTTTCTCACTGTCTTCCTCATTAAGATGTTTAGAGATAGGTCAACTTCCATGACTAGTTTAGAATACTTAAATTATAAAAAATACTAAAAGAACACCATGGTAATAATATATATGTCTCAACCTTAAACCCAAAACAACTTTCATGTTTTAACCTAGTCAACCCTGCATGTTACATAAAAAATATGATAAATATGAGGTTTCTTATAGCTTCCATTCACTCTTATAATAGATAAATTACACATGGAGAAACATGGGAGAGTCATATACTTGTTATAATAATAAAAATATGTTATAAAATCCATTATTATCTATTTAAAACAAGATCTTTTTTATTGGGTCATTATGAGGGTTTTAGGAGGGTTTTGACTGCTTTCCATTCTAAGTAATTGTTCATAAAATATTTACCCTAAAATAAAAAAATAATTCCAAGAAATTTAATCTATGACCCTTCCCCAACTTACATGAACTGATCAGGATCTCATGCAAAGGCT
The DNA here is from genome assembly GCA_037957365.1 of Torreya grandis. NCBI lineage: Eukaryota > Viridiplantae > Streptophyta > Pinopsida > Cupressales > Taxaceae > Torreya > Torreya grandis. Next base: position 750,224 of record JARHVA010001653.1, read on the forward strand.
TCACATGCCAATGAGCATAAGAAAAACCTTTGTGGGTTTGTAATACCTCATTTTGTGCACATAAAAAACCTTGACACCAAATTCAGGCTTTATCATTAAGGATTTGACCTAAGAATTGCTAAAAAAAATTAAACAACCTATAACATGTTTTAAAATTCTATTATGAGCTCTATCACCTTGGGGACTGAACTTGACCCCTCATTAGGTCACACTAGTTCTCTTTGTACAGTAGGCCTTGAACTACCAATCATACATAGACCTTAATCACACCTTGAAACATATTTTAATTTTATAAAAAAATAGTTATCATGTCATAAAAACTCATACCATGATCATACAATACTAAAAATTTTCACACAAGTCTCATACTACTCATTCCATCATGCCACTAGACCTATGCGTTCTCACTAGGTCTCTCAATGCAAATACTAAGCTTTAAAACTAACTTTGGAATTATTTTGACGGTTTATTTGACTCTTTCACATGTTTAAAAAATTTTATACACTCTCTCATGCATATACTAATAGAATTCACCAAGCTTAACTATGCTTTATGCATACACCTTGTCACAAGACTAGACTAGGCTTCTTAAGACACCTAGTATTTAATATTAGATTACCTTGCATCATGATCGTGACCTTGATATTACATAAAACTTAGAAGAATTAAAAATTTTACTTAAAATTATCTCTCAACATAGAAACAATAGGTTTCCTTCAAATTTTCTCTTGTCATAAGACTTTTTTGTCTCATACCACTCCACCATGCATGGCCTCAACTCTTAACCTTGACATTAATGAAATCCATATTGATTTTGACATCAATGACAACATAAATGTATCAATGCCAACAATAATAACATATATTTATAATATTTTTTTTAATTATTTTTATCATATTATACAAAATTCATACTTATTGGTATAATTTTAAGAATTCATAAAAATCCAAACAAGAAAAATGAATAACATAGATTCAAATAGATACTAAGTTATATATTTAATTATGGCTTACATAATTGATATATCTTCTCTAACTATCCTCATTTAGATCACCAAATAACTCAATTTCACCTCTCTTCCACTATATATGTGTATTTAAAACTTTAATTTTATCTAAATTTTCATATACACACTAGCACTTTCACAATTCATGGAAAACTAAGTTTTAAACCTATTTGATGAATAAATAAATGTTTTTTTAAAATCCTAAGAGTTTATTGGAACTCAAAATTCTAATAGGAATCCTAACATGATAATTCCACACCAAATAAAAGGAAAAAAAAACATGAAATTCACATATGATTTAATAGTTTTGGGAATATTGGAGTCTTACTAATTTAGTTAAAGGTTTGAGTTGACTAAATTAGTAAATAATATTACAATAATTTAACTACTGGCTTGTATAATTTATTTGACTTTCATAGCTTTCTAAAAATAGTAATGAAAGAGGAGAAATGTAACTTCACTTAAAACTAAGATGATACAACTAAGATAGAGGCTAATATCAACTATGCTAGACTAAGATAGTGTCATGAATCTAGATCGAGCTTTCATTCAATGAAAGGATAAGAGTGATGAAAATAGGACACTTTAGGGTCTAGTAATATAGTCTAGGTCCTACTGCTATTGTCCAAACTAGCCATAGAGATCTGAATTTTCTAGGTTTTGTCTACTATCCTTTTGTGAGCTTGCTCATGAAATTTTGAGTCTTTAATGTTGATGAATATCCTTGTAGATCTGATTTAATCTCAAACCCTAAAACTTCATTATGCTTGAATAAAAATTTGAGAAAGAGGGGGGGTTAGTGTGTGTAAGATGCACTAAACATGTATCCACAACCCTTATGTGGGCATGTTGCCTACATACCAATACTATAAAGAGGGATCAAGCCATATGTAGTTCTCCCACTTGATGTGCTTTGTGTAATAGTGTTATTCAGATGTAAAAATGCCAAACTAAGAGTGATTGAGGTGGCAGGACTAATGTGAGTGTTTAAATGTGCTTGTAGCTATATTGGATGGTTGTATGTAGATAATAGAAAATTTGCCTTAGTGGTTTTACTTGTTTTCTTACTTACTTTTGTAATATTTTCCAACCTCTTCTAAATGAACTTTGAATGCGATTTTATAAATATCTATTGGTCATGGGTTAAATGTATTCATGCTAGGCTGACATAATGAAGAGGAATAATTAAAAATAAATCTTCATTTTGGCTCAAAATTTGATTGGATAGGAGTGATGAAAATAGGACACCCTAGGGTCTAGTGCTATAGTCCAACCCCACCACTCCTATCCTATAGTTTTGGGACCTAGGGGGATAAAATTAACATGGGAAAAGTAGCTTGGCTAAGCTAGAATTAGGTCTTTAAATTATATGGATGATTGAGAATAAGTAAAAAGGTGTCTAGAAGGGTCATGAGAGCATGCAAGAAGGACATATGGATTGGGTGTCACAAAACACTCAAGCTACCAATTTTGACATTTTATATGACTATATTTTCTCTCCCTTTATTCTTGTGATACAACAAAGTGAAATAATAGGATAAAAGAAAAGTAGAAAGTGTACCTAAACTTATTTATAAGGGTGAATCTCATGAAGCTATGTGATAATAGGTGTGCATAGAGAGATCATGTCATGAAGTGTAAATATGAAAAATAAAATCAATAGTATATTAGTTCCTACTAGATACACTATATCTAAAATAAGAACATACAAAGTTGGGTAAGAGAAAGAGGAAGAAAAAGGAACAAATATACCTCATCAGGTATATGTGGATCAATATAAAACCTATTATGATGTTGAGTGTTACTAGATGTGTGCTAGGTATGTGATGTACCAAGATTAATATCATGAATGGGGCTAAGTGCTCAATTCCTTGAGAGTGGCTCAAGAATGCAAAGGCTGACTAGTCCTTTGGTTCCATTATTGCCTCATGAAGTGAAGCTATGAAATGATACTAGTATGAATGTGTGTCATATGAGATGGATTATAAAACCCATGAATGCTTTGTAATCTAATAATGTGTCATGTATAGCTGAATGTGTACTAGAAAATTAAGCCAATCTTGGCCACTCTAAAAGGTGGAAAAAAATCCTTGTATGAAAGCCACTTTGAAACTAGAATAGGCTTATGTGAAAGCCATTTGAGAATGTGGAGGTTGAGCTTGTATGAAATCCATTACAAAATGATGCCAACCACATATATATGGAATAAGGCATGCAACTGTTAAAAATTCTTGGGTAATATACTAAAGTCAAAAATAAAAGAAGTCAAATGTGCCATGCACATTACCCCCAATCATTGGTGTCTGTAACATGGATTCTGATCTAAAATTTATACCAACTTCCCAATCTTAAACTAGAAGCAAGATCCATCATGTTGTGCATGATTCCCCCTATATTTTGATTCTCTAAGAAAAACTATACTAAAATTTCTAGATCTAATCTAATCTATATGTGATAAAAATATAGCTAAATTGACCTTTCTACCTATTTCTAGAAAATCTAGGTTTTTTGTTATTTAGATAGGAGTACCAAAAACATGACACCCTACTATTTGGTGCTATTTTCCATGTCCAACACTATTGTCCTTTTCTAAATCTGATGACTGTTATATAATCATCACTATTTTTGGGTCTATTCTACCTGGTTTAACCTTTGATTGTTATTTTGAGTGTTCTAAAAACTAATTTTTTGATTGGTAGGAGCTCTGATATCTATGATACAACCCCTATTTATTTCCCCCTCTTCTAAGGGTAGAATTAAGACCTTGTAATGAGTACCCTAAAAAAAAGAGCCCTGTAAGTGTGTTATGCTACAAAATACATGATATAACAATGTTAATAAAAAAGATGTCTCAAGATATAACCTAGTTTGTATCGGATATTATTAGATCAATAGGGGTATCCCTAGATAGATAGAACAATGTAATAACATGTGCATTATAATAAATTGAAACTATAAATGTTAGTTTTTAGTTGTCAAGGAGGGATGGAGCATGATGTCCATCATGGCATCTAAAATATCAAGAAAATACATGATGTGGATCATGTAATTACAAATAGTGAGAAGCAAATAAGCAATAAGCACACAAGGTAAGAAGCAAGAAGCATACAAGAGTGGCCAAGGAGCCAAAAAAATAAGGTAAATGAGCACATATCACTCAACCTAGAAAGCAAGCATACAAGGCATGTTCAAATGCCACATACACATACAATTGAAAAATAAGCAAGGTTAGTATGAGGGATATAAGTAAATAGAAGAATACAATCAAAGGACATTGATAAATGTACTAACACACACACAAGAATAGAAGCAAAGGACATCGGCAAATGTCCTAAGCTATACACAAGAGAAAAAATAAGAACTAAGAAATGTAATCATATCTAGATACATAAAGCAAGAAAGGAAAACATGTAATATACTAGAATTACAATCACATCTAACTAAACAAAGTAATAAATGAAAGTATCAAAGATAGAGTACAATACTAGGTAGATGCTAAGAAATACACAAATACTATATACTAGTGAATGTTGATAGAGTAATCTATGTTAGCTAGTAAATAATGTACATCATCATGATAACTAGAGTGTGTAGTGTAGAAATGACATAACCTAGATGGTGCAGTCATGTAAAAGATGCCCCTAGTGGGTAGATATATCAATATGTGTCTCGAATGTAGAAGTAGGATGCCCCCTTAATGGGTAGAGTGAAGCAATCAAGGATCTATAAGTCACTGCACACACTCAAAGAAGATCAAGTGAAGCATGGTAATGTAGATAAATCGACAAATAATAGCATATAATATCAAATGTAAGTCTAGCATGGTATTATAAATTTAAATCATGGATAATGCATATAATTAATTTTTTTCATGTTTTTGAATTATTTGAATGCTTTTGTATTTTGAAATTTTGTATTATTTTTGGTATTTTTGATATTTTGTTATGTACAATCAATCAAAAAGAAACTATGTAAAAGTAAGGCTGAGGAGAGACAATACTAATTGATGAGTCTCATAGAAGACTCCCTATTATGGTGTCCTGTATCAATGAGAAGGATTGTGCATGATCATGAAGCATGATGAAAGGGTTGAGACTATGGATCTGCAAGCTATGTATGCTATAAATTCTCTAAAATATTTGTAGTGGAAACCAACTATAGGGTCCCCCTATAACTCTAAGAAGTGGATGCAACTGTAGGGATCTTAGGGACCCATTTGGTAGTAGGAGAATCTCTCTGAACATGTGCTATATAAGTAGAGGCATGAGACATCAATGATACTACCCTGGGCGTGAACATTGTATCTAAAAATTGTCTAGAGTCTTTAAACTATGGTTCTAAAATAGGCCCTATGGAAGTGTATGAACTCTTTGTGATGAAGAGGAAGACCTTAATTATGTTTGAATCTGAACTAGAGGAAGAACTATAACTAGTGGAAAAGCTAAAACTAGTGACTACAATTTAGTAGATGGATCTAAAGTGGGGAGTGGTAACTCATCTGGAACTCCACCAACTATAAAAACCTGATTAATGTGAATGAATTTCATGCATATATGAAATATAAAAGGTATTTCTTAAAGTTTCTAAATCCATGATCAACTAAGTAACATATCAAAAACTCCTACACTAGGAATAATAGTAAATGGTGTGGCCACATGTGTTGGGCCAACCTATAGAGGATGTAAAATCTCACCCAATGAACTCTGTATGTGCCCACCAAATCTACTAATAACTATGTCCATCAAGGTAATAACCTACTTTGAATATCCCAAATGTTGTAACAATGTCATAGTGCACATGTTCACACTACATCCATTGTCTATGAGAACACTATGATTAGGATGAATATGAATGTGAGATTTGATGAAGAGTGAATGATAATTCAAATCATCCTTAACTATCTCCTACTCTAAGAAGGAGATCACATGTCTAGTTAGAACTCTAGAATTATACACATCAATCATGCTACTCAAAATATGTTTCTCAATTAAAGGTGCCTGATATGTAGCTGGAGGATGATGTACATTATATGCATGGTGGAAACTTGATGTATCCCCTATTTATTGTTTAGAATGCTATGGGAAAGGATCTAATAAGATTTTAAAATATTTTTCCTATGTTTTCTTTACTTGAGGAGGCTCAACTGGAGTGCCAAGATCAATAACATTGCCATCTATCAAATCTTGTGTCTTGTATTTCAAACTTATGCATCCATTTATTGTATGTCTTGGTGCCTTGTGAAAATCACGAAATGCATTCCAATCATAACCCCATGGAAGAGGCTTTGTTGGATTAAATTCTCAAATAGGAGGGAGAGATATGATATTACATTTCAATAGCTGCTATAAGACTCTAGCTGGAGATACTGGTAAATTGGTGAAAGTTCACCAAGGTGATGATAAAACCACTCATTGAGGGGGCTTTCAAGCTACATTAATTTATGGTTGATTCTGGGTTTTGTTATCATTAACCTTGACTTTGTATGGGATTTTGATATTACTCTTGTTTGTTGTTTTTGATATACTTGTGTACTTGAGTTTTCCCATTGAAATTAGTTTGACTTCCTTTTCCTTTAGTGTGAGACATAACTCAATGAAGGAAGAGAACCTTTTGAAAATTATTGATTCATGCAAAGCTAGTAGAAGACTATGTTTGAAGAGATCTTGTAACTCTTGATTATCCATGAGGCTAGTCATCTTATCCAAGATAGTCTTATATCGAAGAACATAAACTATGAGATGCTCATTTGACCTTTGTTTCTATTATGTAACTTGGGCATATGAAATCTTATCATGAATGATAATTTTGAAATAAGTTATGAACATGTCGTCTAAAGGATTTAATGCATTAACTAACTAATTTGGTAGACTATAATACCATTATAAAGCATAATCCTTTAAAATCCATGGAAATATCTTGGTTAGTAACCAATAATTTGGCACATAGTCCAAGAATGCTATGTGAAAAGCTCTCAAGTGTGTCTCTAGATCACCCTTGCTATCATATAGAGTGAGCTTGGGTTGAGTAAAACTTGGTCGCAAGGGTGTAGAAGCAATATGACATACCAATGGCGTATAAATTAGAACAAAATAATCCAAGGTCTGTGTAGGTCTAAAGAGACCTTGCTTGAGATGTAGCACCTTAGATTGAAGAGATTTTATCTTTTTCATAAAGGCAGCCACATAAGGAGATAAAGATGTACTAGCCATAACTGGTGGTACCTCAAAGAAAGATTGGGCTGATATAGGGGGTTGTTAAGACATAATTACCCCTGTAGTATCATTTGAAACTAGTTTCTCTATGATGTGAGAGTATTGACACTTGTTTTCTTTTTGTTACCCTTCTTGTAATATTTTAAGAATATCATCTTGTGTGTTAGGGTGTTTAGTTAAGAGTTATTGAAGTTCCCTCTTATCAGTTTAATCAAAATTGGTGTATTAGGAAATTGTTAAAGTAGGAAAACATTTTAAAAATTGATTAAATTTTTTGTAATAATTTATAATAAGCAAAGTGATATGAAAGGAAATTACTAGATATAGGCAATGTAAAGTCCTACAAATAGTAAACTAGAGAATCTATAAAAAGGATATGAAGCTCACAAACATGTAAGGTGATACCTCAAAAGCAATATGACCTAGTCTATACAACTAGGATTTGAAATAATAAATATTTTTAAATTGCTAAGGAAAATTTAAAAATTTAAATGTCAAATTATGATTTAAATAATCTGGAAAAAATTAGGAAAATACCAAGATCTAGTATAGGCAACCAGGGTTTGAATGAAATTATTTTTAAAATTACTATGGAATTTTAAAATTTAATGTGAATTTTTGATTTAAATATACAAGTAAATAATAAAAAAATTATTGGAAAAATTAGCAAGAAATTTACCACAGGGTTTATAGAGTTTTTATGCACAAATGAAGTAAGTTAGGTTCACCAAATGATTTAATAGTTTTGGGAATATTGGAGTCTTATTCCTAATTCGGTTAAAGATCTGAGTTGACTAAATCAATAAATAATATTGCAATAATTTAACTACTAATCCATATAATTTATTTGACTTTCATAGCTTTCTAAAAATAGTAATGAAAGAGGAGAAATGTAACTTAGCTTAAGACTAGGCTGATACAACTGAGATAGAGGCTGATATCGGTTGTGAAAAATGAGGATAGTTTCATGAATTTAGATATAGATTTCATTCAATAAAAGGATAAGAGAAATAAAAACAAAACACTTCAGATTCTAGTGTTATAGTCTAGGACTTATTGCTATTATCCAAATTGGTCACAAAGATCTAAGTTTTATGGGTTTTATCCATTTTCCTTATGTGAGCCTTCCTATGAAAATTTGAGTCTTGTTTGTCAATGAAGCTCCTTATAGATCTGATTTAATATCAAACCCTAAACCTTCATTATGCTTGAATAAAACTTTGAGAAAGAGTGGGGGTTAGTGTGTGTAAGATTCACTGAACATATATCTACACCCCTTGTGTGGGCATGTAACCTACATACCAACACTCCAAAGAGGGATCAAGCCATTTGTAATTCTCAAATTTGATGTGCTTTGTGCAATAATATTATGTGGGTGTAAAAAAGCCAAAATGATAGTGCTTGAGGTGGCTAGGGACTGCTGTAAGGGTTTGAACTTGTAGCTACATTGGATGGGTATATGCAGAGAATAGGGAAATTTGCCTTAGCAGTTTTACCTATATTATTGCTTAATTTTGTAATATTTTTCCAACCTATTTTAAATTAACTTTGAATAGGATTTTATAGATATTTATTGGTCATGGGTTAAATTTATTCGTACTAGGCCAAGATAATGAAGAGGAGGAATCAGAAGGAAATGATCATTTTGGCTCAAAATGTGATTGAAAAAGAGCACTAGAAATGGGACACCCTAGGGTCCAATGCTAAAGTCCAACCCCAGTTCTCCTATATTATAAGTTCAAGACTTGGGAGGATGGAATTAACATTGGAAAAATAGCTTGGCCAAAATAGAATCAAGTCTCAGAAGTCTATAAATGACTAGGAATAAGCAAAAAGGTGTCTAGATGGGTCATGAGAGCATGAAAGAGGGACCTATGTGTTAGGTGTCACAAGCCACACTCAAGCTACCAATTTTGACATTTTATATGACTAAAACATGACACAACAAATATTTTTGGTTGATAAAATATTTCACATCATATCTTAAATTGAAATAGAGAGAAGAGAACTTAAAAAGGATCCAATTAAAATAAAGACCACTATTTTCACCTATCTAAAGTCAAAATACTAATATAAGATATAAAAATATTTAAAAAAGAGTGCACTATTTTAAATGAGACAAAATATTGAAAAAAAATACCAACCATCTTTATTTAGTGTATACACTTGATATTTTCACTTTACCACTTTATTGATGCCTTCTCTTGTAGAAACTTGTTGACGAATTAATATCCTTGAGTGCACGCCTCAAAAGGTGCACTAAAAATGGGGTGGGATAGGTTTGTGTTACATTTTGAGATATGTTTGCATATTATTCTATCACACCATCATTACTATCAATTTGACATCTTCTAAGTCTCTTTTTGTATAACCTCTTTATTTACTTTTTATTCTTATTTGATAACTTCCTTATATCTTACTATATTGGCCTAGCTGATACAGTCTATTTTATGATTAATTATTCCCTATACTATATCATCCAACTTGATACATTTATGATTTTATATTTTGAAATTTGTATTGTATCTTCCTCAACAATACCATAATTTTCTAGGTGATATATTCCAAATGTATTATTCTGGTTGATACCATTAACCTATATTTTAGGGTTGGTTTAGGGTATTAGAGACACATATATAAGGGTTATATTTAATTTATAACATTGTTAAACAATTAGTGATTAATTTTATATATCTAAATTTTCCCCCAATTAATTCTATACTTAATTAAATGAAGTGAAATTAATATATTAAATTATATACTAAACTAGATCATATATACACACTTTGTGTTTGATGTGAAGCCTCATCATGTAATATGCATTAATGCAAAACATGCAATAATAACACTAAAAGTAGTTATTGTCCATATTTGAATATTGAGTATCTCATTTTTTTTATTTGAAATATTAAATGAGATCAAGGAAAGTAGACACTTGAAATGGTATTCAATCTAATTACCATGTAACTTGAATGTGGAGAAGTGTTTACCCCCTTGTTGAGGTATTTTAGAGAAATGTTGAACCTTTAGTAAATTAATAGTGATCAAGTCTCAATTTAAAAACAATTATAATCTCTCGAGTGGGATATATTGTATGCTTTAAGTCTCATTTGAATATGTAGATTACTCTGTAAAATAACTGAAGGGTGAACAACCAAATGTGGCTTGCTACTTCGAAAAATTGTAACCATAGATGTTGAGTGTCACTAGACTCTTGTGTGGATCACTTGCAACATGAAGATGAATCAAACCACTATAGATGGATCTAGATTATATTTTAAAATTTAAAGCTTTAAAGCTTGAGAAATTTGAGATTTTGATTTGATAACTTGAAACTGAATGAATATCATGCCCCCTAAATTGTCCTATATTGATATTACATTGTGTTTTTAAAAATTTAAATCCCATTTTTTCCCAAATTTTTTACATTAAGTAAACCAAGTTGAAATCATAATTTTTAATTATAAACACTTATTCAAAAAAAACCATTTTTAAGACCAAAATTTAAGCTGTTTGTTAGACTTTAGAGTCTAACATTCCATTTGGAACTATTTCAATTGACTGACTTATTCCTTAAACTTGGTCAACCACCGATGTTCTTATTGGAAATAAATTGTATGATTAATCCATTATAAGAATAGTTTTAGCATCTAAAATTCCATTTGGAATTATAAAAACCAAAATAACAAACATATTTGATAAATGTTTTGAATCTGACAATAGACAAATAGGGTCATGGAACTTGATGCAGCCACAAAACCTATTCCAAGAACCATTTTAGCTTTGATGTTACTATTATCACTCAAACCTTGCACTTGATGAATTTTAATATGGTTCAATGAGATAATGAGATTATTCCCCAAGGTGTGAGATCCTTTTTATCCTTAGGAAAACCTCTGGAGTAGGTAAGTTTCCTTTTATTTTAGGTGCATCAGTTTAAGACCAACACATAGACCTAAAGATTAAAAAGGTAAATCTAATGCTAATATAACCTAATATTTTGAGGGAAAAGGGAGGAAGCAGGTAATAAATTTTCTAAGAATGAGACAATATCATATAGACTCTACCAGGGACACTCTAAATGCATAAGTATTTCATATGGAGGTGAAATAATATAGTGAAGAATTAAGAGGGATTAAATTTATCCATATAAAAATCCTACATAAACCTGAGTATGCATAAAATATGACTTGCAAGTGAATTCTAGGTTCCACATAGAGGTGCTGGGAGTGGACAATAATGAGAGGGGTGAACATTACCCATAGACAAAGATCAACATATACAAATAAAAAACATATTATAAAAATAATGAAGGGAGGTTAACTCAATTTCCATTAAATTACAAGGTTCAACAAACATAGGTTCTCCTAGAGGGAAAATTTTCATAGCATTTCTATGCTCAAAAAGTCCTTTTTTATAATGATAAATTTGCCTACTTATATAGGCAATTGGAGAGCTTGTGGTCATTACTCAATCTCACCCATTATTGGGGTAGTTATAAAATTCAATAATTATTAGGGAATTAACTAATAAATTTTTAGAAGTGAAAGTGTGCCCATGATCTACATTTGATAAGTGATGATTAATGTTAGTAGCTGACATTGCATTGAAGTCCATAGATTTGTCAAATTAATACACTATTCTAATTGCAACATTGACCAATTTTTAATCATACATTTATCCAATTTTAAAATAACATCATTGTAAATAGGGAGAAATAATATTTCTAATGCAACCAATGACATCAAAAATAGAGTTGAGGATTAAAAGATATGGCTCAAAAACCAACACATAGTCGTACACAGTTGCATCAACACCTGCAAAAGATTGGAAAAATAAAAAATCATAGAGTAAGATATGAACAAAACATATCATATATTATATTTATATAAATATATTGAAGAGAATATCAAAAGGGTATTTGTTTTTTGAAATGATCAAATTAACCACTATGAACTGCTCTCTGAGTATTTTCTGGTGAAAAGTTGGCTTAGTGACAAATCTTCCTAGGAGTGCCACTTCGCACCATCATAGATTTTCACTAGAAATTACAACAAATTTAAAACTAAATGCATTACCTTTTCATGCAATAAATTTAAAATAATAAAAATTTATAATAAATTTGGACTTCATTTGGTCTTGCACAAATGGGCTACAAAAGTGATGCATAGGTAGATTTAGCAACTGAAAGATACAAAAATTGATAAAGTAAACATTAATGTAGAAGCTAATTTGATGGTTGTTCATTTCACACATAATATTAAATATATATGCATTAACCTTACCATTACACTCTAATGATATTTAGCTATGACCATGAGATATTTTAACAATATTTGACCTCAATTTGGTTCTACAAAAATGTGTTTGAAAAGTGCTATGAAGACTAATTTGGAAACTAAAAAGACACAAATATACACACTAGGTAGCTTTCATGACTGTGATATTTTTAAGTGAGGAATAATTCTTTATAACTTCCTTCACCATTATATTCCATTGACATTTGACTACCATCTTACAAGTTTTGGAAAGCACTACGTAGGTTGGTTTGGCATAAAGAGCTATAAGTTTTCACAAGGGATCAAGCTAACATGAAAATTTAACATTTTCATTTAGAATAAAAATCACTAAAAACACATAAATCTAAAATAAGTTAAAAATTGAAAATTTTATAGGTTATTGCAAGCGTTGTGTGACCCGACAAAATTGAAATGGTTTCAAATTCATCTTAAAATATACCAAAATGTGTAAAAATCTTATATAAATGAGTTTCAAATTTTCATATTAGTATCAAAATCTATGACATCCATTTTTTTATCTCTCCAATGACTGTCTCCTTTCTCTTTGTGCTCAAAAACTCAACTATATCATTGTCATCCTTTCATTCTCTATGTCAGGTAAATTTGTGCTTAAATCCTTACATCTTGATATTAAATGCATATTTGATTACTTGTATGTATTTATCCATTACTTTTTTTACTTGAAGGATACCCTATGTTAAAAACTATAAACAACTTCATTATGTTAGTAAGTAAACTATAGACCTCTCTTTTCCTCCTGTATGAAGTAATGTGACTTTTTTATAATCAAACATATAGCTTTTATTGGTAGTATTCTCAATCAAATAAGGGACAAACCTTAAATACCACAAATTATTTTCCTTTACCATAACAATAAAATATTTCTCTAGGTCAATATAATAGAGTCTTCTATTGACTAGGCAATGTGTTAAGAGTTTGACCTTTGTAATAATATAAGATGACTTGATTGGAGAAAGGGAATGTATTATACAAATAATACCATTGAATTATAAGGTATAGAGTCTGTATTTATATTTTAAATTTTAATAGAGTAGATATAATGCAAAGAAGAGGTGAAGTGTAATAGTGAAGAGTATTAAGAGGTTACATAGTAGAGTAGCATTTGTAATAACATAAAGCTGTTAGGTTGTGGAGCTAAAAGCTTCACTAATGCAGACATGGAGGAGGTTGTTGAGAGGTTGCTAAGTTGTAGAGAAAATGGCGTCAGTTTGATCAATCGACATCAGTCATATCCAGTGAGCAGAGCAACTGATATCGATCAGGGATCAGCCAACGTCAGTCATCTCCAGCCAGATAGAGACCAACGTCGATCACCTGTGTAGTTCTGAACTGTGAGTTTCATGAATAGTTTGTTAATGAACTGGTTATTTGCATGTTAAAAGGCTAATTTTAGTCTTGAGTTATGGATCTAATTATTGTAATTGGATGTCTAATTATTGTTTGCATGGGATCTATATAATAGACTCATGGACTGTATTGTAAAGCATGCTAGTTAGTGTTGAGCTTAGTTAACTCCTTCAATGTGAAGAGAGCAAGGGTAGCTCCTCCTAATTCCACAGGAGAGCAATAGAGGAAGGCAAGGTAGATCCTTCCAATTGTAAGATCATTTGATTTGCAGGTTGTTGAAAGTTCATGGGAGATCTACATGGTAAGTAAGATCAGTTGATCTGTAGGTATGTGTGTGTGCGAGATCTAGGTTTGCAGGTGTGTAGAACCAAGTTGATTTACAGGTGTGCAAGATCAAAGAGATTAGCAACATAATAGGTAGCAAGATCAGGTGAGATCTACTTGGAGTACGTTGTGTACTTGGAGTATGGTGTGTACTCAGTCGTGGAGTATGTGAAGTACTTGTGTAATGGAAATAGTGATACTGACTGGTGGTACTGGCAATAGTGATACTGACTAGTTGGAGGTGAACACCAACTCTATGTTTGAGTTGTGTGTTGGGACTATAATTGAGAGAGTGAACTCTTGAAATTGAATTACTGTACACTTGGTGTGGGAAGCCTGTAAGGTGTGGAAGAGTGTGGTGTCTCTTCATTGTAATTTCTTTTTGGAAGAGTATTAATACAATTGGGTATTGTCTCTCATATTCTATGTTATTTCTAAATTCTAGTTACTTGTTACTTCTATTTAAATTCTACATTTAGTTGCTTGTACATGGTAATCAATGGTGCTTCCTAGATCTTGACAAGTGGTATTAGAGCTAAGGTTGCAGGGAGCAGGTTTGTGTTTGATTATAGGTCACTCTCAAGGGTTTTTGATTGAGTGGGAGTATAGCACTAGTAGAAGAAAGTACACTAAGAATGGAGGAATTGAAAAGCATGAATGGTCAATTACAGTGTTATAGAAAGAAAGAGCAGGTAAAGAAATATTGTTATTTGGTAGAAGATCAACATGAAAGAACTGAAGAAGTAGATGTTATAGGTGTTATTGCATAGGATGCTTTGGTATGTTCCTTGGATAAAGTAGAATCTTGTTTTATAGATTCTATTGCCTCTTTCCATGCAGCCTGAAATAGAGTATTTTTCCATGTTAAGGTCTTTGGAGACTTTGGAAAGATTTATTTAGGGGTTGGTGTGCCTTGTCAAAGTTTTGGCAAAGGGGAAAGTGTGGCTGAAATTGCAGATGGCCAACACATGGGTGTTGAAGGATGCCATGCAGGTCCCAGTCCTAGAGATGTGGCTAATTTATATAAAAAAATTGGGTGATGAGAGATGCACAGTAACTCTCACAGTGAATTCTTGGAATGTTACCAAGGATGCACTTGAATTAGCATGTGGTAAGAAAGCAGGTACTCTTTATCTACTTGCTTGTATTACTGATTCTTCTTTTTTTTTGAAGACATGGCTTTGTAGGCTTGGTCACATGAGCAAGAAGGAGATGAATGTTCTTAAGAGGAAGTTAGATGTCTTTGACAAACTAAGAACTGGAAAGCCTTGGTGTTCTTGGAGGAGATGATGGACATAGATCAGTGGATGGGACTGGGTAACTCTGAGCAAGGTAGTTTGGATAGGGATTTGATCCAAAGAGAGCTCACGGGTAAAAAGTCATCACTCATAGGAGAACACAAGTACTGGCATCAGTCAGGAGGAACTAACATTGAATAGACAGGTGCCAATGTCAGTCATGTACAGACTAGAGCTGGTGGTGTCGGGTAGGGTAAGACTGATGTTGGTTAGGAAATTGATGTCGGTGATAGGTAGACACTGACGTCAGTCAAGAAACTAGTGTTGGTAGTCAGGACAGTCACATGGAATTGACGTCAGTTGAATGCAGACTATGTGGTGACCGAGGTCGGTCACTAGAATGGATTTTGGGCAGATAACAAGCTATCAAGGAGTCTCAAATGCCCACATGGAGGACTAAAAGGGTAAGTAAGCCTCAAATTCATTATTCCTCTTCTTTATACTCATTGCTCACTGTAGAGCAAGAAGGATCCAAGAAATAGTGGGAGCATGGCATGAATGAGGAATTTGATTCTTAGGATGCAGAACCAAATGGGAGATTTGGTAGGGTTGCCAGCTGGTATGAAAGCACTGAAAGATGAATGGATTCCTTGGTTAAAGAATAGAGAGAATGGACACATGAGATAGAAGGCCAAGTCATATGGTCTTGAAAAAGCTGCATGATAGTGGTACAGGTTTGACAGGTGGATGACAAAGTTTGGCTTTAGTCAATGTCATTGTAACCATTGTGGTTTCTTACTAGGTTGGATGATGGTCATGACATTATCCTATTACTGTATGTGGATGATGTGCTTATTGCAGGTTCATACATACAAGGTTTTGCTGAGCTAAGGGTAAGGTTAGTTCAGTGGTGTGCCATGAAGGATTTGAGAGCAACAAAATTCTTTGGCATGAGTAATCTTAGAGACAGGGAAGATCACAAGTTGATGTTGTCACAAGATGATTGTGTGAAGGTAGTGTAGGATGCAGAATGGCAAGTACACATATGGATGGACAATTCACAGAATAGGGTCCCCAATCACATGATGAGGTTGAGTACATATGTACTCCCTGATATTGCCCCAGTAGTGGGAGTTGTCAGTAGGTTTGTAGTCAATCTGGGAAGGAAGCACTGGAAGCAGTTCAGTGGGTTCTCAGGTATCTGAGAGGGACTAGCAACAGGTTGACATGCTATGCAGGGTCAAGCACTTCTCTACATGGGTTTGTAGATGTAGATGTGGCACGTTACTTGGATGACAGGTGGTGCACCACAAGTTTTGTGGTAGTTGGTCTTCAAGATTGAGCTTGAAGAGGGATACAAGCTAGGAAACAAATTAGATGGTGTATAGGTATAGGTATAGTGTAGCTATTTATCTCCAAGTGGGAGATTGTTAGGTTATGGAGCTAAAAGCTTCACTGATGCAGACATGGAGGAGGTTGTTGAGAGGTTACTAAGTTGCAGAGAAACTGACATCAGTCATATCCAGTGAGTAGAGCAACTAACATCGGTCAGGGATCAGCTGACATCGATCATCTCCAGCCAGACAGGGACTGACATTGGTCACCTGTGCAGTTCTAAACTGATTGTTTGCATGTTAAAAGGCTAATTTTAGTCTTGAGCGATGGATCTAATTATTGTAATTAGATGTCTAATTATTGTTTGGATGGGATCTATAAAATAGACTCATGGGCTATATTGTAAAGCGTGCTAGTTAGAGTTGAGCTTGGTTAGCTCCTTCAGTGTGAAGAGAGCAAGGGTAACTCCTCCTAGTTCCATAGGAGAGCAATAGAGGAAGGCAAGGTAGATCCTTCCAATTGTAAGATCATTTCATTTACAGGTTGTTACAAGTTCATGGGAGATCTACATGGTAAGTAAGATTAGTTGATTTGCAGGTATGTGTGTGTGTGAGATCTAGGTTTGCAGGTGTGTAGAATTAGGTTGATTTGTAGGTGTGTAAGATCAAGGAGATTAACAACACAATAGGTAGCAAGATCAAGTGAGATCTACTTGGAG
Source organism: Torreya grandis (assembly GCA_037957365.1). Taxonomy (NCBI): domain Eukaryota; kingdom Viridiplantae; phylum Streptophyta; class Pinopsida; order Cupressales; family Taxaceae; genus Torreya; species Torreya grandis. The sequence goes on from JARHVA010001653.1 coordinate 767,726, forward strand.
TACATTGTGTACTTGGAGTATAGTGTGTACTCAATTGTGGAGTATGTGGAGTACTTGTGTACTGGCAGTAGTGATACTAACTGGTGGTACTGATAGTAGTGATACTGACTGGTTGGAGGTGAACACCAACTCTGTGTTTGAGTTGTGTGTTGGGACCGTAATTGAGAGAGTGAACTCTTGAAAGTGAATTAATGTACACTTGGTGTGGGAAGCCTATAAGGTGTGGAAGAGTGTGGCGTCTCTTCATTGTAATTTATTTTTGGAAGAGTATTAATACAATTGGGTATTGTCTCTCATATTCTATGTTATTTTTGAATTCTAGTTACTTGTTACTTCTTGTTAAATTCTGCATTTAGTTGCTTGTACATGGTAATCAATGGTGCTTCCTAGATCCTGACAGAGGCAATATAATGTAAAGAGATCTAAGAACATTGTATTTAGTAGTTATTATATAAATATAAATAAATAAAAGTTATAGTAGGAATTATTGTGTACCATATACTGAATACTATGATCGAGCACACCCACTTATTTTATTTTATGCATTAGATAATATTTTCTAACAAGTACTAGCCCCTAAGTCATATTAGTGATAACTAAAGTTAACTTAATCAATGTAAATCATCTATAGCCAACCAATTCAAATTTCATGTCAAATTTTGTTTGGTACCACATAGACTTCAATTAATTAATTATGGTGGACTGTATCTAATGGAGTTATGGGAAAAAATGTTAATAGAAATAAAATATTAGTGGAAGAGAATCTACAAAAATAAATTCACTCTGAGACTAAATGAATGGGTGAGTCCTTACCTAAAGTAAAGGCCATTTTTTCACTCTTAATAAGAGTAATTTTGGGTCATGTTTACATAGCTCTTATGGTCCTAAATATTTCAACAATATAATCGTATAGAAAGTTACAGAGTTCACATTAAAAAACAAGATAGTTGATGGAGGAAAAACTTGATGTAATCCAATGCCTTGATACACCTTTAACTTGGGCTATTGATTATGGGTCCAAGACTACACTAAAATCATTTATCATAGTTTGGGATACCAGAGTTGGACAAGCTTTCACAAAAATAAAGTTGAGTTTGTAGATGGGGAATGGTAATTTTTATTAGAAAAATTATCTTTCCTTATCTATAAATTATATTTAGTGTTGGGTGAATATTTTGTCATCAACTAAATGAAGGCAAAATGGGTATATCAAACATAGTGTAATGAGATAAATCTCTCCTCTCAGCAAGGGGAGGCTCCCTATAAACTATAATATATAAATATAAACTAAAAATAAACTTAGAGGTGATATCATACCATCCATCTCTCTTTTTTTAGAGATGATGTTCACAAGGTAAAGGAAAATTCTTGAGTAATAACTGAATCCATTTCTCTTTTTTTAGAAATGATGTTTAGTAAACAATAGAAAAAATTCTTGGGTAGTAACTGGATCTACAAGAAACCAATGAAAGCACAAAGTCTTTCATTGCTTCTCTTACTAATTTAGGACTAATATCATAGTAGAATGAAGTATAGCCCAAAGTCTCCACCAAAAATTACAACAGAGTATATGATCACAAAGGATAAACGTATTTCAAAGCCTTTCCAATATCCTTTGTGTAGAAATGCAAAACACACAAGCTAAAGACAATTATGGTAGTACAAAGTCTCCACAATCAGCTTCAAGACATCTTCTAGATTATTTTCACTTGCTCTGCTTATTTGATGAAATGGATAAGACTGTATTTAGGAAAAAGACATAAGAATAATTTCCTATATAACACAAGTCATTTCAACACAAATTTTGAAAGGTCATTTGCTATCTCATTCACTTGATAGAATATGATTAACAATCTGAGCTCAAAGTCTCAAAATGCCTTTCAATTTGGGTAGAGTTTTGCTTCTGATAACTGATAGATATCCCTTATCCCAAATGAGAGATTAAAATATATATCATCCAAAGAATGACTTTGGTGCTTATTCTCATAAAATGGCCCATGCTACATTGAATGCATTGGAAAGAAGAATTTCTGTGTAGGGGCCATGCTAGAGTAGGTTACCAGTCTTGAATTTGGCATTTAAATCATATCAAATGTCTTCTCCAAAGAATGGGTTTCCTGATCCTCTAAAAGGCAAGGCTACTCCTCTTTATGATACTTACATGACTGTCCACTCATCTTTAATCAAATGAAAAAAATAGGCTGTACCATTCAATGCTTGCACTCTCTAATATCCACTTGGTGGACTGTTCCACCCATTAGAATAACTCTTCCACTAATGCTTCTGGATTCTCTATTTTAGTCCCTCTTTCCTTGCTATATTTTTTCTCTTCCTGGTGATCCAAGCTCTCAGGGCTATCTTCTCACCTTCTGTTGGCTTCTTCAGCTCCTTTCTTAGCAGATCATTGAGTTTGTCCTAAGGTCTATGTTATTTGAAAATCAACAGTTATTCCATTATCTTAAATTTGATGTCTATGGGGATGTCACTGGTCGCTTGAAATATTTTAAACCTTCAACCATATTTTTAGAGTTCACCGGTTCAATTTTTCAACGGTTCAATATTTTATGTTTTGTAAAGAGTCACGTTCGTTCAATCTTCTTATGAATTTAATTTGTATCATTGAACTAACTATTTGAACCTTTCATTAGAACCTTCCACTCAAACCTTTTTGAACCTTTGAACCATTTTGAAGCAGATTTCAATGGTTCAACGATTCAATAGTTTAATGGTTCGACAGTGTTCATTTTAGATCATTGAACCTTGCCATTGGACCATATATCAATTTTAGGAAATGCCTTCAAGTGTTTTGTCATTTTTTCTTGCAAACATCCACCTTTTAAACCTATAATTTCCTTAGCCCAAAAGGCTTGTGCAATTGAATAACCTGATTGCTCAAAACATTTTTGAGAAAGAAGGAGACCATTCTTGCCCTGTAAGACCAAAATGGTCAACAAGTTGTCCACAAAAACAAGTGACTAGTTTTGAGAACAATAGCTGGCTCCAATTGGGGAACTTCCATCGATTTTATTTTAAAATGATCAAAGTGAGTAGAATCTAGACTCTAAGTGCATTTATGCATGCCATTGGGACATGGAGTCAAGCCACAGAAAAAGATAAAGATGCCAAAAAACTAAATGAACAACACAAAACAAACATAGACTATACAAATGTCTAACTAGACTTATTTGATATTTCAAGGATTGAAGTGCTTCAGATGCTACCCACTGTGAGGTATTGAAAATGGTGTTCCATCTTGATATATCAACAAGAAACTATTTTTACCCCAAAATTGATGATTAGCGAATGGACCTCTCCACCAAGAATCAATTTTTATATGCATTCCTCTTGGTTTTCTCCTCTTGCCCCACAACAAGATTTGATCTCCAATCTAAAAACCACGAATCCTTGCTCTCTTGTCAAAGAGTTTCTTTACCTAATTTTGATATCCACCAACATGGTCCACTACCATGGTTTATTGCTCTTCTATTCTAGTCAAGTACATGATTTGATGGTTCCCATTAAACACCTACTAATGGTTAGTATTATCAGGTACACTTGGTCAAAAGACCAGCTTAATAGTGCATTGTTCCCTTTGAAATATTTGTAAGGAACCATGAGGGTTGTAGAGATAGCCAATGAATCTGCACAATCATTGAATTCTCTCAGAATAGCAAAAATATTGAAAGCATCAAAACTTTCAACGTAATCCCATACAAGATTGTGATAATGTCGTAATATTTCATTTTTGGTCTGGTACAAATTCCTTACCTGACAAACCATCATTTTAGCATCTCCCCAAGCATGAAGAATCTTAATACCTTTAGCATGAACAACTTTCAATCTAAGCAACAAAGATTCATACTCGATGGTGTTGTTGGTATTATTGAACTATAACTTATATGAATAAGGAAAAAATTCTCCTTTAGGGGATATCAAAACAATTTTGGCTCCAAAATTGGTAGAAAAGCAATTGCCATCAAATTCTAAAATCCAAACATTATTAGAATTTTATCTTCTCAAAGATTTCTCTTCGTTAGTGAGGGAAGATTCTTTTTTGCCTAAACTTTGCCTTAAAAATTCTTCTAATTTTCTATCTAATTTTTCTGATTTGTCACTTAATGAACCTTTATCTGATGAGCTAAAAACATCTTCAGTGGTCAAGAAATAGTTACCCATTCCCAATGATTCAAATAAAATTTAAGCTTCAAGATTTGATGTTTGGGTGACAATATTTTTGACTCTTTCTCAGGAAGTAATTTTTTCATGACGACTTTAACAGGTATTCTTACTTTAGATATGTTGGGTGAATATTTCATCGTCAACTAACTGATGACAAAATGAGGATATCAGCCACAGCATAAGGGAGATTTACACCACGAGGAGTGTGGCTTTACCAGATCAAGACGAGGTAAATCTCTCCTCTCATCAAGGGGAGGTTCCCTATCAATATTTACGTGCTGAATATATAGTTAAGCAGAAAATAACACACGAGGGTGGTATAACAGCATTTACCTCTCTTCTTTCAGAGGTAATGTACAAGGAACAAAAGAGGGAAAATCTCTGTCTTTAAGCTAACAGCGTTCCTCTTCTTTCAGGAATGATATCAAATGAAGAGCAAGAGATTACCTGAAGTAACAAGGTCACAAGAACGCTCATGCAAGCGCAAAGTCTTCCGTAGCCTTTCCACAGATTCGGAACAAGTACAACCGTAGAATGAAGTGAAGCACAAAGTCTTCACCTGAAACTACAAAATATAAAAGAATCTCAAAAGTAGAAGTAGCACAAAGTCTATCTCCTACCCTCGAAAAGTGCCCTTAGATAATATCAACACATTCACTTTGCTTATTAAGACAGATAAACAAGAGGTTATCAGGAAAGAGTACATAAGAAACTATTTCCTAGATGACACAGATAACTTCAACACAAAGTCTGAAATCACTTGCTTCTCATTCATTTGACAAAATCTGATTTACAAATCTGAGCACAAAGTCTCAAAAGTTGCTTCAATTTCAGCAGAGTGTTTGCTCTCTATTTCTCCAAGATCAATTTACAAATGAGGTCTCCACTATATATAGGGAGAAAATCCTCAAAAACAGAAAAATAATAAAATATAAAATATCTTGGTCAAAGATGACTCATCTTTGACTTTTAGATATTTTCCAAAATATTTTATTCGTAATTACAAACTACAAAATTGCATGCATTCTGCATAAAACAGAAATGCATAAGGATGGAAGAAGAAAGAGAGAAAGTGTCAAATTTGGCTGCCGGACTTCTTCAAATGGGCATCGCACATGGTGATCGATGCCTGAATTTCTATGCTGTCTGGCACAACTGTGTTCTTGGAGACGATTCTAACCCTAATCAGCACGTCCTCCAATGCTGTGATGGCTTTAGAGTGGCCAGTTAACCCGGATTTTAAATTCCCCAAAGTTAACCGAGTATTTAGAATGCTGTCCACTGAGGACATTGAGAAGGATGTCTCTTCAAAATCTTTCCGGATTGTTTTCTTGAAGTTCTGGATCATATCTTCAGGATTTTGAAGATCAATGACTCCTTGATTTTAACATAGGAGTCTTTACTTGGAGATGGTACCAACAGACATCAAAGTGCTCTTCATGAGATTTTTCATTCCTTTTCTTCTGTCGAGATCTTTCTCCAAGCTGCCAGTATTTATTCTCAGTGTTCTCCTTGGTCTTGGACTGCTTCAGGGAAACTTTAGTGGCTTGGAAGAACATCTGCTGAGAAGACGTCTACGAAGAGGGACCTTTCGCAGAAAACACAGCAGGAACCATGATTGTGCGATCAGAGGAAGAAAGGAGCGGGCGCGGAAAGAATGGAGGTTTGATCAGAGTCAGAGAAACACGAGTGCTAGATGTAAGGGCGGCAAAAATTGCCGCCTCTGCACGGGCGGAGGAACGGATGGCTAACACGACCGACGCCGGCAGACAGAAATGCCGACGTCGGCAAAGATGCTGACGATGGCAGACGAAAGCCACCGACGTCGGCAAATATGCCGACCACGGCAGAAATCGGCCGACGACGGCAGCAATCGGTAGTCGGCGGGGAATTTACCGCCCACTGCAAGGGCGGCGAAAAGGAGATGAAGAACACGGGAAAGGGCGGCAAAATTTGCCGCCTTTGCATAAAAAGTGCAGAGGCGGCAATTTTTGCCGCCCTTGCATAAAAAGTGCAGAGGCGGCGATTTTTGCCGCCCTTGCATAAAAAAGGAAGAAAAGTGCAGAGGCGGCAATTTTTGCCGCTCATGCACAGGGGAAAAGGGAGGAAAGACTAATTCCTGAAGGAGTTCAGGAGGGAAAAAATTGGGTAGGGGCGAGGTGGTAACCACTTCTCGTTCTGAGGCCAAGATGGGAGCGAATTCGAAATTCATTTCAAAGAACGAACTGAGGGGGACGAAAAGACGAAACAAACAAGTTTCGCAAGGGAGTTCCAAAAAATAAGCACAGCTGATTTTGGGAACAACAGCTGGCTCCTGTTGGGGAACTGCCTTCTATTGCAAAAAGCGATGGAAGGGAGTAGAATTCAGAATCTCCAGTGCCTTAGAAGCGTGCCATTGGGCCACGGAGTCAAGCTACTCAAAAAGAAACGCTCCAAACAACAACAAAAAAAAATGAAATAAAACAAAGCTAAAGACTATACAAATATACAGGGGAATTTATTTGGTACTTCAAGAAATGAAGCACCTCAGATGCTGCCCCTTTAAAGGCAACGGTGATGACGCATTGTCTTGATAAACCAGCAAGAGGCCATTTTCCCCCCAGAATTGACGATGTGTGAATGGAAACCTCCACAGAAAACCAACTTCCTGTGCCATCCCTTTAGTTTTCTCTTCTTGACCCACAGCAAGATCTGTCTTTTGACTCGAAAACCATGAATCTTCATTTTCTTGGCGAAGAGTTTTTTTTTCTGATCATGACGGGCAACAGAATGGTCAGATACTATAATTGGTTGTTTTTCTGGTTCTATCCAGCACTTGATTTGGTTGTCCTTATTTGACACTCGCCACTGTTTGGCACTATCAGGTCCACTTGTCATTATTTCAGTTGAACCAAATTCCTGTTTGGCATTCTCAAGGGTTTTAACAGGATCTTCATGAACGTCTTCCATGGTCAGGAGATAATTACCCCTACCAGAGGACTCAAATAGAATCTGAGCCGCAGGAGATGATGTTTGGGTGACCACGTACTTTGCCTCTTTCTCAGGAAGCAACCTTTGCATCACACCTTTCACAGGAATCTTTGCCTGGGATAAGTCCATGCTCAATTCTCCTCCGACATCTCTGCAAAAGTTTCGTCCAAGTAGAATGCCATATGAAGCTGGGATGTCAGCCACTAGTACTGTCATCTTGATCATCTTGTTAGGGAATGCTGTAAATGCAAATTGGGCATCTTTGATTTGCCCCAATAGTGATACTGGTTTGTTCTCCATGGAGAAACATCTCCCAAAAGTTTTAGTTAATGTGAGACCAAGAGATTCTGCTACTTTAGCAGGCATAACATTGTCAGATGCACCCGAATCGATGATGCAGTTGCTCAGCTTGCGACCGTTTATTAACAGGGAAACATAGAAAGGTTCTATTTTTCCAGGGGCAACTGGAGGAGTCACGACCAGATGGTTCTGGGTGGATATATCTTTTGAAAGATCATGAGTTACCCTAAAAAATTTTTGTCCTGTAGGGACGGCTGTACCTTTCACACATTTTGCCAATCTATCCAACTGTTCAGGATGGGCTTGTAGAAATTCAAGTTCAGACATTTGGATTTTAGTCTTTTTGACATGCTCAATTATATCAAATGTCGGTATTAGACTAGGCACGGAGGATGGGAGATCACTCTTCTGGTTTTTGGGATGGGAAAGGCTGGTTTGCAAAGTTGAAGTAGAGGATGCAGGGATGCTTGGGGTACGTACCTTTTCAATAGTCACCGGGTCCTTTGGTTGGAAGGGCAGAGGGGTTCCCCGCTTGGAAATTGAAACTGTTATCTGAGGTTGTTCCTCTGTCTTCTCTTTATCAGCTTGTTGGGCTGACTATTTCTGGGACCGGGTGAATACGGCATATGATCCCTCAGTTGCATTCCCTTCACCCCTGGGTTCATCTTGATAATTCAGGTAGCCAATGACAGAGTCATTAGCTAATTCTTCTTCTTGCTCTCCAGCGAGATTAGCATCATATTGTTGGTCCAACTCAGGTTGGAAAGGGGAAGCGTGTTCTGTTTCCAGATATCCAACTACTGAGTTGGTTGGAGGGGCTTCAAGGGCGAGGTTCCTTTGTGGGGGAGGAAGACGATTTGGCTGCCCTTGATTCCTAGCAGCATTACCTTGGTACGCTTGATTCTGAAATGTCCTCCTTGGCATATCTTGATTAGGAGAAGTAGACATAACTTGGGCCATCTGTCTTCTGAGAGCTAGCATTTCATTTGCTAACTTTTGTACCATAGGGTCTGTAGTAGCTGTAGGAGAGCTCTCAGCAAATGAAGGGAATTTATTTTTATTTGGGTCTTTTCTGATCTTACCTGCTAGGATAAGATCATCCTCAATCTCAGTAGCCAAATTTTGAGCCAATGCTAGATCCATAGGGCCAGCTCGCCTTAATAGGAAACTTACTTCAGGAAGCTGCGAATTGATGAAAAAGCACTTGAGGTTTTCCGGCGTGGGCTGAGCCACAGTCGGAATACGGTTCCTCAACTTGTTGAATTTGGCTATGAAATCCCTCATGGGTTCCTGGGATTCTTTTTTTCATCTGTGTTAGCTGAGCTAACAAAGCATGTGCATCTTCAGCTGGTTTAAATCGAGCTTCAAATATGGACTTTAGTGTATTCCAGTCAGTCACTGACCCAACCTGCAAGTGATAGAACCAATCTGCAGCCGCACCTTGCAAAGTCTCCACAAAAAGTCTCACCGCCACATCCTCAAATTCTATGCCAATTACACCACATGCTATGGAGAAAGCGGCAATATGCTCATCGGGATGAACCCTTCCATCTCCAAAAAACTTAGGGAAATTTTTTCTAGAACTACGAGGTAGTTCATGCAGAGGTGGGGTTAAATTAAGGGGACCGAAAGAATTACCCCACGGGCCTTGAGCCATTATGATAAGGGGATGAAAAGGTGGGATAACAAACCTTGGTGGAGTGTTTATAGGGAGGCGGCGATTGACAGCAGGAAAAGGGGTTCTACCTTGTGGTGGAAACCTGACAATGCTGGAAGGAAAACTCTTGGACCGTCGAAGAGAAGCAGGTGGAGGAAACAGATCAAAATTACTTTGTTGCGCCAATTCAAACACAGGGTCGACAACACCCTTAGATCTCTGACTTCTGGTGTAGCGTGGGGTTGCCAGATTTTCAAAATGGAAAAGGGACCGAAACTACTTCAAGTTGAAGCTTGAGGCTCCAAGATGTGCGTTCTTCCCAGCAGCTCTGGTTTTACAGGCCAGATAATATAATGAAGGCAACTGGTAAAGCTAAAATGATAATGGGTAAGACATGAAACGGAGTCGCCAGATTACGTAATGGAGAAGGGTAAGGACTGCTTCAATCTAAAACTTGAGGTTTCAGACTGCACATCCGAGATCCCCAGCGGAGTCGCCAAAAAACTGTTGGGTGAATATTTCGTCGTCAACTAACTGATGACAAAATGAGGATATCAGCCACAGCATAAGGGAGATTTACACCACGAGGAGTGTGGCTTTACCAGATCAAGACGAGGTAAATCTCTCCTCTCATCAAGGGGAGGTTCCCTATCAATATTTACGTGCTGAATATATAGTTAAGCAGAAAATAACACACGAGGGTGGTATAACAGCATTTACCTCTCTTCTTTCAGAGGTAATGTACAAGGAACAAAAGAGGGAAAATCTCTGTCTTTAAGCTAACAGCGTTCCTCTTCTTTCAGGAATGATATCAAACGAAGAGCAAGAGATTACCTGAAGTAACAAGGTCACAAGAACGCTCACGCAAGCGCAAAGTCTTCCGTAGCCTTTCCACAGATTCGGAACAAGTACAACCGTAGAATGAAGTGAAGCACAAAGTCTTCACCTGAAACTACAAAATATAAAAGAATCTCAAAAGTAGAAGTAGCACAAAGTCTATCTCCTACCCTCGAAAAGTGCCCTTAGATAATATCAACACATTCACTTTGCTTATTAAGACAGATAAACAAGAGGTTATCAGGAAAGAGTACATAAGAAACTATTTCCTAGATGACACAGATAACTTCAACACAAAGTCTGAAATCACTTGCTTCTCATTCATTTGACAAAATCTGATTTACAAATCTGAGCACAAAGTCTCAAAAGTTGCTTCAATTTCAGCAGAGTGTTTGCTCTCTATTTCTCCAAGATCAATTTACAAATGAGGTCTCCACTATATATAGGGAGAAAATCCTCAAAAACAGAAAAATAATAAAATATAAAATATCTTGGTCAAAGATGACTCATCTTTGACTTTTAGATATTTTCCAAAATATTTTATTCGTAATTACAAACTACAAAATTGCATGCATTCTGCATAAAACAGAAATGCATAAGGATGGAAGAAGAAAGAGAGAAAGTGTCAAATTTGGCTGCCGGACTTCTTCAAATGGGCATCGCACATGGTGATCGATGCCTGAATTTCTATGCTGTCTGGCACAACTGTGTTCTTGGAGACGATTCTAACCCTGATCAGCACGTCCTCCAATGCTGTGATGGCTTTAGAGTGGCCAGTTAACCCGGATTTTAAATTCCCCAAAGTTAACCGAGTATTTAGAATGCTGTCCACTGAGGACATTGAGAAGGATGTCTCTTCAAAATCTTTCCGGATTGTTTTCTTGAAGTTCTGGATCATATCTTCAGGATTTTGAAGATCAATGACTCCTTGATTTTAACATAGGAGTCTTTACTTGGAGATGGTACCAACAGACATCAAAGTGCTCTTCATGAGATTTTTCATTCCTTTTCTTCTGTCGAGATCTTTCTCCAAGCTGCCAGTATTTATTCTCAGTGTTCTCCTTGGTCTTGGACTGCTTCAGGGAAACTTTAGTGGCTTGGAAGAACATCTGCTGAGAAGACGTCTACGAAGAGGGACATTTCGCAGAAAACGCAGCAGGAACCATGATTGTGCGATCAGAGGAAGAAAGGAGCGGGCGCGGAAAGAATGGAGGTTTGATCAGAGTCGGAGAAACACGAGTGCTAGATGTAAGGGCGGCAAAAATTGCCGCCTCTGCACGGGCGGAGGAACGGATGGCTAACACGACCGACGCCGGCAGACAGAAATGCCGACATCGGCAAAGATGCCGACGACGGCAGACGAAAGCCACTGACGTCGGCAAATATGCCGACCACGGCAGAAATCAGCCGACGATGGAAGCAATCGGTAGTCGGCGGGGAATTTACCGCCCACTGCAAGGGCGGCGAAAAGGAGATGAAGAACACGGGAAAGGGCGGCAAAATTTGCCGCCTTTGCATAAAAAGTGCAGAGGCGGCGATTTTTGCCACCCTTGCATAAAAAAGGAAGAAAAGTGCAGAGGCGGCAATTTTTGCCGCTCATGCACAGGGGAAAAGGGAGGAAAGACTAATTCCTGAAGGAGTTCAGGAGGGAAAAAATTGGGTAGGGGCGAGGTGGTAACCACTTCTCGTTCCGAGGCCAAGATGGGAGCGAATTCGAAATTCATTTCGAAGAACGAACTGAGGGGGACGAAAAGACAAAACAAACAAGTTTCGCAGGGGAGTTCCAAAAAATAAGCACAGCTGATTTTGGGAACAACAGCTGGCTCCTGTTGGGGAACTGCCTTCTATTGCAAAAAGTGATGGAAGGGAGTAGAATTCAGAATCTCCAGTGCCTTAGAAGCGTGCCATTGGGCCACGGAGTCAAGCTACTCAAAAAGAAACGCTCCAAACAACAACAAAAAAAAAATGAAATAAAACAAAGCTAAAGACTATACAAATATACAGGGGAATTTATTTGGTACTTCAAGAAATGAAGCACCTCAGATGCTGCCCCTTTAAAGGCAACGGCGATGATGCATTGTCTTGATAAACCAGCAAGAGGCCATTTTCCCCCCAGAATTGACGATGTGTGAATGGAAACCTCCACCAGAAAACCAACTTCCTGTGCCATCCCTTTAGTTTTCTCTTCTTGACCCACAGCAAGATCTGTCTTTTGACTCGAAAACCATGAATCTTCATTTTCTTGGCGAAGAGTTTTTTTTCTGATCATGACGGGCAACAGAATGGTCAGATACTATAATTGGTTGTTTTTCTGGTTCTATCCAGCACTTGATTTGGTTGTCCTTATTTGACACTCGCCACTGTTTGGCACTATCAGGTCCACTTGTCATTATTTCAGTTGAACCAAATTCCTGTTTGGCATTCTCAAGGGTTTTAACAGGATCTTCATGAACGTCTTCCGTGGTCAGGAGATAATTACCCCTACCAGAGGACTCAAATAGAATCTGAGCCGCAGGAGATGATGTTTGGGTGACCACGTACTTTGCCTCTTTCTCAGGAAGCAACCTTTGCATCACACCTTTCACAGGAATCTTTGCCTGGGATAAGTCCATGCTCAATTCTCCTCCGACATCTCTGCAAAAGTTTCGTCCAAGTAGAATGCCATATGAAGCTGGGACGTCAGCCACTAGTACTGTCATCTTGATCATCTTGTCAGGGAATGCTGCAAATGCAAATTGGGCATCTTTGATTTGCCCCAATAGTGATACTGGTTTGTTCTCCATGGAGAAACATCTCCCAAAAGTTTTAGTTAATGTGAGACCAAGAGATTCTGCTACTTTAGCAGGCATAACATTGTCAGATGCACCCGAATCGATGATGCAGTTGCTCAGCTTGCGACCGTTTATTAATAGGGAAACATAGAAAGGTTCTATTTTTCCAGGGGCAACTGGAGGAGTCACGACCAGATGGTTCTGGGTGGATATATCTTTTGAAAGATCATGAGTTACGCTAAAAAAATTTTGTCCTGTAGGGACGGCTGTACCTTTCACACATTTTGCCAATCTATCCAACTGTTCAGGATGGGCTTGTAGAAATTCAAGTTCAGACATTTGGATTTTAGTCTTTTTGACATGCTCAATTATATCAAATGTCGGTATTAGACTAGGCACGGAGGATGGGAGATCACTCTTCTGGTTTTTGGGATGGGAAAGGCTGGTTTGCAAAGTTGAAGTAGAGGATGCAGGGATGCTTGGGGTACGTACCTTTTCAATAGTCACCGGGTCCTTTGGTTGGAAGGGCAGAGGGGTTCCCCGCTTGGCAATTGAAACTGTTATCTGAGGTTGTTCCTCTGTCTTCTCTTTATCAGCTTGTTGGGCTGACTGTTTCTGGGACCGGGTGAATACGGCATATGATCCCTCAGTTGCATTCCCTTCACCCCTGGGTTCATCTTGATAATTCAGGTAGCCAATGACAGAGTCATTAGCTAATTCTTCTTCTTGCTCTCCAGCGAGATTAGCATCATATTGTTGGTCCAACTCAGGTTGGAAAGGGGAAGCGTGTTCTGTTTCCAGATATCCAACTGCTGAGTTGGTTGGAGGGGCTTCAAGGGCGAGGTTCCTTTGTGGGGGAGGAAGACGATTTGGCTGCCCTTGATTCCTAGCAGCATTACCTTGGTACGCTTGATTCTGAAATGTCCTCCTTGGCATATCTTGATTAGGAGAAGTAGACATAACTTGGGCCATCTGTCTTCTGAGAGCTAGCATTTCATTTGCTAACTTTTGTACCATAGGGTCTGTAGTAGCTGTAGGAGAGCTCTCAGCAAATGAAGGGAATTTATTTTTATTTGGGTCTTTTCTGATCTTACCTGCTAGGATAAGATCATCCTCAATCTCAGTAGCCAAATTTTGAGCCAATGCTAGATCCATAGGGCCAGCTCGCCTTAATAGGAAACTTACTTCAGGAAGCTGCGAATTGATGAAAAAGCACTTGAGGTTTTCCGGCGTGGGCTGAGCCACAGTCGGAATACGGTTCCTCAACTTGTTGAATTTGGCTATGAAATCCCTCATGGGTTCCTGGGATTCTTTTTTTCATCTGTGTTAGCTGAGCTAACAAAGCATGTGCATCTTCAGCTGGTTTAAATCGAGCTTCAAATATGGACTTTAGTGTATTCCAGTCAGTCACTGACCCAACCTGCAAGTGATAGAACCAATCTGCAGCCGCACCTTGCAAAGTCTCCACAAAAAGTCTCACCGCCACATCCTCAAATTCTACGCCAATTACACCACATGCTATGGAGAAAGCGGCAATATGCTCATCGAGATGAACCCTTCCATCTCCAAAAAACTTAGGGAAATTTTTTCTAGAACTACGAGGTAGTTCATGCAGAGGTGGGGTTAAATTAAGGGGACCGAAAGAATTACCCCACGGGCCTTGAGCCATTATGATAAGGGGATGAAAAGGTGGGATAACAAACCTTGGTGGAGTGTTTATAGGGAGGCGGCGATTGACAGCAGGAAAAGGGGTTCTACCTTGTGGTGGAAACCTGACAATGCTGGAAGGAAAACTCTTGGACCGTCGAAGAGAAGCAGGTGGAGGAAACAGATCAAAATTACTTTGTTGCGCCAATTCAAACACAGGGTCGACAACACCCTTAGATCTCTGACTTCTGGTGTAGCGTGGGGTTGCCAGATTTTCAAAATGGAAAAGGGACCGAAACTACTTCAAGTTGAAGCTTGAGGCTCCAAGATGTGCGTTCTTCCCAGCAGCTCTGGTTTTGCAGGCCAGATAATATAATGAAGGCAACTGGTAAAGCTAAAATGATAATGGGTAAGACATGAAACGGAGTCGCCAGATTATGTAATGGAGAAGGGTAAGGACTGCTTCAATCTAAAACTTGAGGTTTCAGACTGCACATCCGAGATCCCCAGCGGAGTCGCCAAAAAACTGTTGGGTGAATATTTCATCGTCAACTAACTGATGACAAAATGAGGATATCAGCCACAGCATAAGGGAGATTTACACCACGAGGAGTGTGGCTTTACCAGATCAAGACGAGGTAAATCTCTCCTCTCATCAAGGGGAGGTTCCCTATCAATATTTACGTGCTGAATATATAGTTAAGCAGAAAATAACACACGAGGGTGGTATAACAGCATTTACCTCTCTTCTTTCAGAGGTAATGTACAAGGAACAAAAGAGGGAAAATCTCTGTCTTTAAGCTAACAGCGTTCCTCTTCTTTCAGGAATGATATCAAACGAAGAGCAAGAGATTACCTGAAGTAACAAGGTCACAAGAACGCTCACGCAAGCGCAAAGTCTTCCGTAGCCTTTCCACAGATTCGGAACAAGTACAACCGTAGAATGAAGTGAAGCACAAAGTCTTCACCTGAAACTACAAAATATAAAAGAATCTCAAAAGTAGAAGTAGCACAAAGTCTATCTCCTACCCTCGAAAAGTGCCCTTAGATAATATCAACACATTCACTTTGCTTATTAAGACAGATAAACAAGAGGTTATCAGGAAAGAGTACATAAGAAACTATTTCCTAGATGACACAGATAACTTCAACACAAAGTCTGAAATCACTTGCTTCTCATTCATTTGACAAAATCTGATTTACAAATCTGAGCACAAAGTCTCAAAAGTTGCTTCAATTTCAGCAGAGTGTTTGCTCTCTATTTCTCCAAGATCAATTTACAAATGAGGTCTCCACTATATATAGGGAGAAAATCCTCAAAAATAGAAAAATAATAAAATATAAAATATCTTGGTCAAAGATGACTCATCTTTGACTTTTAGATATTTTCCAAAATATTTTATTCGTAATTACAAACTACAAAATTGCATGCATTCTGCATAAAACAGAAATGCATAAGGATGGAAGAAGAAAGAGAGAAAGTGTCAAATTTGGCTGCCGGACTTCTTCAAATGGGCATCGCACATGGTGATCGATGCCTGAATTTCTATGCTGTCTGGCACAACTGTGTTCTTGGAGACGATTCTAACCCTGATCAGCATGTCCTCCAATGCTGTGATGGCTTTAGAGTGGCCAGTTAACCCGGATTTTAAATTCCCCAAAGTTAACCGAGCATTTAGAATGCTGTCCACCGAGGACATTGAGAAGGATGTCTCTTCAAAATCTTTCCGGATTGTTTTCTTGAAGTTCTGGATCATATCTTCAGGATTTTGAAGATCAGTGACTCCTTGATTTTAACATAGGAGTCTTTACTTGGAGATGGTACCAATAGACATCAAAGTGCTCTTCATGAGATTTTTCATTCCTTTTCTTCTGTCGAGATCTTTCTCCAAGCTGCCAGTATTTATTCTCAGTGTTCTCCTTGGTCTTGGACTGCTTCAGGGAAACTTTAGTGGCTTGGAAGAACATCTGCTGAGAAGACGTCTACGAAGAGGGACCTTTCACAGAAAACGCAGCAAGAACCATGATTGTGCGATCAGAGGAAGAAAGGAGCGGGCGCGGAAAGAATGGAGGTTTGATCAGAGTCGGAGAAACACGAGTGCTAGATGTAAGGGCGGCAAAAATTGCCGCCTCTGCATGGGCGGAGGAACGGATGGCTAACACGACCGACGCCGGCAGACAGAAATGCCAACATCGGCAAAGATGCCGACGACGGCAGACGAAAACCACCGACGTCGGCAAATATACCGACCACGGTAGAAATCGGCCGACGACGGCAGCAATCGGTAGTCGGCAGGGAATTTACCGCCCACTGCAAGGGCGGCGAAAAGGAGATGAAGAACACGGGAAAGGGCGGCAAAATTTGCCGCCTTTGCATAAAAAGTGCAGAGGCGGCGATTTTTGCTGCCCTTGCATAAAAAGTGCAGAGGCGGCGATTTTTGCCGCCCTTGCATAAAAAAGGAAGAAAAGTGCAGAGGCGGCAATTTTTGCCGCTCATGCACAGGGGAAAAGGGAGGAAAGACTAATTCCTGAAGGAGTTCAGGAGGGAAAAAATTGGGTAGGGGCGAGGTGGTAACCACTTCTCGTTCCGAGGCCAAGATGGGAGCGAATTCAAAATTCATTTCGAAGAACGAACTGAGGGGGACGAAAAGACAAAACAAACAAGTTTTGCAGGG
Organism: Torreya grandis; assembly: GCA_037957365.1. Classification (NCBI taxonomy): domain Eukaryota; kingdom Viridiplantae; phylum Streptophyta; class Pinopsida; order Cupressales; family Taxaceae; genus Torreya; species Torreya grandis. Next base: position 784,762 of record JARHVA010001653.1, read on the forward strand.
GAGTTCCAAAAAATAAGCACAGCTGATTTTGGGAACAACAAGATAGATCCATATTCAACTCTCCAACTACGTCCTTGAAAAATTACGTCTGAGTAGAATTCTGTAATAAGCTAGAACATCAGCCACCAAGATTGTCATTTTAATCCTTTTATCTAGAAAAGCCATGAATGCAAATTGGGCATCTTTGATTTGACCTAGGAGTGGTACTTACTTGTTTTCCATAGAGATGCATCTCTCAAAAGTCTTAGTTAAGGTAAGACCAAGAGAATCTACTACTTTGGTAGGCATAACATTATCAGAAGCTCTAGAGTCTATTATACAGTTGCTCAACTTATGACCATTTATTAATAGAGGAACATAGAAACGTTCTATTTTTCTGGGGGAAACAAGAGGAGTAGAGACAAGATTATTTTGGGTGGATTTTTTATTCAAGGAATCATGAGTCACCTTTTGAAAGTCTTGTCCTGTAGGGATGGTTTTGTTTTTTATGTATTCAACCAACCTATCAAATTGTTCAAGATTAGCTCATAAGTACTCAACTACAGTCATTTAAATCTTGATCTTTTTAGCATGATCAATTATATCAAATAATTGAAATGAACTAGAAATAGAGGAAGGGAGTACATCATCTTGATCTTTATTGGGTGTGGCACTAGTCTGAATAATAGAAGCAAAAGGTACATGATGGTTTGAGGTACTTACTTTCTTACTAATCACTGGGTCCTTTGATTGGAAAGGCAGTGAAGTTCCCCATTTAGTAATTGAAATTATTGGCTAAGGTTCTTCTCTTACTTTTCCCTTATCAACTAGTTGAATTGACTGATTTTGAGACCTAGTAAAAATAGTGTATGATCCATCAAACACTTCTCCCTTTCTTCTAGCTTCATCTTGGTAATTCAGAAAACCAATGTTGGAGTAACCAGGTAATTATTCTTCTCCTTCTGAAAAGAGATTAGCATCATCTTCTTGGTCTAACTTAGGTTGGAAAGAGAAATCATGTTTAGCTTCATGATAACCAACTATTGAGTTAACCAGTGTTGCTTCAATGGCAAACTTCTCCTGTGTGAGAGGAAGGTGATTGCATTGCCCTTAGTTCCTGACAGCATTGCTTTGATATGAATGGTTACGAAATGTCTTCCTTGGTATGTCCTAATAAGAAGGAGGAGTAAACATTCCTTGGGCCATTTGCCTTTACAGAGCTAACAACTCATTTGCTAACTTTTACACCATATGATCTGTGGTAGTCATGGAAGAACATTCAATAGATGAGGGAAATTTATTTTTGTTAGGATCTCTTCTTATCTTACCTTCAAGGATAAGATCATCTTCAACCTTGGTAGCCAAAATCTGAGCTACAAAAAGATCTAGATGGCCAGCCCACCTCAACAAAAAACTCACTTTAGGAAGTTGAAAATTGATGAAGAAGCACTTAAAATTTTCTGGTATTAGTTGAGCAATTATAGGAATCATGTTCCTCAGCTTATCAAATTTAGCAATGAAGTCTCACATAGGCTCATGAGGCTCTTTTTTCATTTGCATAAGTTGAGCCAACAAGGCATGTGCATCTTCAGTGGGTTTGAACCTAGCCTCAAACTTGGCCTTGAAAGTGTTCCAGTTAGTTATAGTTTGAGATTAAAGGTGATAAAACCAATCTGTGGTAGCGCCTTGCAAAGTTTCTACAGATAGTCTCACCACTATATCTTCATATTCCACACCTATCATGCCACATGCTATATAGAAAGTAGAAATATGCTCATCTGGATGAACCTTCCCATCACCGTAGAATTTAGGAATTTTTTTATTGAACTATGAGGTAGTTCATGTAAAGGTGGGGTTAGATTAAAAGGGCCAAAAGTGTTACCCCAAGGGCCTTGGACTACCATGAGATGATGATTAAATGGAGGAATAACAAACCTTTGTGGGGTAAGTATGGACAAAACCTTACTAGCACTTAAACTAGAAGCTTTGTCTGGTATTGGAGATCTGATGTTGGTAGGAGGAAAACTCCTAGTACGCTGAAGATGAGATGGTAGAGAAAATAATTCAAGATTATTTTGTTGCACCAACTCAAATATAGGATCAACAATACCTTGAGCTCTTTGGCTTTGTATGTATAGTGGATCTACTAGAGTGTGAAATGAAAAAGGACTGGAAATACTTCAATTGAAGCTTGAGGCTTCAAAGTGTGCATTTGTATCCCTAGCAGAGTCACCAAAAAATTATTGGGTGAATATTTGTCATAAACTAATTGAAGGCAAAATGGGTATATCAACCACAATGTAATGAGATAAATCTCTCCTCTTAGTGATGAAAATTGAAACTCTTCACACAGGCTAAACTGAATGTGTTTAGCAAACTTTTAAACTATGAACAGAAAACCTCAAATGGCAGGCATAAAACATATGTCTTGACAAAGTTCGTAGCTTTAAGCAATCTGGACAGTATTCTTAAAAGTCTTCAACTGATATTACAAATAGCCATTGGATTCCATTACAATTCACTCTAGAAACAACATTCAATATATTTGAATTCCCAGTATAACTTTTATTTTGATAAAATAAAGAGACCGTCACTTAACTTCACGCCAGCATAGAGAGTTTAATATGACAAGGATGAAAAAGGGATCATTATTCAACTTAACGCCTATCATCAATTTTAAAATGACCAATATTAAAATCAATACATTGTGGTAGGACTAAACTCTATATTCATCACAAATAGGACAATTTCTTCTTAGCATCAAACCATCACTCATCCTTAACACATATAAAATGTCTAGCGTAACATTTGAACTGGTCGACGTTGCAAATACTTCATTGGGGTGGCTCAGCCAGCATGGAAACACCCAGAACTATCAATCGCCTGATACTACTGTTGGACGGAGGACATAATGTAGAAAATAAATAACACAAAGAACAATATCTTGAAAACACACTATATTAATTTAATATAACAAAAATAAAAACATACCCATCATGTTGTCTGCCTCTCCTATAGACCACTCTTCAACACCCTTATTCCTCCTCCTCCTGCATATGCCTCCCCTATTTCTCAAAAAAATCTTCTATTCTAAAAACTGTTTTTCTAAACTTGGACATTTAAGTCTATCCTGGGCGTCACACAACAACCTCCCTGGATGGACAAAACAGTTCTCCTATAAGAAGAATCAGTTCGCCCAATAGACTTAAAAATCTGCCAAGTTCAAGATATTGGTTTGTTTTATTTTAAAATAGACAAATTTGAAAACTTTAAAAAGATAAGGAAAAAGTGGGAGACTAAAATGTTAAAATAATTCCAAACATATTGATGCTCCTACATCATTATCCCAAGGAGCAGAAGAAGTATGCTTCATTTGTTGTTTTTCTACATTAGCACTCCACTGGGCTTGCAACTCTCTCAAGCATAATTCAATGCTTCAAAATCTTTCTCAATGGCCTGGGTATTCCTTTCTGTTTGATAAGCCTGCCTTTTCAACAAATCCATTTCTTGACCCAAAAGCTGATTACATCCATTAATTGTATCTGTATTATCAAATGCTTCTTGGAGTTCAGAATGAGACCCTACAATTATACATAGTTCATCCCGAGAATTATTCAACTATTTCATTTCATGCAGCAGTTGTTTTTCTTCTCGTAGAGTCATACTCTCATGCTCAATCTGGTATTGCATTTGATATATCTTCTCATCGAACTCCTCAACTGAGTTTGCAGTCTTTATTTTGGTCAAGGTTAACTGCACAGGTTCCATCTCCAATCGTTTGAACCTAATTGCTTTCCTATTTACTCTCTCTTCTTACCTTGTAGCTCTCAACCTTTCCAACATTTGTTCTCTACTAGCTCATTGCATTTGTATTGCTGTTCTAACAAAATCCCTGCTTTCTATTTTCTCATTCAAGATACCATTGGCATCCACTTCAAAAGTAACCTTAATTTGAGGAACTCCCCTTAGAGCTACATGAATACTAGTCAGCTCAAACCTCTCAAGTTCTCTACAATCCTTTGTCAAACTCCGTTCACCTTCAAAGACTTGGATTGAAACAATTATTTGTTAATCCTGATAGGTCGTAAAGACTTGAGACTTATTCATAGGAATGGTTTTATTCCTTGGAATCAACACAGTCATAACACCTCCAGCAGTCTCAAAGCCAAGAGAAAGTGGAGTAACATCAAGAAGCAACAAATCTTGAACCTTCTCATTAACTTCTCCACTTAGGATTGTAGCTTGCATTGCAGCTCCATAAGCAACAGCCTCATCAGGGTTGATGCTCTTACACAACTCCTTTCCATTGAAGAAGTCCTGCAACAATTGCTACACCTTTGGAATTCTAGTTGATCCACCAACAAGGACCACATCATGAATTGTGCTCTTGTCCATTTTCACATCTCTCAAACACTTCTCAATAGGCTCCATACACTTCCTGAAGAGATCCATGTTCAATTCCTCAAACCTAGCATGGGTTATGGTTGAAAAAGTCAATACCTTCATACAAAGAGTCAATCTCAATGGTTGTCTGAGCCGTAGATGAAAGGGTTCTATTCACCCTCTCACACAAGGTTCTTAATCTTCTCAATGCTCTAGCATTGCCACTAATATCCTTTTTATACTTCCTCTTAAGTTCTTGAACAAAGTGGTTAACCATTCTATTATCAAAATATTCTCCACCCAAATGGGTATCTCTATTAGTAGCCTTAACTTCAAAAATACCTTCTTCAATAGTCAAAAGAGAAACATCAAAAGTACCTCTGCCCAAATCAAAAATCAAGACATTCTTCTCACCCACACTGGTGGCCTTTTTATCTAAACCATATTCAATAGCTGCAGTAGTGGGCTCATCGATGATACAAGCAATATTCAACCTAACAATTACACCTGCATCCTTTATTACTTAATGTTGTGCATCATTAAAGTAAGTAGGTATAGAAACAACATCATCTTTTATCTTCTTGCCCAAAAAATCCTCTATTGTCTCCTTCAGTTTAGTCAAAATCATTGCACTAACTTCCTTGGGGCTGAAGACCTTTTGTTCTCCATCTTGGATCTCAACCTGGACATAAGACTTCCCATCTTTGTTCACAATCTTGTCTGGAACCAATTTCATATCCCTCTTTACCTCTTTGTCCTTAAACTTTCTACCAATCAATCTCTTGACATTAAACATTGTTCACTCTAGATTGACAATAGCCTGGTTCTTGGCAGCCTCTCTAATCAGTCTCTCAGTTTTTGTGAATGCTACCCACAAAGGGGTGATACGGTTTCCCTAGTCATTGGCTATAATTTCCACATGACCATTCCTATAAACCCCGACACATGAATAAGTAGTCTCCAGCTCTATACCAATCACTATTCCTAACTTTGGTGTCAACCTGTAAGCATCCTTGTTTGGAAGATTTGCTCCTGAAATGAAGTCTATGTGATGACTAATGCTTCTAAATGGTGGTAATTCATTAGGTAAATCATCTACTACAATTTCAATGTACTCATTCAACATATCTTGAATCTCTAAAGGCAAATCAATCAACTTAGTACTAGTGACTACACTCCTTGACTTACCAATCACAACAAAGTTTACCTCTTCTTTCTTCATTTGATGTAGAAACTCTTTGCCACTTGTTATCAATACTTTAGAATTCTATCCAACAACAACATCAGCCTCTTCTTTCAATGGTGTGAGTGTATGCTTGATCCCATCCTTTTCAAACATGTATGTATTTTGCCTTCCATCATGTATGGCCTTCCTGTCAAATTACCAAGGCCTTCTAAGCAATATATGACATACATCCATGGACATGACATCACATAAAATCTGATCATTATATGTTCCTATCCGAATATCTATTTTGCATTGTTCACTTACCAAAAGTTTGTGTCCTTTTTGTAGCCAAGAGACTTGATAAGGTGTAGGATGTACCTCCTTCTTCAAGCCTAGTTTCTCCACCATCTCAGTTGACACAAGATTGTCAGTACTTCTATTGTCAATAATGACCTTATAGCATTTCCCCTTACTCTTACATGTGGTTCTAAATAAATTTTTCCTTTGAGGTGGTTCTATAGCTTCTTTATTTGGCTTTAACAAAATTCGTTTCATCAAAAGAGACTCACCTTCTTCTGGGGTATCTTCATAAGCTGCTGTAACTTCTGCATTTTGTTCTTCACCTTGGGTCATATGTACACCCCTCTCATGGCTAATAGAAAGGTTCTCTGGACACTCATATGCCCTGTGTCCTGCATACTTGTTGCACTTAAAACATTGGCCCATGAATCTTCCTCTTCCTCTTTGATATCCTTGGTATGGTCTTCTTCCTCTTGGTGTATAGCTACCTCTTAAACTTTGTGAGTTGCTGGCTTCTTCTTGAGATGTTTGCAGCTGTCTTCTACCTCCTTGAAATTCTCTACCTTTGTTGGATCTGCCCCTTCCTCTTGAGAAGGATGTTTGTTTCCTTGCTATCTTCTCCTCAGCCTTCAAGGCAAATTGATATGCCTCCTCAACTGTCTTAGGAATGAGAAGACTAATTTCATCTTGAGTAGAAAATTTTAAACCATTGGTGTATCTGGCTACCTTCTTTGTGTCATCTTCAATATGACCTAATCTTATAGTCAACCTATAAAACTCTTCAGTGTATTCTTTCATAGACATTTCTTTTTGCTTCAAATTTTGTAATTGCTTAAAGAGATTGACTTGATAATCTTTAGGCATAAACTTACCTTTCATTTTTTCTACCATTTTGTCCCAGCTTCTGATCTTTGGTTTCCCTTTCCTTCTTCTTTCTTCTTGCACTCCATCCCACCACAGGGATGCATGTTTCTTTATCCTTGTCATGGCATACTTGACTTTCTTATCATCTTCTTCAATTCCTTCATACTCAAAATATTTGTCTAATGCATTAATACAATCAATTAATTCTTCCACATTCAAATTACCTTCATACATTGGAACCTCCATTTTTGGCTTTGTGTTCACCTTCATAATGGCTTTGATCAACCTCTCTTCAGTTGTTTCTTCTTCCACCACCAATTCTCTTCTGGTGGTTCCTCTTCTCTGTCACTAACTTCACCTATGTCAGTGCCTCTTCTTTGAGCCATCTCTAAGTCTTGCAGCCTAGCTGTCAGGTTCCTAATCTCCTCTGCTAGTGCAACCTATCCTCCAGGTCCTCTAGGTCTCCTTCTAACAGCTCTACGTCTGTTCCTGACTCTCATAGCCATCTTGTCTCTTCTTCACAAATCACGTTCTTCTTCTCCTTTGACTTGGATCTTTAGATTGTGCACAATCCCTTGTGCTCTGATACCAAATGATGAAAACTGAAACTCTTCACACAGGCTAAACTGAATGTGTTTAGCAAACTTTTAAAATATGAATAGAAAACCTCAAATGGCAGGCATAAAACATATGTCTTGACAGAGTCCATAGCTTTAAGTAATCTGGACAGTATTCTTAAAAGTCTTCAACTGATATTACAAACAGTCACTGGATTCCATTAAAATTCACTCTAGAAACAACATTCAATATATTTGAACCCCTAGTATAACTTTTATTTTGATAAAACAAAGAGACCATCACTTAACTTCATGCCAGCATAGAGAGTTTAATATGACAAGGATGAAAAAGGGATCATTATTCAACTTAATGCCCAACATCAATTTTAAAATGACCAATATAAAAATCAATTCATTATGGTAGGATTAAACTCTGTATTCATCACAAACAGGACAATTTCTTCTTAGCATCAAACCATCACTCATCCTTAACACATTTAAAATGTCCAGCGTAACATTTGAACTAGCCGACATTGCAAATACTTCATTGGGGTGGCTCAACCAGCATGGAAACACCCAGAACTACCAATCGCCTGATACTACTGTTGGACGGAGGACATAATGCAGAAAACAAATAACACAAAGAACAATATCCTAAAAACACACTATATTAATTTAATATAACAAAAACAAAAACATTCCCATCGTGTTGTTTGCCTCTCTTGCAGACCACTCTTCAACACCCTTATTCCTCCTCCTCCTACATACGCCTCCCCTATTTCTCACAAAAATCTTCTATTCTAAAAACTATTGTTCTAAACTTGGACATTTAAGTCTATCCTGGGCGTCACACAACAACCTCCCAGGATGGACAAAATAGTTCTATAAGAAGAATCAGTTCGCCCAACAGACTTAAAAATCCCCTAAGTTCAAGATATTGTTTTGTTTTATTTTAAAATAGACAAATTTGAAAACTTTAAAAAGATAAGGAAAAAGTGGGAAACTAAAATGTTAAAATAATTCCAAGCATATTGATGCTCCTGCATCACTTAGCAAGGGGAGGCTCCCTATAAACTATAATATATCAATATAAACTAAAAATAGACTTAGAGGTGATATCATACCATCCATCTCTCTTTTTTTAGAGATGATGTTCACAAGGTAAAGAAAAATTCTTGTGTAATAGCTAAATCCATTTTTCTTTTTTCAAAAATGATCTTCAGTAAACAATAAGAAAAATTCTTAGGTAGTAACTGGATCCACAAGAAACCCACAAAAGCACAAAGTCTTTCATTGCTTCTCTTACTGATTTAGGACTAATATCATAATAGAATGAAGTGCAGCCCAAAGTCTCCATTAAAAACTACAACAGAGTATACAATCACAAAGGATAAAAGTAGTTTAAAGCCTTTCCAATATCCTTTGTGCTGAAATGCAAAACACACAAGCTGAAGACAATTATGGTAGCACAAAGTCTCCATAATCAGCTTCAAGACATCTTCCAGATTATTTTCACTTACTCTGCTTATTTGATCAAATGGATAAGACTATATTTAGGAAAAAGATATAAGAAAAATTTCTTATATAACACAAGTTATTTCAACACAAAGTTTCAAAGGTCACTTGCTATCTCATTCACCTGATAAAATATGATTAATAATTTGAGCTCAAAGTCTCAAAATGCCTTTCAATTTAGGTAGAGTTTTGCTTCTAGTAACTGAGAGATCTCCCTTATCTCAAATGAGAGATTACAATATATAGCATCCAAATAAAGACTTTGGCACTTGTTTTCAAAAAAAGGCCCATATTGCATTGAATTCATTAGAAAGAGGAAGTTATGTGCAGGGGCCATGTTGGAGCAGGTTATCAGTCCTGACTTTGGCATTTAACTCATATCAAATATCTTCTCTAAATCATGAGTTGCCTAATCCTCTAAAATGCAAGGCCACTCCTCTTTATGATACTTACATGACTATCCACTCATCTTTACTCAAATGAAGAAAAATAGGCCATGCCATTGAATTCTTATGCTCTCTGATATCCAATTGGTGGACTGTTCCACTCAATGGAATAACTCTTCTATAAATGCTTCTAGATTCTCTATTTTATTTCTTCTTTCCTTTCTATATTTTGTCTTTTCCTGGTGATCTGAGCTCTCAGGGCTATCTTCTCACCTTCTGTTGGCTTCTTTGGCTCCTTTCACAGTGGATCGCTGAGTTTGTCCTCGGGTCTATATTATTTGAAAATCAATGGTTATTCTATTATCCTAAATTTGATGTCTATGAGGATATCACCAATTTCTTGAACCATTTTTAACCTTGAACCATCTTTTTAGAGTTCACCAGTTCAATGGTTCAATATTTTATGTTTTACAAAGAGTCATGTTCGCTCAATCTTCTAATGAATTCAATTTGTATCATTGAACCAACTATTTGAACCTTTCATTGGAACCTTCCACTTGAACCTTTTTAAACCTTTGAACCATTTTGATGTGGAGTTAAATGGTTTAATGGTTTGGTGGCACTCATTTCAAATCATTGAACCCCGCCATTGAACCATATATCAATTTTAGGAAATACCTTCAAGTGTTTTGTAATTTCTTCCTGCAAAAATCCACCTTTTGAACCCATGATTTCCTTAGCTAAAAAGGCTTGTGCAATTGAATAACTTGATTGCTCAAAACATTTTTGATAAAAAAATGAGACCATTCTTAGCCTGCAGGACCAAAATGATCAACAGGTTATCCATAAAAACAAGTGACTGGTTTTAGGAACAACAGCTGGCTCCAATTGGGGAACTTTCATCGATTGTATTTTAAAATGATCAAAGGGAGTAGAATCTAGATTCTAAGTGCCTTCATCCATGCCATTGGGCCACAGAGTCAAGCCACCTAAAAAGATAAAGATGCCAAAAAACCAAATGAACAACACAAAACAAATAAAGACTATACAAATATATAACTAGACTTATCGATACTTCAAGGATTGAAGTGCTTCAGATGCTACCCACTATGAGGTATTGAAAATAGCATTTTGTTTTGATATATCAACAAGAAACTATTTTTACCCCAAAATTGATGATTGGTGAATGGACCCCTCCACCAAGAATCAAAAATTTTGTGCATTCCTCTTGGTTCTCTCCTCTTACCACACAACAAGACTTGATCTCCAATCTAAAAACCATGAATCCTTGCTCTCTTGTCAAAGAGTTTCTTTACCTAATTTTGATGTGCAACAACATGGTCCACTACCATTATTTATTTCTCTTTTAGTCTAGTCAAACATATGATTTGATGGTCCCTATTAAACACCTGTTAATGGTTGTCATTATCAGGTACACTTGGTTGAAAAACTAGCTCAATAGTGTACTTATTCCCTTTGAAATCTTTATGAGGAACCATGAGGGTTGCAGAGACAGCCAATGAATCTGCATGATCATTGAATTCTCTCAACACAGTAGTAATATTGAAAGCATCAAAACATTCAATGTAATCCCATACAAGATTGTGATAATGTCACAATATTTCATTTTTGGTTTGGTACAGATTCTTTACCTGACAAACCACCAGTTCAGCATCTCCTTGAGCATGAAGAATCTTAATACCTTTAGCATGAGCAACTTTCAATCCAAGTAACAAAGATTCATACTCAGCAGTGTTATTAGTATTGTTAAACTGTAATTTATATGAATAAGGTAAATTTTCTCTTTAAGGGGATATCAAAACAATTTTGGCTTCAGAACTGGTAGAAGAGCAGCTGCCATCAAATTTTAAAATCTAAACATTAATAGAATTTGATCTTATCAAAGATTTATCTTCATTAGTGAGGGAAGATTCTTTTTTGCCTTAACTTTGCCTTAACAATTCTTTTGATTTTCTATTTGAATTCTCTTAGTTGTCACTTAATGAACCTTTATCTAATGAGCTAAAAACATCTTTAGTGGTCAGGAAATAGTTACCCATTCTTGATGATTCAAATAAAATTTGAGTTTTAAGATCTGATGTTTGGGTGACAATGTATTTTGACTCTTTCTCATGAAGCAATTTTTTCATGACACCTTTAATAGGTATTCTTACTTCAGATATATCCATATTTAACTCTCCACCTACATCCTTGCAAAAATTATGTCTGAGAAGAATGTCATAGGAAGCTGAAACATTGGCCACTAAGACTGGTCATTTTAATCATTTTATTTGGAAATGCCACGAATGTAAATTGGGCATCATTGATTTGGCCCAGGAGTGGTACTTTCTTGTTTTCCATGGAGAAGCATCTCCCAAAATTCTTAGTTAAGGTAAGACCAAGAGAATCTTCTACCTTGGTGGGAATAACATTATCAGAAGCTCCAGAGTATATTATACAATTGCTCAACTTATGACCATTTATTAATAGAGAAACATAGAAAGGTTATATTTTTATGGGGGCAACAAGAGGAGTAGCGACAAGATTATTTTGGGTGGATATGTTCTTCAAGGAATCATGAATCACCTTTGGAAAGTCTTTTCTTGTAGGGATAGTTTTGTTTTTTATGTACTCAACTAACCTATCAAATTATTCATGATTAGCTCACAAGTACTCAACTTCAGTCATTTGAATCTTGGTCTTTTTAGCATGATCAATTAGATCAAATAATTGAAATGAACTAGAAATAGAGGAAGGGAGTACATCATCCTAATCTTTATTGGGTGTGGCACTGGTTTGAGGAATAGAAGCATAAGGTATATGATGGTTTGAGGTACTTACTTTATTACTGATCACTAGGTCCTTTGATTGGAAAGGCAGTAAAGTTTTCCATTTAGTAATTGAAATTACTAGCTAAGGTTCTTCTCCTACTTTTTTCTTATCAGCTGATTGAATTGACTAGTTCTGGGACCGAGTAAAAATAGCGTATGATCCATCAAACACTTCTCTCTTTCTTCTAGATTCATCTTGGTAATTCAAAAAACCAATGTTAGAGTCACCAACTAATTCTTCTTCTCCTTTTGCAAAGAGATTATCATCATCTTCTTGATCTAACTCATGTTGGAAAGAGAAATCATGTTCAGCTTCATGATAACCAACTGCTGAGTTATCTCGTGTTGCTTCAATGGCAAGCTTCCCTTGTGTGGGAGGAAGGTGATTATGTTGCCCTTAGTTCTTGGTAGCATTAGTTTGATATGAATGGTTAGGGAATGTCTTCCTTGGTATATCTCAATAAGAAGGAGGAGTAGACATTTCTTGGGCCATTTGTCTTTTTAGAGGTAACAACTCATTTGCTAACTTTTGCACTATTAGGTGAATATTTTGTCGTCAAGCAGCTGACAACAAAATGGGTATATCAACCATAGTACAAGGATATTTATATGGTAAAAAGTGTGGGTTTACCACATCATAATGAGATAAATCCCTCATCTCATCAAGGGGAGGTTCCCTATAAATTACTTATATGCTATATATATATATATATATATATAAGCAAAAAATAACACTTAAGGTAGGACAACACCATCCATCTCTATTTTTTTAGAGATGATGTTCACAAAGAAAAAGAGAAATCTTGGTTGATGACTGAAAGCATTCCTCTTCCTTCATAAATGATGTTAAAAAAATAATAAAAAATATTCTCAGGTAGTAACTAGGTCTAATAAAAACCCATGAAAGCACAAAGTCTTTCGTTGATTCCCTCACTGATTTGAAGCGTACATAATAGTAGAGTGAAGTGTAGCTCAAAGTCTTCACCTAAAACTACAATAGATAATAAGATCACAAAGGATAAAAGTAGTTCAAAGTCTTTCTGATATCCTTCAGAATGTATTTAGATAATTTCCATATGCACTTTGCTTATTTAATCAAATAGATGAGAGACTATTAGGAAAGAGAACATAAGAATGATCTCCTAAGTAATACAAATTATTTCAACACAAAGTCTGAAAATAACCTACTTCTCATTCATTCAAGAAAAATGATTTACAAGCTGAGATCAAAGTCTTAAAAATCATCTCAATTTTAGAAGAGTTTTTGCTCTCAATTATCAAAAATATAAATATTACAAAAGAGGCTCCCTCTATATATATATATATATAGGGAAAAGCTTTCAAAATTGAGAAAAGACTTAATTATTAAAACCTAGTCAAAAATGAGTCTCTATTGACTTTGGGACTTTTTTAGATTTTTACATGTATTTATATTTGACAAAAGTACACGTGTAAATGTCCCAAGTCAATTACAAAGTACATGAGAGAAATGGAGAAGAAGAAATGAAAGAATAGTTCAACTTTTTTCACCAGCCTTCTTTAGATGAGCATCAAACATGGTGATAGCTACCTGTATCTTGATACTATTTAGTGTAGTAGTATTTTTGAAGACCACCTTAGCTCTGACTATGGCGTCTCTCACTGCTATGATTGATTTGGCATGACTAGTTAACTTGGTTCTCAGATTATCTAGAGTTAATTGATTATCTAAAATATTATCCACAAAAGCTATTGAGAACGCTTTCTCCTTGAATTCCCTTCAGATCATACCTTCAAACTCCTAAATAATTTCTTATATTGAATGAATTGGTTGTCTTGAGAGGTGAGTCTGCAAGTCAACTCCTCTAATTTGTTCAACAAACTGGCGTCACTTTCTTCACTGGCATCCTTGGAAGATTTGAGGTTGTTGATCAGTTCCTTAAGTACCTAGATCCTGTATATCAGTGATTCTTTAATTCCAATATAAGAATATCTATTGGCAATGACGCTGATTGATACTAAGGTACGTATTTTTAGCTGTTTCATCTCTATCCATTTGCTAAGATATTTATCTATGCTTTCAATATCTTGATAAATAATATTGATAAGGTCTTCTAACTCTATTCTCACTTTCTTCATTTTACCTGTCTTCTCAAACACCTTTATAAATAAGAAAATCCCCTATGCATGCATCTTATCTAAGTAGTCTTCAAGTACTTTTCCCTTTAGATAATTCTTTTCTACTTTCTAGATTACAAGATCATCTATGGAGAAAGCCTCTGGAGTTACCACTTCTGGGGCAAAAGTGAATCTCTTGATCACTGTAGTCAATTATTCTACCATTGCTTTGTAATAATCTTTTATTTCTCTTTTTCTATCAAATTTCTAGACCATAATATCCATCATGGATTGCAAATCACTCTTCGTGCCCTTGTGAGTTATTTTTCCTAACTCAACTCGAGAAATAGAGTAGCTGTTTATATCAAAATTTTGAAGAGTTGCATCCTGTGGGGGTTTGGCTATCTCCAAAAATTTGTGCCCCTTATCTCCAATCATTTTTGAAAGGATTTTTGGCTTCTTGGGGGTCTTAGCTTTCACCAGTACTATTTTACCAAAGTCAAAGTCATCTAAAGAGATGGCTTGCTTTTTTATTTTGGGTGTGAAAGTTGATAACCAAGGTGGGAGAGTAGAAGCACTTACATTAGCAATAGTCCCTATAGTTGGTGTCACTAGGGTAGCACCTACACTACTGGTGGGAACAATGGGTGTAGTAGGTGTAGTATTAGTTAAAATCATGCTTGCTGCTAAATTGTCAAAGGTGGAACTATCTCCAATGTTGAAAGGAGATGATAGACTGAGGATGGATCCTGATGAATGAAGAACATCTCTAAAATGCCTTGAAGGTCACCAAAAAACTTTAGAAAGAGAGGTGGCTCTAGAAGAGGGACTACTGATAGGAGAAATAGGTGGAGTTAAAATAGGTGAGTGGGTGGAGAAGAATAAATTCCTATGTCTGGTTGTGTAACTTCTTGCAGAGATTGAGCTTCTGTTCCCTATTGACCCATAGGCCTGTCATCAATTTCCATCTATTATATCACTTGTTCTTGGGCACTTTGTTTCTCAACCCCCATAGCTATTGAATCTAATTCTTTCTTGGCAACCTTTGATTTCTTTGATACAAAAATGATCCTAGGCTTATGGGGCCTAGAATGAGAAGGAACATCGCTTTTATTCACTCTCCTCCTTGTCTCTTCCTAAAATTCAGCCTCTGATCTCATGATGAATTCTTTTAAAGTGATCCCCTTATTTGCTAACCAATCATTAGTGTTAGCCAATATTAGTTCAAATCTCATCCTCAAAAAGGTCAACTCTTTTTGAGACTATTGGATCAGAGGAGGAGGAGAATTAGTGACTTATTCAGCAAGATATCTGCTATTGACTAGATCACTATCATCTATTAGATTTGGAGGGATATCAGTGATCCCTAGATACTCTATTTTACCAAGAGATAATTTGTTGTAGTCCATCTTTCTAATATCTTCTACTATCCTTAAATCTATCTAGATGTCTTCAATCATGGGTTCATGGAACTAAGTCTTCCTCCTGATCATGTTTTTGACACCTTTATAGTCAAAATTGGGCCTCTTTTTGAAATGCTTCATGGTGACAAGTTGCATTTCGGTCTCCATTGCCCTTGCTTTTGTAGTGGTCAATACCGAGTACCTACTAATTTCAATTGAGAATTTGAAATTAGGTTTCTTAAGTTTCATCTGCTTATTGTGTACAACAATAATTTGTCTACATACCTCCATCAGGATTAATTTATCTAAAGGAAATCTAAGGAGCATATAGGGATAGCCTTGGAAAAAGCCAATCCATAGATAACAAAAAGTAGGGAACTGTAAGAACATACAGTTGAAGTCATTCAAAATAGTCCAAGCTTCATCTGACACTCTTTTCTATTCTAATTAGGGGTCGAAGAGACACAAAAATACCATGAAAAAAGAATCATTTACCCTCCTAAAGTGATGGATTGAACACTTTAATGTCAACTGAAGGTAATATTGATATACAGGGGTGGTTTTCCTGTCTCCCTCTGATGTCAAACCTAGAAAGGTTCTCATTGAAGCTGTAATGTATACTAGGTATAAAGTCATATAGAACTTCGAGGTAGTAGACACCTTTATCAATTACTCATGTAGAGCATTATTGATCTGTTTACCCCAAAAAATGACTTGTTTCCCCTAGAGGATTATCTTGAGGAAGGGATACATCCATTCATGAAATTGAGAAGAAGATGGTAAACCTCATACTCTGTAGAGAAGAGTAATCAAGTCACCAACTTATTCTATAAAGTCACTCCTTAGAAAGTTTTGTGGCTATCTGGACAAGTTGGCTCTGGGAGTTTTAAACCATCTATTGTTGATCACCTTCTTCGCCTTCTCAAGATCTTTATCATATTCCTTTTGTGCTTTAATGATGTCGATCTTCAACACTTCAATAGTAGGAGGGCACATGAAAACTTTATCGATGAACTCGAGGTCTAGTCGAAATACTATGTTGCCACCAGCATCTGACACAACTTTGATATCTTTATTGTAGAATTAGGCACACTAGAAGATGAACTCTATGTGATGTGCTGCTACAAGAAAAGAGGAGACCAGATGGATATTGCTCTCAATTATCCTCTTCATTTTAGAGCTTAGATTTTTTGCCTTGGTTCTCTCTATGAACTTGGCCATATCTATGTGCTCGATCTATGTATCCCTAATGTCATCGACATTAGAAGTGACTGAGGTGATTGGGAAAACACCTTGATATTGGTACTTCATTGTCTTTAACTTCTTTAGAGAAACTTTAGTCATTGGGATGAGCCTTTGTCAAAAGTATGTTGATGAAGAAGGACCTTGAGGATAAACTACGATAAGAGTCATGATCATGCAATTAGGGGAAATATTGGTAATCTAAAAAAATTTCACATTGGGTGATCATGACCAGGGAAATGCACTTGAAAGAGCTGAGGCGTGAGCAGGTCAAAAAGTGAAAGAGAAGTGGGCTCAGAAGAAAAAATGAAAAAAAAGAAAATTCCCTCAGAGTTAGGTTTTAAATAGAGGAAAGCATGTAGGGGCAGCAAAAATTTCTGCCCTTACATGTTAAATAAGGTCTTTATGTATGGGCAACAAAAATTTATGCCTGTGAACATCGAGGTAGAAAGGTTTACATCGGTGACAAAATTTGCCGACAATGCATGAAGAAGGTCAAATGTGCATAGGCGGCAAAAATTATCACCAATATATGTAGTCAGAAGTTTCATGTAAGGGCAATGAAAATCATTTCCCTTGCACATGGTGGCTAAGAACTATGTGAGGGTGGTGATTTTTATCGCCAATACATGGGGAAAAATATAAGGTAGTAATGGCAGTGATTTTTGCCACCATTACATGAGAAATAATGGGGAAGAAGGAAGAGGGTCAAGGCACGGGAAATATGAGGGAAAAGAATACAAAAAAGAGAAAAACTAGACAAGAAAAGAAAGAAAAAAACTACAAAAAAGAGAAGGAAAATGAAAATAAAACAAAAACTAAAACCCTACCTGAAGAATAACACAAAACAATGCTTGAATCTAATGAAAACACACTTCCTTTAGCTCACTTGATCATCTAGGGGTAGGGAGGAGGAGAAACAATAGAAGAATAAAATAAAATGAGGAAGAAAGGGGTTAAATGGGGCAAAAATTGCCCCCAACCACTCAGTGCATGTGGCCATAAATGCCACACATGAAAACCAAGACCATGCAGAGGTGGCAATTTTCACCACCTCTGCATGTGAGGTTAGAAAAGAATGCAAGGGCAGTGAAATATTTTGTCACTCTTGCATGGTGGATGCAAGGGTAGTGAAAAATGTTGCCTTTGCACAAAATTCAAAACAACATGCAGTGGTGACAAAAATTGCCACCTCTACATGCAAACTTAAGAAAACAACTAACTCTAAGAAAAGGGAGAAAATTTGTCATCTGACTACATCAAGATTGTAACAATTTTCACATTTTTGGAAAAATGCAAAAAGGGAATGTCACAAACTTTGAATGATGCTAGTTGAGCAATCACAAGAACAAGAAAAACTTGCCTCGAAAGACAAACTTAGAGTGAAAAACATGAAATGGACAAGTTTCGTAGGGGTTGTTCCAAAAATGATCATAGCTAATTTTAGGAGCAATAGCTGGCTCCTATTGGGGAACTTCCATTGATCAAACTGATTGATGAGAGTAGAAACCAATCTCTAAGTGCCTTCATCCAAGCCATTGGGCTACAGATTCAAGTCAAAAAAGGAAAAGACATGAAAAACCAAAAGAAAATGAAAAACTCAAAAACTATACAAATGTATAAGTGAACTCATCTAATACTTCAAAGAGTGAAGTGATTTAGATGCTGCCCACTATGAGGTAGTGAGAATGGCGCTCCATCTTGATACTCTAACAAGAAGCTATTTTCACCACAGACTTGACAAATGGTAAATAGACCTCTCCACAAAGAATCAAATTTTTCATGCATTCCTTTTGGTTCTCTCCTCTTGTCCCATAACAAGACTTGATCTCCAATCTAAAAATCATGAATCTTTGTCCTCTTGTCAAAGAGTTTCTTCACCTAATTTTGATGTGCAGTAATCCAGTCCACCACCATGGTTTGTTGTTCATTTAATTTAGTTAGACACATGATCCTTTTATCAATAAAATTTTTGAAGGTTGAATCTTTGATTGCCTTTGCTAACTTGAGCGCTGGTAGTTCCAGGGTGATTGGTATCTTTGCATTCAAGCCATACAAAAGCTGGAATGGTGACATGCCTATGGCTCTCTTGGGTGTAATTTTATCTACCCACAAAGCATCAAACAATGCTTTATGTCAAGTCCTCTGATTATCATCTACCAGTTTCCTGATAATAGTAACTAGATTCTTGTTGCTCGATTCTACTTAGCCACTTCCTTGTGGAAAATAATCAGAAGTGTGGGAGAGGGTAATTCCATAATAAAAATAAAACTGGGTAATCTCATGAGAAGAGAAATGGGCTACATTATTTGTTACGATCTTAGTTGGAACCCTAAATCAAGAAATAATATATTTCTTAAGAAAATTACATACCAATTTTGAAGTAGCGTGCTTAGTTGGAATGGCTTCCACCCATTTGGTAAAGTAATCAGTCACAGTGAGGACATAATCATGCCTACCACTTGAAGATGAGTTGACTATGCCAATGAAGTCAATACCCAATTGTTGAAAAGTTTCTTTAATTACCACTGGCTTTAGGGGTAATGCAGCCAATTTAAGTTTTTTGACGAATTATTGACACAATTCACATCTATGCACCTATTTGTAAGCATCTTGAAATAGCATAGGCCAATATTACCTTGCTCATAAGATTTTATGGGCTGTCACTGGTGCAAAAAAATGTCCTCCACAAGCCAAATTGTGGAAGGACTCTAGAAGTTTACCTTGTTGCACCTTATCGACGTAGCAAAAAAATACCCCATCAAGGCTTCTCTTATACAAACCATTGTCCCATAAGACATAGCTAGTAGCCTTTAGCTTAACCTTCCTTTTTTTTGTAGGATAAATGAGTGGGACACTCACCATAGGTAATAAAATGAGTGATGTTAGAATACCACTCATCAGTAGTAGCAATAAAGAGGATCGTAGGCACGTCTTCGAACTCTATTTCTTTATTTTCTATTTCCTTGGGGATATTATCAGCAATCAACTGGCAGAGGCCATTTTCTCACACAAGTTTGGTAGGTTTGATGTCAAGATCAAACTCCTAAATTTTAGCAATCTAATTTTCCCTTTTAGTACCAAACTCCTGTTGAGTTAGAATGGACTTCACTGTTATGTCAGGCACCAAAACCACAGTATGTGAATTCAGGATATAAAAGTTGAAATGCTTCACCACCTTAACCATAGCATAAGCATGTTTCTCCATATTTGAATATTTTAATTCATTAGTTTTGAGAGGAAAACTCAAATGATAAGGGAGATTCCACACCTTTTTTATTTTGCTAAACCAAAATAGTTGAAAGTGTATGCTTAGAAGCATAGCTGTATATTATGAAATCTTTGGTGTAATTTGGAAAAAATAGAATTGGTGCACAAGTGATCACTTTTTTGATGTCTAAAAATGATGACTAGCCTTCTGTAGTCCATCAAAAAGTGGCTTTGCCCTTTATCATGTTCATAATGTGGTGAGTCCTCTCAGCGAACTCGGGGATGAGCCTTCGTAAAAAAATCATTTTTTTGAAGAAAGAGTGAACTGCAATCTTACTTGTGGGTAGAGTAAGCTCCTGGATGGACTTGACTCTTTTTGAGTCAACTTTTATGTCTTCTTGAGATACAATGTGCTTGAGAAGTTTCCCTTCTATTACCCCAAAAATAGATTTCTTGGGATTTAGAGAAATGCCATTCTGGTGGCAACATTCCAACACTTATTTTAAATGGTGCACATGATTAGGATGATGCTTGGAAATTTTTTTTAAATCATCTAGGTATACTAAAATGAAATTACCAATTTCATCTTTGAAAGCAAGGTCCATTACTCTCTAAAAAGTGGTGCCAACATTTATCAGGCCAAATGACATTCTTCGATAGGCAAAGGTGCCCCAAGGTGTGGTGAAGGTAGTCTTATGCTGGTCTACTTTACCAACTTCAACTTGATTGTAACTTGAGAAGCTTTCTAGCATTGATAACATCACTGAACTAGTCACCATCTAAAGAACTTGATTTATGATAGGTAGAGGATAGTTATCCTTTAAGGATGATTTATTCAATTTTCTAAAATCCACACAGAGGTGAATTTTTCCATTCTTCCTCACAGGGACTATGTTTTTAATCCATGTGGAATGATGGATTGGGAAAATTATCCTAGCATTTAACATTTTCTATATTTTAGATAGAATAGTACCTAATATCTTTAGATTGTAATATCTATATTTTTGCTTGTAAGGCACTGAATCACTTTTGAGAGGGATGTCATGGCAGATTTTTTTAGGCTTGAACGACTTCAGATCATCATAAGAGTATGCTAGGACATCCATATACTGGCAGAGTAGAGCAGTGAACTTAAACTTTTCTTCTTGAGTGCAACATTTTCCAATGTTCACCACTTTGGGATTTTTTTTGGTACCTAAATTTACTTGATCAAACTCTTGGGAGGAGCTTGAATCCATTTGCTTATGTTTAATGAATCTATCATGTTTGTCAAACAACTTCTCAAGGAAAACCAGGCCTTTTGGGATTTTATTCGATTTATGTTGTAAGAATTCTTCACTTGCATCTACACTTGATTTAGGGGTTGGTTCAAAGCTATCTTTTTGCTCTAAGAAGGTAATGATTTGGTTGTCACCATTGAACACTTGCCAATGATTAGCATTGTCAGGCACACTTGGTCGAAAGACCAGTTCAATAGTGTACCTATCTCCTTTAAAATTAGGGTGAAGAACCAATAGATTTGCTAAAACAACCAGTGCATTATCTCAGTCATTAAATTCCTTAGGTATGGTAGAGATGCTGAAAGCATCAAAACTTTCAATTTGATCCTAGACTAGATTGTGGTAGTGGCATAATCTCTCATTTTTGGTTTGATACAGGTTCCTTATCTAACAAACCACTAGTTCAGCATCACCTTTGGCGTGAAGGAGTTTGACACCTTTGTCTTGAGCAGCCTTTAATTCAAGTAGCAAAGATTCATACTCAGTTGTGTTATTGGGGTTGCTAAACTGTAACTTGTATGAAGAAGGAAAAATATCTCTTTAAGGAGATATCAACACAATCCCAGCTCTTAAACTAGTAGAGGAGCAACTACCATCAAATTTTAGAATCCATACCTCATCAAACACTAATTTTTCCTTAGATTCTTCTTCATTTGGAGGGGGAGATTCTTCTACACTTGGACTGCACTCCACCAATCTTTCTACTATTCCATCTAAACCAATTTTTATATTGACACATTCAGGAATTTTATCAGGCATCTCATGGACTTTCTCTGTGGACAAAAAGTAATTACCCATGCCTGAAGGCTCAAACAAAATTTGAGCTTCAGGTGCTGATGGTTGAGTGACCACATATTTTGCTTCCTTCTCAGGGAGCAATCTCTGCATAACACCTTTGACTGGGATCCTCACCTCAGATAGGTCTATGCTTAATTCACCACCAACATCCTTGTAGAAATTTCACCCAAGAAGGATGCTGTAAGAGGCTAGAACATTGGTCACTAGGACCATCATTTCAATTCTCTTCTCTGAAAAAGTCACAAACACAAATTGGGCATCTTTGATTTGATCCAAGAGTGGGACTTGATTATTTTCCATGGAGAAACACCTCCTAAAAGTCTTAGTCAAAGTAAGACCAAAGGAATCTACTACTTTAGCAAGCATAACATTATCAGAAGCTCCATAGCTTATTATGCAATTACTCAATTTATGACCATTTATCAACATGGAAACATAGAAAGGTTCTATTTTCCTAGGGGCAACAAGAGTAGTAGTGACAAGATTATTTTGGGTGGATTTATTCTTGGAGGTATCATGAGTTGCCTTTGGAAAATCTTGTCTTATAGGGGTAATTTTACTTTTCACGTATTCAACCAACCTATCAAACTGTTTAGGATTGGCTCGCAAGTACTCAATCTTGGTCATTTGAATCTTATTCTTTTTAGCATGATAAATTATATCAAATAATTGAAATGATCTAGAGGCAGAGGGAGGAAACCCATCATCCTAATATTTATTGGG
This sequence comes from Torreya grandis, assembly GCA_037957365.1. Taxonomy (NCBI): domain Eukaryota; kingdom Viridiplantae; phylum Streptophyta; class Pinopsida; order Cupressales; family Taxaceae; genus Torreya; species Torreya grandis. The sequence goes on from JARHVA010001653.1 coordinate 807,498, forward strand.
TGTGGCAATGGTCTGAGAGATAGAAGTAGAATGTATAGGACGGTTTGAGGTACTTAATTTCTTAATTAGTCACTGGGTCTTTTGATTGGAAAGGTAGTGAAGTCCCTCATTTAGTGATAGAAACTACTAGCTGAGGTTCTTCTCTTGCTTTTTTTTATCAGCTTGTTGAGTTGACTAGTTTTGGGACTTGGTAAAAATAGCATAGGATGCATCAAACACTTCTCCCTCACTTCTAGCTTCATCTTGATAATCCAAGAAACCAATATTGGAGTCGCTAGCTAATTCTTCTTCTTGTTCTAAAAAAAATTAGCATCATCTTATTGGTCCAACTCAGGTTGGAATGAGAAATCATGTTTAGCTTCAAGGTAACCAACTACTAAATTAGCAGGTGCTACTTCGATGGCAAGTTTCCCGTGTGGAGGAGGAAGGCGATTTGGTTATCCTTGATTTTTGGCAGCATTTTCTTGATATGACTAATTGTGAAATGTCCTTCTTGGCATATCTCAATAAGGAGGAGTAGACATACCTTGGGCCATTTGTCTTTTCAAGGCTAGCAGTTCATTTTTCAACTTTTGCACCATAGGTCTGTGGTGCCCATGGAAGAACTTTCAGCAAATGAAGAAAATTTATTTTTATTGGAGTCTTTTCTGATCTTACTTACCAGGATAAGATCATATTCTACCTCGATAGCTAAATTTTGGGCTACAAAAAGATCCATAGGACTGGCCCACCTTAATAGAAAACTTACTTCAAGAAGTTTAAAGTTGATGAAAAAGCACTTGAGATTTTCTAGCGTTGGCTGAGCGATCGTAAGAATTCAGTTCCTCAGCGTATTAAATTTAGCAATGAAGTCTCACATGGGCTCATGAAGTTCCTTCTTCATTTTCATAATCTGAGCTAACATGGCATGTGCATCTTTAGCAGGTTTAAATCTAACCTCAAACTCAGCCTTGAGTGTATTCCAGTCAGTTATAGTTTGAGCTTAAAGGTGGTAAAACTAGACCACGACAATACTTTGCAAAGTTTCTACAAATAGTCTCATTACTATATCTTCGTATTCTATGCCTATCACACCACATGCTATAGAGAAGGTAGAAATATGCTCATCAGGATGGACCTTCCCATCACCATAGAATTTGAAGAAATTCTTTCTTGAACTATGAGGTAGTTTGTGTAAAGGTGGGGCTAGATTGAGAGGACCAAAGGAGTTGCCCCAAGGGCCTTGGACTGCCATGATATGTCAATTAAATGGCAGGATAACAAATCTTGGTGGGGTTAGTATAGACAAAACCTTACTAATACTAAGACTAGAAGCTCCACCAGGTATGGGAGATCTGATGCTGGTAGGAGGGAAACTCCTGGTTTGCTGAAGGCGAGATGGTGGAGGAGAAATCTTAAAGTTAGTTCATCACACCAACTTGAATACAATATCAACAATACTTTGAGCTCTCTGGCTTCGCATGTACGATGGATTTGCCAGAGTGTAAAATGGAAAAGGACTAGAAATGCTTCAAGTTGAAGCTTGAGGCTTCAAAATACATGTTCATAATCCCCAGTAGATTTGCTAAAAGCTATTGGATGAATATTTTATCATCAAGAAAATAACAACAAAATGGGTATATCAACCACATTACAAGGAGATTTATATGGCAAAAAGTGTGGGTTTACCACATCATAATGAGATAAATCTCTTCTCTCATCAAGGGGAGGTTCCCTATAAATTACTTATATGCTATATATATATATATATATATATATATATATATATATATATATATATATATATATATATATATAAATAAGCAAAAAATAACACTCAAGGTAGGATAACACCATCCATCTCTCTTTTTCCAAAGATGATGTTCACAGAGCAAAAGATAAATCCTGGTTGATGACTGAAAGCATTCCTCTTCCTTCAAAATTGATGTTCAAAAATAGCAAAAAATCTTCTCAGGTAGTAACTAGGTCTAATAAAAACCCATGAAAGCACAAAGTCTTTCGTTGCTTCCCTCACTGATTTGAAGCATAGGTAATAGTAGAGTGAAGTGCAACTCAAAGTCTTCACCTAAAACTACAACAGATAATAAGATCACAAAGGATAAAAGTAATTCAAAGCCTTTCTGATATCCTTTAGAATGTCTTCGGATAATTTTTATATGCACTTTGCTTATTTAATCAAATAGATGAGAGATTATTAGGAAAGAGAACATAAGAATGATCTCCTAAGTAATACAAATTATTTCAACACAAAGTCTATAAATAACCTGCTTCTCATTCATTTAAGAAAAATGATTTACAAGCTGAGATCAAAGTCTTAAAAAGCATCTCAATTTTAGAAGAGTTTTTGCTCTCAATTATCAAAAATATAGATATTACAAAAGAGGCTCCCTCTACATATATATAGGGAAAAGCTTTCAAAATTGAGAAAAGACTTAATTATTAAAACCTAGTCAAAGATGAGTCTCTGTTGACTTTGAGACTTTTTTAGATTTTTACATGTATTTACATATGACAAAAGTACATGTGTAAATGTCCCAAGTCAATTACAAAGTACATGAGATAAATAGAGAAAAAGAAATGGAAGAAAAATTCAAATTTTATCACTAGCCTTCTTTAGATGAGCATCATACATGGAAATAGCTACCTGTATCTCAATACTATCTAGCACAATAGTATTTTTGAAAACCACCTTAGCTCTAACTGTGGCATTTCTCACTGTTTTGATTGATTTTGCATGACTAATTAACCTAGTTCTCAAATTATCTAGAGTTAACTGATTATCTAAAATATTATCCATAGAAGTCATTAAGAATGCTTTCTCCTCGAATTCCATTCAGATCATACCTTCGAACTCCTGAATCATTTCCTCTATTGAAATAAATTGGTTGTCTTGAGAGGTGAGTCTGTAAGGCAACTCCTCTAATTTGTTCAATAGACTGGTGTCACTTTCTTCACTGGCATCCTTGGAAGATTCAAGGTCCCTGATCAGTTCCTTAAGTACCCAGATCCTTTATATCAGTGATTCTTTAATTTCAATATAGGAATCTCTATTAGCAATGACGTTGATTGATAATAGGGTATGTATTTTTATCTCTTTCATCTTTGTCCATTTGCTAAGATATTTATCTGTGATTTTAATATCTTGAAAAATAATATTGATAAGGTCTTCTAACTCTATTCTCACTTTCTTCATTTTACCTATCTTCTCAGATACCTCTATAAACAAGGAAATCCCCTATGCATGCATCTTATCTAAGTAGTCTTCAAGTGCTTTTCCCTTTAGATAAGTCTTTTTTGCTTTCTAGATTACATGATCATCTATGAAGAAAGCCTTTGGAGTTACAGCTTCTAGAGCAAAAGTGAATCTCCTGATCACTATGGTTAATTATTCCACCATTTCTTTGTAATGATCTTTCATTTCTCTTTTTTTGTCAAAATTTTGGACCATAATATCCATCACAGATTGCAAATCACTCTTGGCACCCTCATGAGTTATTTTCCCTAACTCAACTCAAGAAATGGAGTAGCGGCTCATATCAAAATTTTCAAGATTCGCATCCTGTGGGGGTTTGGATATCTCCAAAAATTTGTGCCCCTTATCTCCAATCATTTTTGAAAACATTTTTGGCTTCTTGGGGGTCTTATCTTTCACTGGTACTATTTTACCAAAGTCAAAGTCATTTCGAGAGATAGCTTGCTTTTTATTTTTGGCTGTGAAAGTTGATAACCAAGGTGGGAGACCAGAAGCACTTACATTAGCAACAATCCCTATAGTTGGTGTCATTGGGGTACCACCTATACTACTGGTGGAAACAATGGGCATAGTGGGCATAGTAGGCATAGTATCAGTTAAAATCATGCCTGCTATTGAATGGTCAAAAGTGGAACTATCACTAATGTTGAAATAAGGACATGATAGACTAGGGATGGATCCTGATGAATGAAGAACATCTCTAGAAGTGCCTTGAGGGTTACCAAAAATAACTTTATAAGGAGAGGTGGCTCTAAAAGAGGGAATACTGATGGGAGAAATAGGTGAAGGAGTTGCAACAGGTGAGTGGGGTGGAGAAGAAATTTTTTTTGTGTCTGGCTACGCAACTTCTTACAGAGATTGAGCTTCCATTCCCTATTGACCCGTAGGCCTATCATCAATTTCTATCCATTCTACCACTTGTTCTTGGGTGCTTTGTTTCTCAACCCCCATATCTGTTGACTTTGGTTCTTTCTCAACAACCTTTGAATTCTTTGATACAAAAATGATCTTAGGCTTATGGGGCTTAGAAGGAGAAGGAATATCACTTTTATTCTTCATTCTATTTTTTTCTCTCCTCATCTCTTCTTAGAATTTGGTCTCTGATCTCATGATGAATTCTTTTAAAGTGATCCCCTTATTTTCTAACCAATCATTGGTGTTAGCCAATATTGGTTTGAATCTCATCCTCAAAGATGTCAACTCTTTTTGAGACCATTAGATCAGAGGAAGAGGAGAGTTAGCGACTTGTTCAACAAGATATATACTATTGACCAGATCTCTATCATCTATTAGATTTGGAGGGATATCAATGAGCCCTAGATACTCTATTTGCTTAAGAGATAGTCTGTTGTAGTCCATCTTCCTGATATCTTCTGCTGTCCTTAAATCTATCCAGACGTCTTTGATCATGGGTTCATGGAACTGAGTCTTCCTCCTGATCATGTCTTTGACACCTTTGTAGTCAAAATTGGGCCTCCTTTTGAAATTCTTCATGGTGCCAAGTTGCATTTTGGTCTCCATTGTCTTGCTTTTGTAATGGTCAATACCGAGTCCCTGCCAATTTCAATTGGGAATCTAAAACTGGGTTTCTTAAGCTCCATCTGCTTATTGTGTACGACAATAATTTGTCTACATAGCTCCATTAGGATTAGTTTATCTAAATAAAATCTAGGGAGCATATAGGGATAGCCTTGGAAAAAGCTAACCTATAGATAACATAAAGTAGGGAACTGTAAGAACATACAGTCAAAGTCATTCACAGAAGTCTAAGCTTCATCTGACACTCTTTTCTATTCTAATTGGGGGCTGAAGAGACAAAAATATTATGAAAAAAGCATCATTTACCCTCCTAAAATGATGGATTAAACAATATCAACTGAGGGTAATATTGATATACAAGGGTGGTTTTCTTGTCTCCCTCTGATGTCAAACTTGGAAAGGTTCTCATTGAAGCTGCAATGTATACTAGGTATGAAGTCATATAGAACTTCGAGGTAGTAGACACCTTTGTCAATTGCTCATGTAGATCATTATTGATCTGTTCTCCCCAAAAAATTACTTGTTTCCCCTAGAGAATTATGTTGATGAATGGATACATCCATACATGAAATTGAGAAGAAGATGGTAAACCTCGTACTCTGCTAAGAAGAGTAATCAAGTCACTAACTTCTTCTATAAAGTCACTCCTTAGAAAGTTTTGTGGCCATCTAGACAAGTTAGCTCTGGGAGTTTTAAGCCATCTATTATTGATCACCTTCTTTGCCTTCTCGAGATCTTTATCATATTCCTTTTGTGCTTCAACAAAGTCAATCTTCAACACTTCAGTCGTAGGAGGGCACATGAAAACTTTATCAATGAACTCAAGGTCTAGTCAAATTACTACATTACCACTAGCATCTGACATAGCTCTGGTATCTTTGTTGTAGAATTGGGTGCACTGGAGGATGAAATCTTTGTAATGTGACACTACATGAAAAGAGGATACCAGATGGATATTGCTCTTAATTATCCTCTTCATTTCAGAGCTTAGATTATTTGCGTTGGTTCTCTCTATGATCTCGGCCATATCTACATGCCCAATCTTTTTATCCCTAATGTCATCGAGATTAGAAGTGACTGAGGTGATTGGGAAAACACCTTGATATTGGTACTTCATCATGTTCAACTTCTTTGGAGAAACTTCAGTCATCAGGATGAGCCTTTGTTGAAAGTATGTTGATGAAGAAGGATCTTGAGGAGAAACTGTGATAAGAGTCATGATCACGCAATTAGGGGAAATATTGGTAATCTGGGAAAATTACATGTTGGGTGATCATGACCAGGGAAATTTGCTTGAAAGGTCTAAGGCATGAGTAGGTAAAAAAGTGGAAGGGAAGTGGGCTCGAAAGAAAAATTGAGAAAAATGAAAATTCTCTTAGAGTTAGGTTTTAAATGAAGGAAAGCATGTAGGGTGGCAAAAATTGCCACCCTTGCATGTTAAATAAGGCCTTTGTGTATAGATGGCAAAAATTGCCACCTATGCACATTAGGGTAGAAAGGTTTACATCAGTGGTAAAATTCACTAACAATGCATGAGGAAGGTCAAATGTGCATAGGTGGCAAAAATTGCTGCCAATGCACATAGTCAGAAGTTTTGTGTAAGGGTAGTGAAAATCACCGCCCTTGTACATGGTGGCTAAGAACTATGTGAGGTCAGTGATTTTCATCGCCAATACACAGGAAAAAATAGAAGGTAGTAATGGTAGTGATTTTGACTGCCATTACATGGGAAAGAATGGTTGAATGGTGTAAGTAGGGGATGAAGGAGGAGGGTCAAGGCATAGGAAATAAGAGGGAAAAGAAGACAAAAAGGAGAAAAACTAGAGAAGAAAAGAAAGAAAGAAAGAAAAAAACTATGAAAAAGAGAAGGAAAACAAAAATAAAATAAAAATTAAAACCCTACCTAAAGAATAATGCAAAATGATGGTTGAATCCAACTAAAACACGCTTCCTTCAGCTCACTTGATCATCTAGGGGTAGGGAAGAGGAGAAATAATAAAAGAATGAAATAAAATGAGGAAGAAAGGTGTTAAATGGGGTGAAAATTTCCCCCAACAACTTGACGTGCATGAAAATAAATGCCACTTGTAAAAATTGAGACCATGCAGGGGCAAAATTTTTTGTCTCCTCTGCATGTGAGTTTGGAAAGGAATGTAGGGATGATGAAAATCACTGATCTTGTATGAAATGTAACAAAAGATGCAAAGGCAAAAAATTTCATCACTCTTGCATGGAAGATGCAAGGGTGGCAAAAAATGCCACTTTGCACAAAATTCAAAATAATATGCAGTGGTGGCAAAAATTGCCGCCTCTGCATGCAAACTTAAGAAAACAACTAACTCTGAGAAAAGGGAGAAAATTTGTCATCTGACCGCATCAAGATTGTAACAATTTTCACATTTTTGGAAAAATGCAAAAAGGGAACATCATGAAATTCGAATGATGCTAGTTGAGCAATCATGAGAACAAGAAAAAATTGCCTCAAAAAATGAACTTAGAGTGAAAAACTCAAAACAAATAAGTTTCATAGGTGTTGTTCCAAAAATGAGCGTAGCTGATTTTGGGAACATGCACCATAGGATCTATGATAGTCATGAAAGAAATTTCAACAGATGAGGGAAATTTATTTCTATTAGGATCTCTTCTTATTTTACCTATAAGGATAAGATCATCTTCGACCTCGGTAGCCAAAATTTGAGCTATAGAAATATCTATATGGCCAACCCACCTCAATAAAAAACTCACTTCAAGAAGTTAAGATTTGATGAAGAAGCACTTAGGATTTTTTGTGTTGGTTGAGAAAATATAGGAATCTTGTTCCTTAGCTTATCAAATTTAGCAATGAATTCTCACATAGGCTCATGAGGATCCTTCTTCATTTGCATAAGCTGAGTCAACAAGGCATGCACATCTTCAGCAGGTTTAAACCTAGCCTCAAACTTGGCTTTGAGAGTGTTCTAATTAGTTATAGTTTGAGCTTGAAGGTGATAAAACCAATCCATGGCAGTGCCTTAAAAATTTTATACAAACAGTCTCACCACTATATCTTCATATTCCACACCTATCACACCACATGCTATGTAGAAAGCAGTAATATGCTCATCTGGATGAACCTTCCCATCACCATAGAATTTAGAATTTTTTTTCTTGAATTACGAGGTAGTTTGTGTAAAGGTGGGGTCAAATTGAGAGGGACAAAAGTGTTACCCCAAGGGCCTTGGACTACCATAAGATGATTATTAAATGGAGGAATAACAAACCTTTATGGGGTAAGTATGGACAAAATTTTACTAGCATTGAAACTAGAATCTTCATTTGGTATTGGAGATCTGACGTTGGTAGGAGGAAAACTCTTGGTATGCTAAAGGCGAGATGGTGGAGAAAAAATTTAAAAATTATTTTGTTGCACCAACTCAAATATAGGATCAACAATACCTTGAGCTCTCTGGCTTCACGTGTACGGTGGATCTACCAGAGTGTAAAATGAAAAACGATTGGAAATACTTAAATTTAAAGCTTGAGGCTTCAAAGTGTGCATTCTTATCCCTAGCAGAGTCACCAAAAAATTATTGGGTGAATATTTTGTCATCAACTAATTGAAGGCAAAATGGGTATATCAACCACAGCGTAATGAGATAAATCTCTCCTCTCAGCAAGGGGAGGATCCCTATAAACTATAACATATGAATATAAACTAAAAATAGACTTAGAGGTGATATCATACCATCCATCTCTCTTTTTTTAGAGATGATGTTCACAAGGTAAAGGAAAATTCATGTGTAATAGTTGAATCCATTTCTCTTTTTTCAAAAATGATGTTTAATAAATAGCAGGAAAACTTCCCAAATAGTAACTAGATCTGCAAGAAACCCATGAAAGCACAAAGTCTTTCGTTGATTCTCTTACTGATTTAGGACTAATATCATCCACTGAAAACTACAATAGAGTATATGATCACAAAGGATAAAAGTAGTTCAAAGCCTTTCTAATATCCTTTGTGTTGAAACACAAAACACACAAGCAAAAGATAATTATGGTAGCACAAAGTCTCCATAATCAGCTTCAAGACATCTTTCAAATTATTTACACTTGCTCTGCTTATTTGACCAAATGGATAAAACTGTATTTAGGGAAAAATATATAAGAACAATTTTCTATATAACACAAGTTATTTCAACACAAAGTTTGAAAGGTCACTTGCTATCTCATTCACCTGATAAAATATGATTAACAATCTGAGCTTAAAGTCTCAAAATGCCTTTCAATTTGGGCAAATTTTTGCTTCTAATAACTGAGAGACCTCCCTTATACCTAATAAGAGATTATAATATATAGCATCCAAAGAAAGACTTTGGCACTTTCTTTCACAAAATGACCCATGCTGCATTGAATGCATTGGAAAGAGGAAGTTCTATGCAAGGGCCATGCTAGAGCAGGTTACCAGTCCTAACTTTGGCATTTAACTCATATCAAATGTCTTATCTAAAGCATGGGTTTCCTGATCCTATAAAAGTCAAGGCCACTCCTATTTATGATACATAACTGTCCACTTGTCTTTACTCAAATGAAGAAAAATAGGTTGTGCCATTGAATGCTTACACTCTCTGATATCCACTTGGTGGACTGTTCCACCCACTAGAATAACTCTTCCACCAATGCTTGTGGATTCTCTATTTGATTCCCTCTTTCTTGCTATATTTTGTCTCTTCTTGGTGATTTGAGATCTTAGGGCTATCTTCTCACCTTATGTTGGCTTGTTTAGGTCCTTTTTTTAGTGGATCACTAAGTTTGTCCTCAGGTCTGCATTATTCGAAAATCAACGGTTATTCTATGGATGAGGCGTAGAAAGTAGTAAAAGAAGATACGAGGATAATATCATTAATATAGGAGGTGTTAGTTATGTCATGGAATCAAGGGAACAAATTTTGTCAATTAAAGTAAGTCCAATAGGAAGTAATCAAGAATAAAGTTATAAATATAATATAGAAGAGCAAAGAGATATTGAAAGGAATGTTGAAAATGGTCAAGAGAAATATAATTCATAAATAAGTGTTAGTAGTCATATTAGAGAGTGCATATAAAAAAAAGGAAAAAGATAAATTAATATAAGGGAGATTATTTAATGAAAACATTGAAGAATAAAATTAGTTAGAGAGAGAACATAAGGAATTAAAAACTTGAAATGACACAACCAACCCCTCCAAACTCCAACCACAAGAGGCCCAAGATCAAAGGAACCCTTTGGACCAATTAGTATCCCCCATGTCACTTTAAAAAATATAGGAACATCCATCTCTTATATATATCAATTGCCTCTTCTTATTAAGACTTATAATTATAATATTAGGATAGTGAAAATATCCTTTAAATGTTTTTTGTACATCATCCCATGTAGTGGCATGGATATAATAAGTTTTCATATACCATTTTAGGGTATCATCCCGAGTGTTCGAACAAAGTTAATACCATCAACCTCTCATAAATAATATCATAACTCTTCTAATATGAGTCTAATATGATCATGTGTTCTTTCGAATCCTTTGTATCTTTTTTGCATAGTGGAAAGTTCATTTTATTTTGTGTCATTGTGGTTTTCATAAGTGGTGTATGAATACTACTAGTATTGGTGTTACCACTATTTATCAAATTACTTGAAGAACTTACCCTACCAGTACTATTAATTTTTTTTAGTTGTTTATTTTTTTGTTAATTTTGGTTAAGTCCCTTATCTATTTTTAATTCATCTTGGAAGTATCTTATTCCTAATACTTTTGCTTGGTTTCTTAAAAAATTTCTTCTATTCTCAATATCTTCACTAAAAGATTTATATTTATCTTACACCTCTCTCTCTCTCTCTCTCTCTCTCTCTCTCTCTCTCTCTCTCTCTCTCTCTCTCTCTCTCTCTCTCTCTCTCTCTCTCTCTCTCTCTCTCTCTCACTCCACACACACACACACACACACACACACATGTATGTATATGCATATGTGTGTCTATATATATATATATATATATATATATATATATAGACACACACATATGCATATATATATATATATATATATATATATATATATATATAGAGAGAGAGAGAGAGAGAGAGAGAGAGAGAGAGAGAGGAGAGAGGAGAGAGAGAGAGAGAGAGAGAGAGAGAGAGAGAGAGGAGAGAGAGAGAGAGAGAGAGAAGTATAAGATAAATATAAATCTTTTAGTGAAGAGATTGAGAATAGAAGAGAATTTGTAAGAGACCAAGCAAAAGTATTATGAATAAGATACTTCTAAGATGAGTTAAAAATAGATAAGGGACTTAACCAAAATTAACAAAAAAATAAACAACTTAAAAAAATTAATAGTACTAGCAAGGTAAGTACTTCAAGTAATTTGATAAATAGTGGTAACACCAATACTAGTAGTATTCATACACCACTTATGAAAACCATAGTGACACAAAATAAAATGAACTTTCCACTATGCAAAAAAGATATGAAGGATTTGAAAGAACACTTGATCATATTAGACTCATATTAGAAGAGTTATAATATTATTTATGAGAGGTTGATGGTATTAACTTTGTTTGAACACTTGGGGTGATTCCCTAAAATTATATATGAAAACTTATTATATCCATGCCACTACATGGGATGATGTACAAAAAGCATTTAAAGGATATTTTCACTATCCTAATATTATAATTATAAGTCTTAATAAGATGAGGCAATTGATACAGAAAGAGAAGGAAATAGTAAAAGACTATGATCAGAGGTTCAAATTAATAATGCGAAAACTAGAGGAATCATTAAATGAAAAACAAAGAATTGAATGGTTTACTTTTAAATTGATCCCGTGCCTTTGAAAAAATATGGATATGAAAATATTTAATAAATTCATGGAAAAACTATAAATGGCATCATAGATGGAAACTCAATCAAGGATATGTGACACAACTACATAATTCAAAGATAATTTAGAAAGAATATAATTGGTGTTAGAACGATAATGAGTTTCGATAATTGTAGATTAATAATAAACCACTATGGGAAAAAATGGTACACCACTTATATGGAAGGACACTATAGGATAAAATATCCCCATAGTGATATTTTAAAAAGAGTAGTAACCAAAAGATCATCACATATACATGTGAGAATGTCTCATCCCATTTAGAAAGAAATATATGGAGAGAGGATGTACTATGGAATATTTAGGATATATGATCAACATACTCAACATTTATGCCCAATGATGGAATTGGATTTACCCATAAATTAATTGATGTATTTCACTAATTGTGGATATTTTAACAACTATAAGCACACCTTTCTTGACATATATGCATTAGAATATTTAAAAGATACCAATAAAAAAGAGAGGTAACATTTTAGTAAATTACACCACTATAATTATTTATGTGAAACCCTAATATGCCATACCCTAGTCAAAAATATCAAACACCTCCCAAAATTCAATATTTTTAATACCATAATACCAAACCACAATATTATAATAGCAACCAAGGTGGTTATAGGGGATGTGGTGAGGTAGGATACATGGGAGGATAATGTAGAGGATGGGGAAATTACCAAGGGGGAGAAGGTAAAATAAAAATTATAACCAAATTTATAATTAGGAGAGACCACCACTAACATGTTATAAATGCAAAAAAGTGGGACATATTGCTATACATAATATTGATGAATTAAAGACAAAGTTTGAATTATTTCATGAAAAAGGAACACATAAATCATTATCATCCCCTAAAGTGACACCATTATATAAGAATGATAGAAAAAAGACTGATGAGTTAGTATAATTTCCCCCCAAAAAAGGGAGAAAACATTTAATGAAGTTACCAAAAGGACATGATACAAAAGGGTGGTGTTATGAAGTTCACCAAGAAACAAGAGATGATAAGATTGTAGTTGTGGAATAAAAACCACTAAAACATACATCTATATCCAATAAAATAAAATAATCTTAAGAAATAGTGAAGGAATAGAAGGAGAGACCACAAAAGAAGGATCTCAATATTAGTAATGATGACTCAAAACTAAGAGTGGAAATAACCATTTATATAAAAATTAAAACAAGGAAAGAAAATGAATTATCTACTAATTCCAAAAAATAATCAGAGACAAATGATGAAAGGTGAAAATCTAGTATACATGAACATGACCGCATAATGGAGAAAATCCAAAAAATAATACAATAAAAATAAGATAAGGATCAACTCAAATTGACTTATTTCAATGAGGATAAGATTGGGGATTTAAAATGAATGATGAAACTAATTAATAAACAAGATATGGTGACTAACTTATCACAATTCTATAAATACTAGAATAAGAAGTAAAGAGGACACATGGTAAAAATAATTGAGAAAAATTAGATTAAAAATAGAAAGAATATATTTAGACTTAGTAGGAAGTGGAAAAAAACTCCCATTGTAATCAATATAAATATATATGGCCATGATGTAAGAAATACATTATTGGATCTCGGCACAAACACAAACATATTAATGCATAATACATGGGAGCTACTTGGTAAACCACATTTGCATACTACAAAATATGATACTATAATGGTTTATGGTACACCACACTCATTAATTGGAACTTTATTATATGTGGAAGTAAATTTAATGGGAATACAAATAAAAATAGACTTTAAAGTGATCGATATATGATATACGCTACTCAGCCTTGTTAATTTTGGAATGGTTTGTTAAATGTAATGGTTTATTAAACTTTGAATAATATTAAATTAAATTCAAAGGAAATATATCAATAGTCCACTTTCCACCAGAAATAGGAGTAGGAACTATATGGTAATAAGAGTTATGTTTGGATGATGAGGAGAGTGATTTTGATGATCTTTTTGGTATATACACACTAAATAAAATTCTAAAAATAGAAGATGACCATGAGCTCAATGAATAAGGGGAAATAATACTAGGTGAAGATGAGGTAGAAACAAATATAGAAGACAAATTGAAGCATAGATGTAGGGGACACTTGAAACAATAGTAAGAAATGTATGTTATATGAGGAAAATACCATGTAGATGGAAAAACATTACCACATTACAAAATCATTTTATATAAATAATAAGGGATTACCACATAGAGGATCCTAAAAAAAATAACCAAATTTACCAAGATTAGGTTTGTTGAAGATTATTTGTAATAGATGATAAGGGTATTCTCGTAAGAGGAAATATAGTAGAAGTCCATTGATGACACATTAACTATAATTTCCATAACATGGTTGAAAACTTATAAATCCACCATCTGAAGTTGTAAAACCTTTGGGATATTACTTAAGAAAAAGTTTATTAAGTCAAAATTCTATTTTATAGAAATATGGAAATACGCTAGAACAACATTTCCAAGGAGACACATTGAACAATGTGAAAAGGTATGGATGTTAAAAGGTACAACCAAAAGATACCTATGGGAATAATTATTTTACTAGACATTAAACACATTTAGAAAAACATGGCACATGAATCAAGAGATGTGAAAAGGAACTGATAGATGGGAGGACCTAAAAAATGGATTTTTGTAGAACTTTCAACTTTTAGGATCTAAAACTGGGGTTTTTCAAGCATTGCAAAAGATAAAAACATTATTATTCATGAAAGACTCTGCCATAAAACAAAATTTTAGTAAAATATATAGAATTAGGAAATATGGATGATTGGGAATAAATTGGTACAATCATAAGAGAATTACCAAGGAATGTAAAAACACATAACAAAGTAAAAGAATGCAAGAATATGACATATTTTTAAAAAATCACAAAATAAGAGGAGGATGATGAGGAAAAACTATAAAACATAAAAATAGATAATTAAAAAGGATATAGACAACTCCCAGATACTACAAAGGACAAAAATTGATGATTTTATCATCCATTTAAAATTAGAGAGGAAAACATAGCTACAAACAACAATCCGAAACTGGACAAAGTAGGGAATTACTAGGCATAAGAAGTGGAAAAGATATTGGAATTATAAAGGGAATTTGAGTATATATTATTAATAACATTTAAGGAGATAAAATTAATAAAATAAGACATTAAAACTATGAAAATTAAATTTAAAGATGATATAAAACCCTTGAAAAAATGACCATACTGACTGAATCCCAATGTCAAGGCAAAAGTAAAAACTAAGTTGGATAAGATGTTAGCTGGTGGCATAATAACCCTTATAGAGGATGCATAATGGATTAGTCCTATGGTAATTCAAAACAATAAAATTTGAGTAATACACATCTACATTGACTATAGAGAGTTTAATGAGGCTTGTTTTCATGATCATTTCCCAACATCATATACTGAAGAGATATTAGAAAAAACTATGGGAAGAGATATCTATTTATTCACCAATGGATTATATGGATATAATAAAGTATGAATAACACCTGAAGATCAAATAAAGGATACATTTTATATGGAATGAAGATCCTGTATGTATATAGTTATGCCCTTTGGATTGGAAAATGCACTAGCTTTGTTTAGCCATATAATGGTGAATGTATTCAAAAAAACTATACATGAGTTTTTATATGTGTATCATGATGATTAGACAATGTAATAATTGATTAAGAATCATGTTCAAGTGATAAGTCCAATGTTCCAAATATGTTTTCAATTGAACATTTATCTTAATCTAAAGAAATACATTTTTGCCACACCATTTGGCACTTTACTAGGGCACATAATATGCAAATAGGGCTTGATGGTAGACCAACTAAAAAATGAAATTATCATAAATAAACATTTTCCTAAGACATAAAAGGAGATTAGGAAAATTTTGGGTTATAATGGATATCTTCATAAATTTATAAGAAACTATGGAGCCATAAGTGTACCAATAGAATATTTATTGAAGCAATGACATAAACAACCTCTAAATTGATGAACACAATGTCAGGAATCATTTGACAAATTGAAAAATAAGATTGTAGATACCCTGATAATAGTGTTTTTAAATTATAATATTTTATTCCACATTCATTTGGATGCCTTTGGAATAGCAATAGGAGTGGTGTTGGCATAACCTCATAGAAACATAGATAATCTAATTTCATTTACAAGTAGGTAATTAGAAAAGGTGGAATGAAATTACTCTACCACTGAACAAGATGAAATTACTTTTGACTAAATGTAAAGGGTGGGTTTTGGTTGGGTCCCATCCCATTTTAAAAAAATAGGTACAAAGCTAAGATGAAAATACTAACATAAATGAAACATCAAATACATTATGAATAAATGTTTATATACACCACATAAATAATGACTAAATAATAAAAAACTAGAAAAGAATAGATAAATGATTACATATCCATATCCTTTAAAATGATATTCCACTCCTTAATAAGATTATTGATAACATCTTCAATGTCACCCACCATGATGTTATCTATCTTCATAGTTTTCCCTTGTCCAATCCCTTGAGTCTCTTACTAGCATGGTCTCCACCTTGTTGATCTTTCCTTATCTTAATCAATTCTTTCAAAACATTGATATTAGAGATAAAATCCATGATAGCCACCTTACTCATTTGAACTATATTTTGTATAGCATCTTCCACTTTGTTCCTTTCCTCCTCTAACTTATCCATTATATCTTCTAATTTAATTAATTTAGAAACCACATCTTCACCTTCTTAAAAACAAATGGACATTAGATCCACCTCAAACATAAATCTTAACATTAGCAACCTCAATAATCATAGAAAAAATACTTGTGGAGATTAATATCTAGAGTCAAAGCTCTAATCCTCTCTTGTGTACTACCACTATCAGCTTCTCCCTCCCTATTATTCCTTTTACAGGCCTCACCAACAACAATAATCTTTCTACATAACATCCTTTAATTAAACCTCATGCTTCTCCTCCCCACTAGAATATCTTCTAACATAACAAGATGAAATTACTATGGTGTATGCAATGCAAAAATTTAGACATTATCTATTAGAAACTCTATTTATATTTTTTACAAACCATGATCCACAAAAATATTTGATTAATAGACCAGTGATTCAAGGAATATTTACCATTGGCTAATGTTATTCCAAGAATTTGACTTTAAGAATGTGGTAAAACTAGGGAAAGTGAATAATGTGACTAAATACCTATCTATAATCACCATAGGAGGAGACATAGGATCAATTAAGGACGTGTTTCCTAAATTTCACCTCTCCTAAGTGGAATGAATATCTAAATATATGGAAAGTATTGCATAATTCCTATCCATTAGAGAGTTTCTATAAAAATACAGTAAATTACAAAAAAAAATTGATGATCCAAGAATTTCCCTTTATGCTAATTGAAGGGGGATTGTATAAGAAAGGAAGATATGAGGTGTTATGGAGATTATCATTACCATATGAGTGGAATAACATACTAATAGAATCATATGATGGAGTTTTAGGAGGGCACAAATCTAAAGAGAGTACAAGTAAGAAAATACTATTAGTATGCCTATGGTGGCCAAAACACTTCAAAGATTCACATAAATATGCAATAAATTGTGACATGCCAAAGATTGGGCAAACCCAACACCAAATATGAGATTACCCTCCACCCAATGTTATTTATATCCTCATTCAAGAAATGGGCCATTAATTTTATAGGTCCTATCAAACCCATGGCAAGAAATAATAATGATAGATTCATTATTACCATGATTGAATACTTGACAAGATGCTATAAATAATGCCAAAAAAGGATTGCACAACTAAGACTATGTAAAATTTAATATAGAAAAATATAATCACACAGTTTATATGCCCATTAAGTATAATGATTGATCGGGGTAACCATTTTATCAATATGTAGATGCTAGTTTTATACACCCTTGTGTATTAACTTATGCGTCATCATATTTATGTTATTTATAACATAGCAACACCCAAAAATTAATTATTTTAAATAATTACATTTTACTTTCCCATTTACCTTTACCACATAGGTTAATTGCATTGAATTTAAATAATAATTAACCCCTATTTACCCATGGTAATTAATTCTATTAATTACTATATACCACCCTTAACCATTAAAAATCAAATAAAAATAAATTACCCAAACTCTCAACAATCTTAGCTAGTTTCGTTAATGTGATATTCATTAATTTTGGCATGCAGTTCAAAACAATATTAGCTTGTTTACCAAATTAGGTGGATTGACATCGATCCTCTAAGATTAACACATATTGGTTAGGATTAACATCGATCCATAAATATTTATCAAAATTCCATTGCTTGGGAGGAATGAACATGAAAAGAAGGAAGCCATTTTGATCATGAAATTCTATCCTAACCAGTCTTGACCCTGCATATACACATTACCAACACCTTACCACTTTGAAGAACACTTAACTAGTGACTTTATCAGGGTTTTTTTGAGGTCATTTACATTATTTTGGCATCTCTTTATCTGCATGTTTTCAACCAACCAAGGTTAGTATCTTATCATATTTAAGTTTTATTTATCTTATGCAATCTCTATGTTTTTATTTACATTCAGTTTTGATTATTTTATCAAAATTTTAGGCCATCATTATAGTCTATTTTATAGTTCAACACTTTTACATAGAATCGACATAAATTCATTTGAATCGATGTCAATCTTGTAGAATCAACGTCGATCCTTAGGATCATCATCAATCCCTATCAAACTATAAAAATAGCCTTAAGTAATCTATTTTACATCTTGAGTATCTGTTAAATTGATACTCTGGTTTACTAAAATCTATGTTTTCATGTAGATGACCCTACCCAGATTAGTACATGATTCTATTAACATCTTTGATGTTCCCATAATCCCTCAACCTCTGTTTGCTGATCAAAGTAACATTGCATTTGAACTAGGAATTTATATTGTGGCTTTTATACATAATTTTGAATACATTAATGAATAATTGGCTATAATCCAAGAGGATGTTGATGAAGCTATATAATTTTGGGATAATTAAT
The DNA here is from genome assembly GCA_037957365.1 of Torreya grandis. Taxonomy (NCBI): domain Eukaryota; kingdom Viridiplantae; phylum Streptophyta; class Pinopsida; order Cupressales; family Taxaceae; genus Torreya; species Torreya grandis. Next base: position 826,274 of record JARHVA010001653.1, read on the forward strand.
TTGATCAGATTAATCTTGTTATAGATTAAATTATCTTTGGCATTGTCTATTTATCCATATATATCTTTATAATTTCATGTTTATTTATAAACTTGAATGTTGAATGTGGGTTGAAATCTATCTAAGGAAGCATATCACTTCTTGGGATTGGTTTCTTGCTAGGCAAACCATTTATTTTTCTATTAATCCATTTTTTGTTTAAGTGTAGTGAATTGCAGTCATTCTTACTAAGCCAAATCTCACAAAGCTTGATCTATGGTGTGCAACTAACCTTAATTCTAAACCTTGCATTTACTTTATTTTTAGTAATTATATCACATTAAAAAATTAAAAAAATACTAAAACATTAGATCACTTTATTTTTACTAAGATGTACGTAATTACAAGTACTAATCCCATTAGGTTCATGCATTCTAAGCCTTACAAGAATTAGTGAATGGCTAGATGGATTATGCTTCTAGCTAAGTTTGATCTAGAATTTATCCTTAAATTTTTTTTAAAGGGTAGATTATTTTTGATCAATTGGCTAAAACACCTCTTAGTGATAATCGACCAATAAATTATGAATTTCCTAATGAATGTATCGCTTACACTTCCCAATTAGTCCCAAAATATCAAATTATTCTTTTATTTGATGGGTCTAAATGTGAGCAAGGAGGTGGGATGGGAATTATATTAATCCCCCCTCAGGGTATTCCCATGCCTTTGTCTTTTAAGTTAGACTTTGATTTCACCAATAATATGGCTGAGTATGAAGCATTGATTATAGGGATTTATACTACCCTTGTATAGGGAGTCAGGTCCATTAATATCTATGGTGATTCTCAGCTAGTGGTCAATCAAATTAAAGGTGTATATCAATGCAAGAATGATATCCTTCAGTGATATAAGACCTTAGATGATCAAATTTTATCCACCTTCAAACATTATGCCATCTAAGCTACCCCTAGATCAATGATTAAGTTCATTGATACAATGGTGTCTCTTGCTTATTTTATCCCATCCTCATCTTAGGAGTCTAAATTATTTATCTTTATCTATGAAGTTAATAAACCTTCCTACATAAGGACTAATCTTCCATCCATCAATAATATTGAGGAAAACCCAAAGGAGCCATGGTATGCAAAACTATTTGCTTATTTTTAATAATTTGTCTATAGATTATCTCCTCATTTATCCAAAAGTGCTAGATTCATCTTCTAACAGAAAGCTACCTACTATATCATACTATGAGGTGTTCTTTATAATCATGGATTTGATGGTATTCTTCTCTATCGTCTCTAAAATCATGAAGCTACCCTAGCCATATAGGAAGTCCATGATGGGTCATGTGGTGGACACTTTAGTGGCTACAGAATTGCTAAGAAGATCTTACATCTAGGTTAGTATTGGCCCACCCTAAATCAATATTGTTGTGCATATGTTAATAGGTGAGTAAATTTTTAGTAGCATATAAACTTATCCCATGCCCCTAGTGAAGGATTGTAGGTAACATTGGACTTCTAGACATTCTCCCAATGGGGGCTCAATCTTATAGGGAAAATCAATCCTAAATCCTCCCAACATCATCACTTTATTATCACCTCTATTGAATAATTCACTTAGTGGTGGAAGCTATATCTCTTATCTTAGCTAAAGCATAAAATATTATGGAGTTTATTCACCAACACATTATTTGTCATTTTGGAGTTCCATATAAAATTATAACAGATAATGGAAAATCTTTTAAAAATAAAAAGTCTAGGTGTTATGTGATTCATTTAAAATCAAATTGAGTTTTTCCTCACCCTATTACCTTCAAGCTAATGGTCAAGTTGAAGTGTCTAATAAAACTCTAGTCAAAATCCTAACTAAAGTTATTAATGAAGTTGGTAAGGATTGGCATCTTCGTATCCCTTTCACCTTATGGGCATATCGAACTAGTATTCAAACCCCTATGGGTGCTACTCTATTTTATTTATTCTATGGTTCCTAGGCTATACTTCTATTAGAAGTCCAAATCCCTTCCCTATCCATCTCCCTTAAGACATCATTTCTAATAAATATTTTCATCAAGAACGTTTATCCTAATTTGAACTCTTAGATGACCATCATGTAATAACCCTTGATAACCTTTGTATATATCAAGAATGATTAAAACAAGCATATAATAAACTTGTAAGAGAGCATGAATTTAATATTGGAGATCTTGTGCTTAAATAAAATAAACATGTCACTAATATGGAATGAAGTAAAAGGGGTAAAGTTTCTCCTAATTAGCTTGGACCATACATCATAACACATAAATATGGATCTAGCGCATATCATTTGACTTCTCTTGATGGTAAACCAGAATGAGAACCTCTCAATGTAATGCATCTACATCCTTACTATAGTTGATAGATTTGGGCTCATCTTGGTTAGCTCATCTTGCATCTTGTCATATTCCCTTATCTCAAAATACCAAATAATGATATGAGAGTTTTGTGGTTATCCAGTAGTCACTATAACCTCAACCTTCAATATGTATACCCTATCTCTATACATAACATTCTCTCATGGATAAACTTCACCTATAACAGGAGAAACTCTAGACCATTATTTCCCTTATTTCTTAAAAACCATTAAAATCCTAAGATAACACAATAATCTCATGTGATGAATTCATGGAAGCCATCCTAAGGTATCCTTTTATGACATTTTGCCTTATCTTCTTTAGGATCCAAAAATCAAGTAGTAAAAATTAAAAAAGAATCAAAATGAGCTAAATAATTAGACTGATCCCTCGAAGGATAGCTATAATCAAATAAAAAGGCAAAATAACAAACTGATCCCTTGAAGGATAACTATGCAAAAATGTTAAAATGTAGACCACTCCCTTGAAGGATGGCTACCAAGCTAAAAACTTCTTGCATTAATTATTTTTCAAAATTATGCCACTTTAAAGCCATATATATATAAATTGTCAAAAGTAATATCCCAAGAAAGCTTCCCGTATTGATCACTCTCTCATTGGCATAAAAATTATTCCTGAAGGATAAATCCTAATTTTGAAATATGAGGTGAAAATGAATTATCTCTAAAGCAATATATTACCCATCCCATCAAAAGCATATAATCCTAATAAATGACCAAGGTCAAAGCTTTAACTAACCTAGGTAGTGTCATAGTATATTATCATCTAGTAAAGGATGCATAAGCCATGCATATGAAATATTCTCTTTTGTTTATGTTCGAAGTCAATGCCAAGTAAATCCATAATATGTAATAACTAAAATCCATAAAACCACAACCATTAAAAACATTAAAAGCTGTCTATAATCCATAATCATAATCCATTTAGAAAAAATATATCTCATGCTATAACATTATTCATAATTATCATTAGGCATAATACATAATCATAATCCATTTATTAAAAAAATAACTCATGATATAACATCCATAATTAATAACTCATAACCATCTGCAACATATATAATAACGATAATCAAAATTAAAGCATAACATCTAACATCTATAATCCATCACATCCATAATCTAAAATCCATCCATAACATGCATGATAGCAATAATCAAAATTATAATGCATAACATTTAAATTCATAATCTAAAAATCCATCCATAAATCCATGAAATCATAACATATCTCTAACTATCTATTGGTTGAATATTTTGTCTATCAGCGTACTGGTAAACAAAATAGGTCTAATCAGCAAAAGTAGGAAGATTAGTCATCCAAATGTGTAAGTTTATCACATCAGAAGGAGACTGCTCTCTCCTCTCATCAAGGGGAGGTTCCCTGTGGATATGCTATATGTATGTATAGATAGAAAATAATACTCAGGGATAGGACAAGCCATCCATCTCTCTTTCTTCAGAGATGATGTATACAAAACAAAGGAAAAACTCAAGGGAATGATAGACAACACTCCTCTTCTTTCAAAAGAACTATTCAGCCAACCACAAGAGTACTATTGGAAATAAAAGCAGAATGTAACTGAGGGCATAGTAACCAACAAGTCGAGATACAACACAAAGTTTGCACCTAAAATGCTCAAGAGTAATATGCTAAGGATGATGAGTGCACAAAGTCTTCTCAAAGTCCTTTACACTATAATGAAAAATAAAACACACTGAAGGCAACTATGGGGGCACAAAGTCTCTCCACAGTTGATTCTTCAGGACACCTTCTTGACTAATTTTACTAATCCTGCTTGTTAAATTAATGGAACAAAAAATATATCAAGGAAAAAGACATCAAAATAGATTCCTCAACAACAAAGATATCACAACACAAAGTCTGAAAAAATCCCTTGCTTTCTTATTCCAATAACAAAATATGATAAACAGACTGAGTATAAAGTCTCAATGATGCCTCTCAATTTGGGCAGAGTTTTGTTTATATTGTCAAAAAAAGAGATCTTTTTTATAATGAAAGAAAGTCCCTTATATAGCCACTTCAAGAAGGACTCAGGAATAATAATACATCATGATGCGTTGGGAACTATTAGGAAGACAAGCTGGAACTTTGGGGCATTTTACCCATTTGATCTTCTCAATGTAGATAAACAAGCCATGCAATTGAAAGATTACAACTTTCAATGTCCACCTGGTGGTCTGATCTTGTCTTCATTGTTCCTACTTTTTTGGTTAATAGAATCGGGCCCTGGATTCATTCATTGTTCTATCTTTCCTCACTTTTTGCTAGTTTAGATCTTGAATTTTGGGAATGCATTTGGGTCTATAAATCCAAAGGATCAATGGCTATTTCATGGGCTTTAAAATTGACGTTTACATACCCGTCAATATGCTCTCAATGGCTAGTTCACTATCTTAAATTTGACGTCTTTGGGTGCGTCACCCCTTGGTCCTCTTTTAGCTTTTACCTTTATATTCTTCCAATTTGAACTTGTTCTTTTGGGCCTTGAGAAATGACCTATGTCGAGTCAAAATAGCCTTTTACTTTGGCCACCGAGAGTCCCCCACAAGGGCACCTACCCTTCGGGGTCCTTCGACAGCCCTTTGCCTTGGCAATTCCCACAGATAAATCCCTAGGCTTTCTCTTTCTCTCGTGAATGTTTCCTCATGCAAAAGTTTCCCACAGACATTTCCCTAGGGAAAATTCCCACAGACAAAAGTTTGGGGAAAATTCCTGCAGATAAAAAGTCTGCAGAATTATTTGTTTTGCCAAATCTTTGAACAAGTCTTCGGATTTTGCCCCCACAACCACTTAGAATTCTTTCAGACTTTTTGTCTAAAGGAACTCATTCAAACAAAAATTTTAAATAATTAAGTGTTAGCCAATTTTTAAATGCCTTAAACAAATTTGAAAGAATTACCTTTCAGCTTCCTTGAAAAATGACCCTTTCGAAGGGTGCTTTTATTGATTAAGTGTCCTCTGCAAGGGCACTTGTCCTTCGAAAAGTTTCCTTCTACATTGATCCACCCCTTTAAACTTTGGTGATGAACCAAGATGTTGAACCAATCAGTTGAACCAAAAATGGTTCAAGTCGATGGTTCAAGCTGATAGTTCAATTGGATGAAACAAGTTGATGAACTAAACATTAAACCAAACATTATGAACTTGCCTTTGAACCAACAATTAAACCATTTTGTTGAACCAATCAGTTGAACCAAGGCTTTGAACTAAAATTGGTTCAAGTTGATAGTTCAACTAAATGAACTGACTAAATGAACCAAGTGGATGAACCAAGTGAATGAACCTGCTATTGAACCTATAGACATTGAACCAAAGGATGAACTAAAAGAATGAACCAACTGAGTGAACTATTTGGTTGAACCAAAAGACACAGTGAAATAAAGCATTGAACCACTTGGTTGAACTGAGCCATTGAATCATTCCTTTGGTTAAACCTACCAATGAACCTTGAACCCATTGAACCTTTGAACCAAAGTGGTTCAATGGTTCAAGCTGCCTTGATTTGGCCAAGTGTCTTGATGCTGATGAACCAATTGAAGCGGTTGAACTTTGAACCTTGATGAAGCGCTTAACTCTTGCCAAAGACATTGAACTTGTTAAACCTTGAACCTATTGAACCTTTGAACCAAAGTGGTTCAATGGTTTATTGGTTCAAGTCTCTTTTTTGCCCTCAGATGCTTGTCGATGAAGATTTTCAACTGAACCAAAGCTCTAAACCAATCCTGAAGAATGACTAAGTGTTGAAAACTGATTCTTTTAACTAAAATCGCTTGCAAAAAACTTTGAACCTATGTAAATGAACCTACCTATAGAGTTTGTATATTCTTTGAGAAGCTTGGAAAATGAGGAATTTGAATGTGTAGGACAAATTTTGGAAATGGAAGAGACAGTTTTGGTCTGTAAGACCAAAATAGTTCAAATGTTGTCCCAAAAATGACTGCTACTTTTGGGGGACAACAGATGGCTCCAGTTGGGGAACTTCTATCAATTGTAAAATGAATTGAAATGAGTAGAATCTAGAATTTCAAGTGTCTTCATGTGTACCATTGGGCTTCGAAGTCATGCTACCTAGAAATGAAAGGCTCTAAAAATGGAAACAAACAAAACAAAATAGAATTGAAAAATGTACAAATATACATATATACAGATGGAATGATCTGATACTTCAAGATTTAAAGTATTTCAGATGCTGCTTTTTGGGAGACAATGAAAATAATGTTCTATTTTGGTAAACCAATAGGAAACTATTTTGTCCCCAGAAATGGTGACAGGCAAATAGAGCTCTCCACGAGGAAACTGATTTTTTGCATCTTCCTGTTGACTCTTTCTTCTTCTTGTTCCAAGGCAAGATGTGGTCTTCAAACTAGAAACCATCACTCCTTGCTTTCTTGGTGATGGATTCCTTTGCTTGATTTTGATATTCAATAGCATGATCCACCATCATAACTTGCTTCTCTACTAGTTTAGTCCAGCACATGATTGGATCATCCAAGTCAAACTCTTGATAAATTGTCAGATTATCATCTCCTTTGATGTGGAATTTGACTTCTTCATCTTGAGCAATTTTCAATTTAGGTAATAGAGATTCACATCCAGCTGTGTTGTTGGTGTTACTGACTAGAAAATTTCATGAAGAAAGAATATCTCTTTGAGGAGATATCAACATAGTCCCAACTCTATCATTGGTGGAAGAATTGTTGTCATCATCAAAAGTTGATCTATTATCAGATTTCTCTTCATTAGAGATGGAAGATCCTTCCTTGTTTATACTGTGCTCTACCAATTCTCCTAAAGTCTTATTGGGATCAATTCATGGATTGCTAGTTATAGGACTTTCATCTATAGGAACATGAGCATCCTCTATGGTAAGGAAATAATTACCCCTACCTGAAGATTCAAATAGAATTTGTGCTGCAGGGGATGATGTTTGGGTAACCACGTATTTTGCCTCCTTTTCAAGGAGCAATCTCTTTATTATGCCTTGGATAGGGATCCTTGCTTTAGATAGGTCCATGCTTAGTTCTCCTCCTACGTCCTTGCAAAAATTTCTTCCAAGTAAAATGCCATATGATGTTGGGACATCAGCCACCAAGATAGTCATCTTAATCCTCTTATCTAGAAAGGCTATGAATGCAAATTGGGCATCTTTGATTTGCCCTAGAAATGGTACTTGCTTATTCTTCATGGAAAAACATCTCCCAAATGTTTTAGTTAATGTGAGACCAAGAGACTCAGTGACTTTAGCAGGCATGACATTATTAGATGTGGCTGAGTCTATAATACAGTTACTTAGCCTGTGGCCATTGATTAACAAGGAAACATAGAAGAGTTCTATTTTTCCAAGAGTAGCTGGAGGAGTAATGAATAGATTATTTAGAATAGGCATATTCTTTGGAGAATCAAGAATTACTTTTTTAGCCTTTTGTCTTGCAGGGACGGTTTAATTTTTAACATATTGAACTAGCTTATTCAATTGATCTGGATTAGACTACAAGTATTCAAATTTAGACATCTATATTTTTGTCTTTTTGACATGATCAATTATGTCAAATGGCTGAATTGAGCTAGGTATAGAGAAAGGTACTTCAACTTTCTGAGTTTTAGGAAGGATTGGAGGTGGGCTGGTTTGTGAATTGGGAGTAGAAGGTGAAGGTGAAACATATGTTTTACCTTTTGGGTGATGATCAGATCTTTTCATTGAAAATGCAAAGCTATCCCATGTTTAGCAATTATGATTGTTGGTTGAGATTGTTCTTCTGTCTTTTCTTTATCAGCTTGTTGGACTGATTGGTTCTTGGACTTGGTAAACACTGCATATGATCCATTTGAAGCTTTTCCTTTGCTTTTGGGTTCATCCTGGTAATTCAAGAAACTAATGTGGGAGTCACCAGTTGATTCTTCTTGATTTTCTTCAATGATATCAACATCATTTTCCTGATTCAATTCAGGTTGGAAAGAGAATTCTGATTCTGCTTCAAGGTATCCCATTGCTGAATTGGTTGGAGGAGCTTCCAGTGTAAGTTTTCCTTATAGGTGAGGAAGGCAATTTTTTTGCCCTTGGTTTTTGGCAACATTGCCCTGATATGACTAATTTGGGAATGTCCTTCTGTATGTAGGATCAGAAGACATTCCTTGAGCCATTTGCTTCTTAAGAGCAAGCAACTCATTTGCTAGTTTCTACACCATTAGATCTGTGGTGCTTGTAGATGCAAATTCAGAAGATGATGAAGCTTTGTTTCTATTTGGATCTCTTCTTATCTTCCCTGCTAAGATGAGATCATCTTCTACTTTAGTGGCCAAAAGTTGAGCTACAGCGAGATCTATTTGACCAGCACGTCTCAAGAGGACACTGACTTTAAGTAGCTGAGAATTAATGAAAAAGCATTTGAGATTCTTAGCTATAGGTCGAGTAATGATAGGAATTCTATTTCTCAATTTGTCAAATTTAGCTATGAATTCTCTCATAGGCTCATATGGCTCTTTCTTCATCTATGTAAGTTGAGCTAGAAGTGTGTTTACATCTTTTTTAGGTTTGAATTTGGCTTCAAACTTAGCTTTAAGAGTATTACAATCATTCACAAACTAAGCCTATAGATGGTAAAACCAATTTATAGTAGTACCTTGTAGTGTTTCAATAAAAAGCCTAAATGCTACATCTTCAAATTCTACTCTGATTACTCCACAAGCTATACTAAATGCTGCAATGTGTTCATCACAATGAACTTTCCCATCACCATAGAATTTAGGGAAATTCTTCCTAAAATTATGTGGAAGATCATGTAGAGGAGGACTAAGATTGAGAGGACCAAAATCATTACCCTAGGGGCCTTGAACTACAATTATAGGATTTTGAAAAGGAGGGATAAAAAATCTCAAAGGGGTAATTATAGGCACATCTTTATCAATAACAAAAGTAGATACTTCATCTGGTAATGGAGATCTAGATTTAGTAGGAGGGAAGCTCTTGGTTTGTTGGAGATGAGATGGTGAAGGAAATAGATCAAAATCACTTTATTGTACCAGCTCGAACATAGGATCAATGATACCTTTAGCCCTTTGACTTCCTGTATACCTTGAATCTGCCAAATTATGAAACAAAAATGGAAAAGACTTGACTTTGCTTTAGTTTGAAGCTTGAGAATTTAAACTATACATTCTTTCCCTATTAGTGTGGAGGTGAATGAATAGGCTATAAATGGATAATGGATATATCCCCAGCAGAGTCACCAAAAACTGCTGGTTGAATATTTTGTCTATCAGGGTACTGGTAAACAAAATAGGTCTGATCAGCCAAAGTAGAAAGATTAGTCATCCAAATGTGTAAGTTTATCACATCAGAAGGAGACTACTCTCTCCTCTCATTAAGGGGAGGTTCCCTATGGATATGTTATATATATGTATAGATAGAAAATAATACTTAGGGATAGGACAAGCCATCCATCTCTCTTTCTTCAGAGATGATGTATAAAAAACAAAGGAAAAACTCAAGGGAATGATAAACAACACTCCTCTTCTTTTAGAATAACTATTCAACCAACCATAAGAATACTATTGGAAATAAAAGCAAAATGTAATTGAGGGCATAATAACCAGCAAATCAAGATACAACACAAAGTCTGCACCTGAAATGCTCAAGAGTAATATACTAAGGATGATGAGGGCACAAAGTCTTCTCAAAGTCCTTTACATAGTAATGAAAAAGAAAACACACTAAAGGTAACTATGGGGGCACAAAGTCTCTCCATAATTGATTCTTCAGGACACCTTCCTGACTAATTTTACTAATCATGCTTGTTAAATTAATGGAACAAAAAATATATCAAGAAAAAAGACATCAGAACAAATTCCTCAACAATAAAGATATCATAGCACAAAGTCTAAAAAAATCCCTTGCTTTCTTATTCCAATAACAAAATATGATAAATAGACTAAGCACAAAGTCTCAATGATGCCTCTCAATTTGGGCAGAGTTTCATTTAGATTGTCAAAAAAAGAGATCTTTTTACAATGAAAGAAAGTCCCTTATATAGCCACTTCAAGAAGGATTCGGGAACAATAATACATCATGATACGTTGGTAACTCTTAAGAAGACAATCTGGAACTTTGGGGCATTTTACCCATTTGATCTTCTCAATGTAGATAAATAAGCCATGCAATTGAAAGATTACAACTTTCAATGTCCACATGGCAGTCTGATCTTGTCTTCACTATTCCTCCTTTTCTAGTTAATTGAATCAAGCCCTAGATTCATTTGTTGTTTTGTCTTTCCTTACTTTATGCTAGTTTAGATCTTGAATTTTGGAAATGCATTCAAGTCTATAAATCCAAAGGATCAACAGCTATTTCATGGGCTTTAAAATTGACGTTTACATGCCCATCAATGTGCTCTCAATGGCTAGTTCATTGTCTTGAATTTGATGTCTTTGGGCACGTCACCCCTTGGTCCTCTTTCAACTTTTATCTTTGTATTCTTCTAGATTGAACTTTCCCTTTTGGGTCTTGAGAAATGACCTGTGTTGAGTTGGAATAGCCTTTTACTTTGGCCATCGAGAGTCCCCCGCAAGGGCACCTACCCTTCAGGGTCCTTCGATAGCCCTTTGCCTTGGCAGTTCTCGCAGACAAATCCCTAGGCTTTTTCCTGTGAATGTTTCCTCATGCAAAAGTTTCCCTTGAATATTTCCTTAGGGAAAATTCCTACAGAGAAAAAGTCTGTGGAATTATTTGTTTCACCAAATCTTTAAACAAGTCTTCAGATTTTGCCCCCGCAGCCACTTAGAATTCTTTCAGACTTTTTGTCTGAAGGAATTCCTTCAGACAAAAGTCTGAAAGAATTAAGTGTTAGCCAATTTTTAAATTCCTTAAGCAAATCCAAAAGAATTACCTTTCAGCTTCCTTGAAAAATGACCCTTCTGAAGGGTGCTTTTATTGATTAAGTGTCCTCCACAAGGGCACTTGTCCTTCAAAAAGTTTCCTTCTGCATTGAACCGCCCCTTTGAACTTTGGCGATGAACTAAGACATTGAACCAATCGGTTGAACCAATCAGTTGAACCAAAAATGGTTCAAGCTGATAGTTCAATTAGATGAAACAAGTCAATGAACTAAGCATTGAACCAAACATTATGAACTTCCCTTTGAACCAACAGTTGAACCATTTCATTGAACCAAAAGGTTGAACCAAGGCTTTGAACCAAAATTGGTTCAAGCCAATGGTTCAAGCTGATGGTTCAACTGAATGAACTAACTAAATGAACCATGTGGATGAACTGAGTTAATGAACTTGCTGTTGAACTTGTAGATGTTGAACCAAAGGATAAACTAAAAGAATGAACCAACTGAGTGAACTATTTGGTTGAACCAAAAGACACAGTGAAATAAAGTGTTGAACGCTTGGTTGAACTGAGCCATTGAACCATTCCTTTGGTTGAACCTGCCATTGAACCTTGAACCTATGGAACCTTTGAACCAAAGTGGTTTAATGGTTCAACAGTTTAATGGTTCAAGCTACCTTGATTTGGCCAAGTGTCTTGAAGCTAATGAACCAATTGAAGCGGTTGAACTTTGAACCTTGATGAAGCGCTTAAATCTTGCCAAAGATGTTGAACTTGTTGAACCTTGAACCCGTTGAAACTTTGAACCAAAGTGGTTCAATGGTTTAGTGGTTCAAGTCTCTTTTTTGCCCTCAGATGCTTGTTGATGAAGATTTTCAACTGAACCAAAGCTCTAAACCAATCTCAGAGAATGACTATGTGTTGAAAATTGATTCTTTTGACTAAAACTGCTTGTAAAAACCTTTGAACCTGTGTAAATGAACCTACCTGTAGAGTCTGTAGATTTTTTGAGAAGCTTTAAAAATGAGGAATTTGAATGTGTAGGACAAATTTTGGAAATGGAAGAGACAATTTTGGTCTGTAAGACCAAAATAGTTTAAATGTTGTCCCAAAAATGACTGCTACTTTTGGGGGACAACACTATCAATAAATCCATAAGCGAATACATATGATCCATCTATAAATATAAAATGTCTGTATATATATATATATATATATATATATATATATATATATATATATATATATATATATATATATATATATATATATATATATATATATATATATATATATGTATGTATGTATGTATATCAAAGTCTATAAAAATGTCATAATATGAATACAATGGGACTCTCTACCCATATATTATACTCTATTGAGTGAACTTGATCTTGATGAGGTGAATACTATCACCTCCCTCATCATCCCCTCCTCAACTTGCTATACTTCTTGAACTAACTATACCCCTAGGAGTTCTTTGTGATCTATGATGGTTGACCATGTATGAAGTAAACTAAGCAACATTAGGTAGCTACCTCTATACTATTATCTCATAATATGACATCTCTAAAAGCAAATCTTTGTACTATCAGAGTGGTATTATATCTAGAGGTGCATCACTAGATCCTACAATGTCTAGTGTGAGTCTCTCAACTAGGGTAGACCTCATTTGCTCTATCTCTACCTTGTAACCATCATGCTTCTATATAGCATGGTCCCTTTGACCCCTCATTCTCTCTAGATCACTCTATAGTGTGGTTGTCTACCCTTGTAATGTGATATGGGTTGCCTGTACCTCCTGTAACTAAGTCCTTAGAGTATCCCTCTTAGCCATAACTATAACTATATCTATTAGCTCTTAAGTAGGGGCATTTTGTACTAGTGCATCTTCCATGTGTACATCTAAAGCCTCCTACTCCACCTCTCCCCTATTTGTATCCCATACCACCTCTTACCAAGGCATCACTGCTTTATCCAGCCTCCTCACTATCTCCGCTATAAAACATGCTGCATAGTCATATATGTACCCCACATTGTTTATATCAGTACCTATAGGCTCCTCTTATAGCCCTATCAAAATAACCAAAGTATCAAGTGCTAGCTAGTCTAGCTCTATATCCTCCTACCTATATAAGTGTGGGGCTAATGGAATATCATGTAATAGTTTGAACTACCAATGGACCCTATCAAAATAAAATAACTCAAGGTGATCTGGTCATTGTCCATGAACCCATATCTCCTGGGCCACATCACCTATCTCTACTACTATGCTTGGCCATATTGGAAAGTCTACATAGGGCCTCCAAATAATGACCCCTACCTATAACTCATTAAAGACCTATTTTTAGTATACTAGATCTTACATTACTTATTTATATGTGGTAAAAATTAGGTCTTCCTTCCACTAAAATAAGCCTACACTGTACACCATTTCCTTGAAACTAGCCCATGGAGTATCTCTAAGATGATTTAAATGGATGTGCTCATATGCCTAGCAATGTAAAATAAATGTAATATTAAGCCTTGAGTGGTGTCTAGTATGCTAGCTCCATAGCTCTCTATATATCTACCCTAGCAATGTGGGTACCCAAGCAAACACTATCTTAAACTCTATCATATCTGCTATTACACCTAACAAGATCCATGGTAATCATCCTCCCCTAGAGTCTTGTAGTATGTAGTAAGTTAATGCCAACAACATCATGATTAACACTAGTCTTTCAACAAGATCCTGATCATATAGTGGCTAAAAGGAGAATCTCCCAATAAAGAATTTGATATCTATGACGTCCTCATCATACAGGCATGCCAACACCACCACTTGCCTAGCCTCATCAAATAAATATGCAAGAGCACCTAGAATCGGTACTCATAGAATATAGTGGATGTCTTTTGTAGTAATGGTGATCTCACTAGTTAGAAGCCAAAATGTGTTGGTGGTATAATCCCACTGTTCTATCAATGTAACCATCATGTCAATATCTCGATGGAAATGTTGATAATGTCAAATCCCTCCAAACCCTATCACCTCAAGGTGTGCCTAGTCTTCATCACTCATGAACTCCCATAAATATTCCAATAGTGGATGGACTCTATCCCTCATCATTAGTAGCTCTTGAGCTTGTCAAAAGGTATCTTCTAAGTTAATCAAAAACCTAAGTTTTAAGTTTTCTATCGATCTTCTAAGGATTGATGTCCATTTGATAAGGATTGACAATGATCCTATGGATCATGGTCGATCCTTTTTTTATCGTCATCGATCCTTAAGGATCGTGGTTGATCTATTTTAGATCAACACCAATTCTCATTACCTATAAATTAAAAATAAATAAATACAATAAAAGAAAAATAAAAAAACAAACAACCACTAAAGTCTCCCTCAAAAATTAACCTTTACCTCATACTATAGTCTCCCTCATCATCATCCACTCCTGCTCACCTCCATATTGTCTCATGTTTGTTTACAAGGTTGACACATGTCAAATTTGGCTCTTAGACTTTTGTTTTTTTTTTATAGCTAAACGAGTTTTTTTCCATGTAGGATGGCTATATATAGCTTTTCTCATGATCAATGTTGATCACTCCAAGATCGATGTCAATCTTATAAATTGACATTGATCCCTAATAGATCAAAATCAATCATCCTAACTTGTTAAATTTTTGCATTTATGGATCATGTTCCTTGGTCCTAGTTTTGTTCCCAAGCCTTATCTTATTGCTTTTGCTTTAGCTATCCCATTTTTATATTTTATTACCTTTTATATTTGGAGAATTTTAACCCCTTGTCAATTCTCCAATCTCCTTAAAGGCATACTCTTGATTTTTGGTATCTCGCCCCTTGTAAGATCTTGAGGGTATCTTTTAGCTTAAAAATATTTGTCTTTAAGTAGCGAATACACCATACGCACACAAAATGCTTTGGTTTTATATTTCATTTTTTTTTTCTTGATAGCCTTTACTTGTGGCCACTTGTTTTAACTATGGAATTTTATTACTTACTTCAGTCTTTTGGACATTACTAGCTACATTAATTTTTATTCCATTAAGTGCGAACTTGGAATTCCATTATAGCCATCTACATTTTTTGTGTGTCCTTATCTATCTTTCACTTGTCCATTTCACCCCACTCACATTTGTTATCCATTTCATCTTGTTCAAACCCATCATCCATTTAATTTCACTTTTTGGCATCCATTTTCAGGGGGATACCTTCTCATAATAAACTTGGGGCATTAGACACCTTATAGTTTTTGTCTCGTAGCCTACTATTACATACCACTCCATAAAAGGGGCAAATGTAGATGCTAGTTTTATACACCCTTGTGTATTAACTTGTGAGTCATTATATATATGTTATTTCTAACATAACAGTGCCCCATGTGTAATTATTTTAAATAATTACATTTTACTTTCCCATTTAAATTTACCACATAGGTTAACTAAAATAAATTTAAATAATAATTAACCCCTATTTACCCATGGTAATTAATTTTATTAATTACTATTTACCACTCTTAACCATAAAATAAATAAAAATCAAATAAAAACAAATTATCCAACTTCTCAACAACCCTCCTAACAACTTGCCCTCATTAAAAATCTATGAAAACAACTTAGTGTTATATTCATTAAGTTTGGCATGCAGTTTAAAATAGTGTTAGCTAGTTTACCAAATTGGGTGGACTAACATCAATCCTCCAAGATTGACACCAATCAGTTAGGATCAACATCAATCCATAAATATTCAAAAAACTTCCATTGCTTAGGAAGAATGAACATGAAAACAAAGAAGCCATTTTGATTATGAAATTCTATCCTAACCAATCTTGAACTTGCTATAGACATTACCAACACCTTACCACTTTGAAGAACACTTGATTGGTGACTTTATCAGGTGATTTTTGGAGGCCATTTACATTATTTTGGCATCTCTTCATCTGCACATTTTCAACCATCCAATATTAGTATCTTATCATATTTAATTTTTATTTATCTTCTACAATCTCTATTTTTTATTTACATTCATTTTTTATTGTTTTATCAAAATTTTAGGCCATCATTATACTCTATTTTATAGTTCAAAACTTTTACACATAATCAATATCGATTCATTTGAATTGATGTCAATCTTGTAGAATCGACATCGATTCTTAGGATAATGATCAATCCTTGTCAAACTATAAAAATAGCCTTAAATAGATTGTTTTACATCTTTAATATCTGTTAAATCTATATTTTGGTTTGCTAAAATCTATATTTTCATGTAGATGACCCTAACCAAATTAGTACATGATTCTATTAGCATCTTTGATCTTCCCATAGTCCCTCAACCTCTATTTGCCGATCGCACTAACATTGCATTTGAACTAGGACTTCACATTGTGGCTTTTATACGTAATTTTGAATACATTAATGAACAATTGGATATAATCCAAGAGGATGTTGATGAAGCTAAAAAATTCTGAGATAATAACTTTAATCAAATTAATCTTTCTATGGATTAAATTATCTCTGGAATTATCTATTTATCCATATATATCTTTGTAATTTCATGTTTATTTATAAACTTGAATGTTGAACATGGGATGACATCCATCTAAGGGAGTGTATCACTTCTTGGACTAATTTATTACTAGGTAGCCTACTCATTTTTATATTAATCCATTTTTTTGTTTAAGTGTGGTGAATTGCAGGGCATTCCTCCCCAGCCAAAGAAGAGTTCTCACAAATCTTAATCTATGGTACACAACCAACCTTCATCACTAGGTAATTATAAACCTTGCATTTACTTTGTTTTTAGTAATTAGATCACATTAAAAAAGAAAAAAAATACTAAAACACAATAATACAATTATGGACTTACTCAAGCACTTTTTTTCCAACATAACATGAGTACTCCTTACTACCCTCAAGTAAATGACACTATTGAGGTATTTAATATGGTATTAGAGAAGGTATTGACCAAAGTATGTATTAGATACTAGTATACTAATATACTAATGTATCATGGGATTACTACATTACCTATAAAAAATTAACTAAGTATTACCTATTTTATTAGTAATGTTGTCATATAAAATGTGTACTCATGGATGTTCTCTAGTATGGGAGGTTTTATGGTAGGTCATACTGTGTAGATGACTTATGTAGGGTGAAAAAGTATTTGGTGATGGGAATGGAAGTTATATCACTCACCCATATATTTGGAGCATCTATTATCTCATCACAATAATGGTAACATCCCTAAGGTGTGAGACCCTTGTGATCCTTGGGATTGGCCTCTAGAGTAGGTCAGATTCCTTCTATTTTTAGTGCACTTAATTTAGGACCAACATGCAGACCTAAAGAGTAGAAAGATAAATATAAAACTAATCTAAATCTAATATTTTGAGGGAAAATGGAGGGAGAAGGTAAGAATTTACTTGAAAATAAAGGTGATACACCAAGAATAGAATGAGTGCTCCTACTATTATGGACACACTACAAATATTTTAGAGCAATATGTTATCACATATAATCCACCATAGACACTCTGGATGCATAATTATTTTGCATAGAGGTATGGGAACATAATTAAATACTAAGAGAGATGATAAATGATCCATAAATAATATATACATAGATCTGTATGTACATAAAATGTGACCTATAAGTGAGTTCCAAGTTCCACACATAGGTACTGGGAATGGATATAAATGAGAGGGGTGGATGTTACCCATAGATAAAAATCAACAAATAAAAATAACACACAGAGTGTAATAATAAGAGATGGAGGTGAAATTAATTTTCATTAACACACAAGGTTTAACCAATAAAAATAATTTGAGGGCAAATTTTGGTTGCATGAGGTTGCCTAAAAAATGTTGACCCTTTTTAAAATAAAGAACAAGGATTTATAGTGGATTAATCCTTTTATAATTAATGTACTCCTTGGGTTCGTAGTTATAGTATTTTAATTCTACTATAATGCCATATCCATGCTTCTTGAATTTTGCTTAGTGATTTAAATCTAGGGGTTGGTGGTAGGATTCTTCTGGATCCATGTGCATGTCTGAGAATGGAATATCTTTAGAATATTCAAAGGGAAGGTGTGTGATCATATTATAACATCTAACATCCTATTTTTCATTTACTTATCTTGACAAGGCCTCAAACATCACTAAACTACTTTTCAACTACCTCTTTATACTTCACTACCACTTGTCAATTACCACATGAGTCTCCTTTAAAATGATGCATCATTAATACACATCTAATGGAAAATAGTACCTTATACCTTTTAGGGATACTATGTATTGATATTTACATAGTGAGACTACATAATGATCTATGAGTTGATGATGGACATAGATGTAGAAGTCCTTTATGAGAGTTTTATGAATTTTAACCCTTTTTTTCTAAATCCCCTTTTGATAGTCTTCTATAGTCTTTGATTTATACCTAGGACCCATATCAATCTATGAAGTAGCATGTGTACAACATAGATCATGACCTAAAATTATGAGGGTGTATAAGTGGGATTTTGTGATTTGGTGTGAGACTTCATCATGGAGGCATAAGTAATCTTTTGAATAGGAGTGTGTAATAAGATTGAAAATTATAGGCACACTCCTTATGATTAATAAATGATTCTTATGCACTTATTATTGTGTTATCTAAATATTGGAAGTTTTATACATTTGATCCTATGTACCATCTATACTTACATAATGGAGGACATCTACATGGGTCTCACATTAGAAACTCCTTGTGAATGCAAGTTAACACTTAGTTGATTCATAAATATGTGCTAACTGCTTTAGTCACAAGTTCAGATGGGAGGTGTTTGTGCATGGCTTTTTTAAAAAAAACTTGAAACTTATAGACATGAAAACATTATGTAGGATTTTTATGAGTTCTACATAATCTTGGGGTGACTTATAAAGTCAACACTTATGGTTACCTCTTTGGGTTGTTTGCCTATTAAGTGGGAATCTAGTATCCTTGAAGTAATCCATTGGGTACAAAGTTGTTGAAACTTTTGGTCATTTTTCCCTTGAATGCACTGATGGCGTACTCCTAGCTTTAGAATAAACTGAGATCCTCCCAAAAAAATAAAATAACTATGCCAAAGACACTTAGAGGAAAGAGATCTGAGCTGAGAGGAAAACTATGAACAATCACTTGGAGGAAATAAAAGCTATCCTAAAATAACATGCACAAGGCACTTAGGGAAATGAAAACATATAATCTAATTATTTATAAATTATACAAAAATTAATGGAGATAGTGCTTGAGATGGATACCATTGATTGTGATAGGCATGTTTTCTCCATTTAGTTTTGTGAGTTGGAAAGTGTTGGCTTGTTTGTAATTGGTTATGGTATATGGACCACTCCATATCACATCAAATTTAGTATGCCTTCCAACTTTTTCTCTATCTATATCCCATTTGAGCACTAAATATCCTTATTCAAAACTTCTATCAATGGCCCTTCTATCAAAGGTCCTCTTTGTCTAGGCTTGTTGGAGCTTCATGGTGTGCATAACCTATACTCTAGTCTCTTTAAGCTCTATTATCTCTACTAATCTTAGTGTGAGGGGATCGATTTCAAGTACCTCAAACTGATGGGAGAGTTCTAATGAAGGTAAATCAAGAGATGTGGGCAATATTTCATCTCTTCCATAAACTAACATGAAAGGTAAATTTCCCAAACCTCTTTTGGGTATGACTGAATCAACCCAAAGGGTAGTCTTGATCTTAGTATGCCAAACTCATTGATTGTCCTCCATGGTACTCTTTATAATTTGAATAAAATTCTTATTTATGGACTTTGCTAGACCATTACCTTGAGGATAATAATTTGATGATGTGCTCAGATGGATGTTATGTTTGATGGCCCATTCATTAATCCTAGTTTCAAGGAAATCCATTATATTATTAGAGGTAATGATGGCATGAATACCAAATCTTGTCATAATGCCTTTATAGAAGTTTATGATGGATGTCTCATTAGCCTCCTTGAGTTCTAAAGCTTCCATCCATCTCATGAAATAGTTTATTCCTATGAGGATCCATTTATGTCCATCACTTGATGGTAAGTTAATCATGCCTATGAATTCCAAGCCTCATTATGTAAAGGGCTAATTAGATTGTATTGGTTGTAATGGTAAGGCCACCAACCTTTATTTACCTATGAATAAGGCACATTTATTAAAACTTTAAACATATACATGCACATATTTAAATATATTTGGACAATAATATCTATCTTTCATAATATTTATGGTGGTGGTCTTGGGAAAATAATTCCCTCATATAGGGTTGTCATGGAATTCTTGGAAAAATCTACTCACCTGATTTGATTCTATGCATCTCAACAGGAATCCATTGATTTCTATTCTGAATAATGCACCACTAATGAGTACAAAAGGGATGGAATGTAACTTAAAGTGCCTATGATTATCTTTACTTTGGCTAGGGGATATATGCCATGCTGAAGTAAGGCCTTCATATTTTTGGTCTAGCTTACTAGGATGCTCTGGTGTTCTAATTGGTCTTCAGACAATACGAGAATTATGTTATATTCCTCTCTCACACTATCCACTAGTTGTTTACACAACCCCTTTCCTCTCAAAATCTTAGTTACCTTGATTTATACATCATATCCATTACTTTTGTGACCCATCCAACCCATTTTTCATTAATTTAATTTCTAAGTAGGAACTCTTTAACACTTGCATGCAGGACCATTAACTGAATTAATTATTGTAAAGCATGTGTTGAAACTTATTGGGAACCCTTATAATTTTAAGGACATGATTATCAACAAGTTTTTTAGTGTAATCTATAATACTCTATTTCTTGGATAAATAAATTAGAAGGTTATTCCAATTGATTATTATTTTGTTGCATGAGAATCATTGAGATGCCTTTAATCCCACCAAATGCATAAAGGATAAAATACTTACTATAATATGGGTTGATCAAGGTGGGAAATTGGATGATGGTAAAAATCATATATTTAAAACCATCCTTACCTTCATGATTATAGATGAACATAACATTATTCTTGAGCATCATAGTGAGGGGTTTGGTTAGGGTAGCAAAATCAGGCATGAATCTCTGGACAAAGTTAATTTTTCCCAAGAAGCTCTAGAGACTTGGAAGAGGGAGAGACAAAATAGATTTGAATCATTATAGATCAATCATGATCTCCTCTTTGTAAAAAAATGTTCCCTAGTAAAGTGCCTTCATGATCTACATAGATACACTTGTTAGGGTTTAAGGATATTCCAAACTCCTGACACCTTTCAAAGACTTGTTCTAGATGGCCTAAGTAATCTTATGCATGCTTAGAGAAAACAAGTATGTCATAGAGGTAAACCAAGATGACTTTGTTTATGAGTTGCTTATATTCTATATCCATGGCTCTTTAGAAAATTTCTCTTACATTTGTAAAACTAAATGGTATCCGTTGGTATGTGAAGGTTCCCCACTTAGTGGTCAATGATATTTTATAATGACCATATTATTGCACAAGAATCTAGTTGTAGCATGAGTAACCATATAGTAATGAGAATATCTCTATGCTTAAAAATATTTGTAGTATTTGATCCATTGGTGGGATGGGATAGTGGTCTTTTAAGGAAGCTTTGCTTAGGTCCTTGAAGTCTACACATAAATGAATTTACACATTCTTCTTCTACACTGAGACTAAGTTGAAAACCACAAAGAGTGTTTAATTGGGAGTATTATATTGGATTCAATGAGATATGAGAATTATTTTTTAATTATTGGTTCAAGATTTAGGTTGATAGGCCTCTACGTTTGGTAGACTGGATGCATGCTAGGTTCGATCTCAATTGTGTTTTGCACTAAGCCTAAATCAAATCCTCATAGGTCTTTATAGATTCATGAAAAGATATCATCATATCTCATATTGAGTTCACTAAAGCTCTAAATTTTTGGTGGGGATCATACCTTTCTATCTTTTAGGACCTTTACTTCATAAATACTTACTTGTATATATACCTCCTCCTTTTCTATCATGCTCTTCATCTCTCCTTTGAGCTGGTCATTAGAATTGAAGATGCTTTCTAGGATAGCTAACCCTTTTGGTAGCTTGTTTCCCTTTAATTGGATGACTTGATATTCATATTGGGCTTGCATCTATGCTTGGTTCTTAGCACATAAATCTACCTTATCCTATAGTAAGTTGATAATCTACTCATTTCCCTTAAACACTTGCCAAGTGTCTATATTTTTTAGGGACTACTAGTTTGATCACAAGCTTGACAAGATGCTCCAACTCCTTCATTATGTCATTTGTAATGTCATACTATAAACTTATAGTTGTGAGTCTATCTACATTGGTATTATACTATCTTGGTATGGAATTAATATTGAATGCATCAAAGCCTTAAATCATATCCCACACTCTATGCTTATAAACTTTCATTAAGCCATTTTTGGTCATGATTTACAATCTAACCTGGTTAATGATGAATTCACTATCACCATATTCCTATAGTGCCTTGATTCCTTTCTTTTATGCAAGTTGGAGACCTTGGATCAAAGACTCATATTTTAAATAATTGTTCATGTAACTGAACTTCAACCTAAAGGCATGGAAATATTTCCCCTTTTGAGGGGAGACTAACATGGTACCAACCCCAATGCCATTTTTACTCAGGGAACTATTAAAGTATAATTTCCTTATACCTTTAGGGTTATCTCACACCTTTACAAGATCAAATATCATATAATCCTCCTACGGGATGTAGTTTGTACCTATCCCTATCTCTTTCATGTTGTCATATGGGTTTCAATCATAATAATCATGTGCTCATTCATCCAAAAAATCATTTGGGATCTCTTCAAGTGGCATTATGGCTTCATGGATAATTAGATTATCCTCCTGATCAAACATTGTGTAGTTTAGTTTAACTAGGCTAGGAGAGTATGGTTCAACATGACTTTTGAAGATGGGTTTAACCCTGATGGTCACCTTAGTCTCATATCTAGTTCTGAGTAACATATGTGACTAATCTAAGGATAAATATCCACCCATCTTTGTTGTGAAATATTTGGAGAGGTAGATGGTAAAGTAGGGAGGCAACTCAATGACTACAATATCCTACATGATTGAAAGGCTTAGGTATGCATGTGATGTAAGATTAATATCTTTGATTATTCATATAGTCTTGACCATTATGCCATCCAAATAGACCATTCCTTTTGAAATATGAGAATATACAATTTTGAGAATATTTATGATCTTCTTTGGCATCACTAAGCTACTCACACCTAAGTTGATCATGAAATTATGCACTAGGTATTGTCCAATAATCAAGGATATATAGAATGGGGGTGGCTTGGTGCTACTATGCACTTGCCTTTCCTCCACTTTTGGTTAACATAAAATTGTAGAGATAGAAGGCATAATTTATGGTGTCTTACGTTATTGAAATGTTTGTAGAGAGTCTTGTAGTAAATTTCTTTGAGAAGGAATGGCAAGAGTGTCCCACATAGTTACATTGAGGATCATTTTATTAATTTACTCAACTATGTTGAAGGGAAATTAGGATTCTTTTGGATATGATTTTTTAACATTGACCTATTATCTTTGTGTGGCCTATTCTCTACACACTGGTGGTTGTGTAGGCACCTTGGATTATGTACCTTTTCACTTGATCTGGGGAGTTGAAGGTAAGGGTACTAAAGTTGATAATGCCTCCTCTATCAATCTCTTTTTAAACCTTATATTGAAAGAAACTAGGGTGATTAATCCATTTAATAAACCACTCTAATTTAAATATTTTAAGTCATCCTCATACTAGTTGATAAGAGTAGACATATATTGTTATTTTACTGATGCTTGAATTTCTCCTTCATGCAAAGCTATGGTATTCTTCTGCTCCTAAGGTTGTGATAATATTTGCACCATGAGTACTTGGTTCATGAATGTATTTTGATTATGTGATTGGTTTTGGAATAAAATCTACTAAGAGGGGGATGGGGGTGAATCATTTTCATTGAAACAATCCTTCAATTTCACTTATCATTCATGAAGCATCCATTCAAATACATACATCAACTAATGCATAAACAAGCATCTATAAAAGTAAAAAATCATGAGAACACATGAGATATGTGGGAAACCTTATTGGGAGATAAAACCCACTAAAACACCACTTTTAATATATTATTATAAGTAATGCATCAAAATTTAGTGAGGCACCAACCCCTTACTAGTCAAACACCAGCTCAACTAGTCCTCTAGAAAGCACTAACTTGTAATGAGGCACCAAACCTATAGGTAACTTAGAAAAAATTCAAATAACTTGAAACTATGAACAAATTTTAACACTTTTTTCTCACTCAAATTAATATTACCACCTTATTTTTCTCTTCACACTCTTCTATCTTTCTCAAATAACCTATTAGGCCTTCTCACTCAACTACCCCTTTCCTTGGTAGAATTAGGTCATATGACCTTACTTATCACCTATAGAAACAAAATTATATCTTCATTAAATATTCATCACACATATATAATGGTATTTAAACCATATACCTAGTTTCAAAATATCTATATCATTCGCTCATGTCCTCTTTTTTCTAACTAGTCAATTAAGCCTATTAGGCCTTCTCTTTATAGTTGACTCTTGATCTTACTCATATTGGTCAGATAAGAACATTTATATACTTGGATAACCATTGGAATAGATAAAAAATCAAGTTTTAAAAGTTAAATAACCACTACATATGTTGTTCATTACCCTTAAAGGCCAAAATCACCATTAGGCCTAATAGAGACCTAACATAATTAAGCCTTCTCAAAGCACATGTTTCATTTTGGCCTCCTTAAAACACGTTAAGCCTCAAAAAATAGATGAATAAATTCACAAAAACTTTAATTATACCCATTATATTATCACCTTAGGTACCCAACACCGTTTATATCGTTTCACTCAAATCACATAATTAGGTTTACTCATAATTAGGCCTTCTCACTACCAGAAAGTCTGTCTTACAAAACTGATACATACACTCAACTTTGACACATAAACTGAACAAAAAATAACTGAATATAACCTAGATTACCTTATTTTAATCATAATTTTCATTTTATTTCACCATATAGGTCAAAATACCTCAAACTGATCATCTTCATATGCTCACTCAGAACTGCACACAGGCCTTAAGAACTCAGTCAAGAACCTTTAGCTTTTATCTTATTTATAGGAATTTCTCATGAATAAAAATGTGTTAAAATTAACCTATTATAATTTTATAACAAATTTATGTTCATTTTATTCTTCAACTCTATGTAAAAAGATAGGAACATCTTTCTTACTCATACACATAAAACTGCCTATAGCTCCAAAAGCATACACATGAAAATCAAGACTTAGAACACATGTTTGAAAATTTTATGAATCTTCCAATGGGTTTATATGATCCTTAAGAATTATTAAAACACACACACACACATCTATGTATGTGTGTGTGTGTGTGTGTGTGTGTGTGTGTGTGTGTGTGTGTGTGTGTGTGTGTGTGTGTGTGTGTGTGTGTGTGTGTGTGTGTGTGTGTGTGTGTGTGTGTATTTATGTATATATGTATGTATTTATTACATGGTTCAATATCAATATTGGTTTTATATACCAATCTCATATCTTCACCCTACACAGACCTCACTATGTTAGACATGTCACTTTGAGAATAAATTATTACTTGTTTATGAGAATAACCAAATATTATATTTAAGGGATAAAGGTGATATATGTATTTAAAAATTACCCCATGCATTTTTATCCAACCCTATTCCACTACAACCAATCCCTAATCTCATTCTCACTTCTACCTAGGTTTCTCACTATCTTCCTCATCAAGCCTATTTAGAGATAGGTCAAATTTCATGTCTAGTTTAGCATATTTAATGTCTAAAACCTACTCATAAAATTACATGGGAATAAACTACAAGTATTACATATCATCCTCTAACCATTTGTGTTCTTTGAGCTGGTCAACCATGCTTGCTACATCAAAAATTTAAGATACAAGGGGTTTCTTATAGCTTTTACTCACTCTTATGATAGATCAATGCCACTTAGACAAACCTGGGAGAGTCATATACATGATTAAATCATAAAAATATGTTATCCAAACCATTATGAGCCATTTCCAATAAGATATTTCTTATCGGGTCATTATGGGGGTTTTAGGAGGGTTTTTACTACCTTCCATCCTTAGCAATTATTCATAAAGGATTGCCTATCAACTCCAAAACCAATGATAGGAAATTCAAAATAGGACCCTTATTAAAATTTCATGAGCTACTCAATATCTCATGCAAAGGTTACACATCCCAATGATCATAATCAAAACTTTCTCAGGTTTGTAATACCTCATTCTATGCACATAGAAATCCTTAACACCAAATTTAATGCTTTCTCATTTAGGTTTTGACTTAAAAATTGGTAAAAAAAATTGACACAACCTTTGAAAATGTTCTTATGATATCTAGAATTTTTTGAACTGGACTTGGCCCCTCATTAGGTTATACTAGGTCTCTTTCTACACTAGGCCTTGAACTGTCAGTCATACTTAAACCTTGATCACACCTAAAACCTATTGTACTATTCTCAATAACCTCATCCTCATATCATAAATCTTCATACCATTTTCACATACTTCCAACCTTATTCACACAATTTTCAAACTTCTCATCTCATTATGCTAATAGGCCTATGCCTTCTCACTAGGTCTCTCCATGTAGGTATAAAGCTTAAAAACTAACCTTGGAATACTTCTAAAGGATTATTTGCCTCTTTCACATGTTTACACAACTTTTATATAATATCTCATGCTTGTAGTGACATAATTTATCAATATTCACTATGTTTTATGCATACACCTTCTCACAAGACTAGATTATGCTTCTCAAGACACCTAGTACTCAATAGTAGCTTACCTTACATCAAGATCATCCCAAGTCATGTGCTCCAAAAACCACCACTAAGATTAGACATGATGTGTCTTAGGTAGTTTGAAGATATGAGGATTTTTTTCTTATTCTCATAAGGAAATCTAGTGGAAGATCCAAAGTAGCAAGACTTGGGGATTTGCAAAGTAGTTGGGGCATTCAATTCTAGCAAGATCATGACTTGCCATTTTTTGCAAACTCTTATTTTGTAATGTATATTTTTCAACCAATGGAATGATTCGAAGGCTATTTGGGTAAAACATGATTATCTTGATCATAATAACCTATTATGATTGGATCAAAATCTTGGTGAAACATCTTTTGAAGCTGACAACTCATTGATTATCATGAACGATGTACTCCCCTTGTCTCTCTCCTCTCCCCCTTCTATATTATCCCTTTCTTTCCATTTTGTAAGGGGTTCTCATATTTTAGACTTTTTTATATTTTTTAGAGATAGGGAACTCTTTGGGATTTGTACAAACTATGATCATATTGATTAGGCTTGATCTTGTCAAGTAATTATAAGAACTACCTCTTAATGTAATGAGAATTTCTTTTCCTATCTTCTACCTTGAATCTGTGTTTGACAAGTTGTGCACTATGGCATTGTGGGAATGAGAATATTACTCATCCATGGCCCTTCTTCTAATCCTATTTAGAGGGGTTTTAATGCTATTTTTAGGTCTAGATTAGTGTTCTACTATAAACCTCTTTTATGAAATACTTATGCAAATTAGCTTGATCTTAAGGTTATGTAAGCTAGTACTGTCTCCTATGGATCTAGTGTGATTTCAAGATTATGGGAGATTCCATTTTAAATTTGGTGTATCACCTAGTTAAATTTCTTATGAGCCCTTGCTCTTTTTATAACCCTTTTCCCCATGAAGCATTAGGCTTAGTTTTAGTTTTAGGTGAGCATAAAAGAGGAAGCTAGCCTACTCCATAGGTTCAACCCCAATATAGGTAACCCATAGCCTAGGGTTATCCCAATATTATAGATCAATTAGAGAGAGCCTAAAGAACCCTCTCCAACGGTGTAAATTAAGACTATAATAGGTCTTGAATTTGATTGAAGTAGTAAATTTTATATTTTCACAAGACTTTTGGTTTAAATTAGAGAACCTTATAGTGTGGTTTGGACCAAATTGAGACATGTCACTTTTATTTGAACAATTTTTTTTGTAGATTAATACTTCATTTTATGAGTTTAAGAGTGTTTTTGAATTTGTACTTGGTTTTTTTTTATTTGGTCTCAAGTTTAAACAATTTTTTGACATAACAAGAAAGCAACAAAACACAAGCATTTTAAGACACTTTAATAACTAATATGGGTTTACATCACATCCATTAAAACTTTTGAAACACTAGCCTTGAGAGAGGATTATAAAGTTTAAAGTTAATTAAAGAAATTATGTCAATTATTGGTAGGGTTTTTTATCCCCCCTTCTCTCTCAAGGTTCATATGTTAAAGGTGAATTTTGGGGGATGTTACCTATGTACCCCTACATCAATATATGATTCGAGGCATAAGAGGAATCTAATTTTTTTACAATGGGATATATAGATGGTCCCTCTATATAAACCATAATAGGTGGAACATGGGCACAAAAATCCATTGAAGAAGAAATCCACATCAGGTAATCCATAGGAGGGGTCTTGTCCCCACCACAACCATGACAACCTTGCCTTCTAAGTAGTAGTGCTACCAGAATTAGATTCTTCAAAGATATTTGATGGATTAGTGTAAGGTTTCCACTTACCCTCATTATATTCTCCCTAAGGAATCATAATTGGCCCTAATTATAGTTGTTTTCTATATTTATACCTTATTGGATGTATAGGGTTGGTACAATATTGTGGTATCAATTCCTAGTCACCATGTCATATGAGGCTTGTAATAAGGTGATAAAATCAAATTTTCAAATCCTAAAATAAAATCATGGAAGGTATCATCTGGACTAATGAATCTTTGGGATAAAATTTCAAGATACTTTGTGTTTTTGAGTCACCCAAAAAGTGGAGAGCATATGCACAAAATATTTCATAAGACAATAAAAAAATAATCAAAACTTTCAAGAAATTAAAGCACATAAAAAGGATTTTCAAAAAAAAACCAAATTTAAATATGGATTCATTTTATTGCCCAAATTAAAATGTGAGATAGAAATTGATTTGTTTGACTCAAAATGCCATTTATTTGGCCAAGGTCCTGCATCAAACCAATTAGTAGTTTTGTTTTTATTTTCTTTTGGGTAGTCTTTGGGAATGAAAAACCTACAAAATTCAAATATTAAAAATCTCTCAAACAATAAATACCTACTAGTTAAGATAGATATGTGAAAAATTAACTTGCAAGTTAGAAAATAACCAGATGAGAGAAAAGAAAAGAAACAAATAAAAATAGATAGTAAAATGACCATATCACATAAATTATACATTAAATTTTGATGAAATTTGAACATAATGTTCATAAGAAAAATTATCACCATCTATAAAAATTTAGAATAAAACCATTTACATATTAAAATATATAACCTATTTAACATACCTTTTTTTGTGAAAAATTAAATAGTGATGTATTTAAGCATTTATTCTAAAATAATGATCATAATGATATTAAATTTGGATAGAATTATTTTGACACGAATGCAAATATGTATACCAAATTTCAAAGAAAACTATTAAACCAATTAAAATCTATAACTATTATACTATCTATTTGTTTTTCTTGTTTTTTTTACAAGAAAAAGAAAAAAAGATTAGAAGAAGAAGAAAAAGAAGAATATGTGGGGTGTGCAATTGAGTCCCACTAGGCTTACCATTATGTAGATCATAAATCCAAGAGAGATTAGTCAATTGTTAGTGAACAAAATCAAGAACAAATTAAATACATGACTTCTCAAGTCTAATTCCTATATTGAGTTATTTGATAATCAAACAAGAAATAAAATATGGAAAGACAAAAACACCATTTATACCTTTCTTGAAGGTTTGCTTGAAAATAAGTTTGAAGAGGTTGAGCTAAGCTTGTGAGCTATAAGTCTTTGGCAGTGCTACTTCCTTATGGGAAACATCTCTACTTGTTCACCTTGATTTTTGTGGGCTGACGTGATGATAATGATGAAAATGTTGAGGAAGTTTTAATCTCCTAGAATTATTCCTGCATAATAAGTTTAGAATAGAGAAGTTTGTCTAAATTGGAGGAAGAACCTCTAATTTATAGAAATTTGAAATGAATGTAAACCATCCATCTTGATATGAGAATCAAGGGATGAGAATAAAAGATAAATTTTAATTGAAAATGGGAATCTTGAATTAAAAATTGGAGTGAATAACATGTAGGACTCACAAATGAATATAAAATTCATTTAGGAAGAAGATATAATATAAAATTGGTAAGTGGAATTGAGTGGAAAATGAGGTGGATTATTGGATTAGAAAGATGAGGAAGATTAAATTATAAAATTAAAATGATGGGGGATAGGTGGAGCCTAGGGAATCTTTAAAATTTAGAAAGGGAAATGGAGTGGAAGATGACCTCATGAGGTGAGGATAATTAGATTTATAGATTTATAGAAATTGTAAATATTCAAAATCCATGGAATTTTTGATTAAGGAAGGATTGATTAATTAATTTAAATTAGTTAACTTAATGAATATGTGAATAATAAACCATGAATAGTGATGATTAATAGTAATGAAAAATTAGAATTATATAAAACTATGGATGATTAGAGATGATTAAAATCAACACAAAGTGTCTGATTTTAAGTGTCTACATTTTACCCCTCTTTGAGAAGTCATTGTGATACACTACTAAAGTAATGAATTTTCAAATAATGAAAAATTTGTTAACCTATTATATGAATAAATAAATAGTGACCTATGATGCATCCTTGAGAGGGCATGCATGATGTGGATGGGATCTCGAAAAAGAAAGGAAGAAGCTAAAATGGGAGAAGAGATTAACGCATGGACAAAATTAAGCCACTTGAGATAATGCTTGCACACTTCTATCACAATGGATAATAACAATAGATTAAAATTAGCCCCAATATAGGGGTAAGTGGTAAGGATGCATCCAAAAATAAGCTACGCACTTTAATCAACCCTAAATAGGGTGAAAATTTACAGACTCAAAATTAGAAAAATTTTCCTTAGTAGGGAAAAATGATGGTACAAGGAATTAATGAGGATGGTACAGATATGTAAATATATTTCCCCAATAGTTTGGATGTAAAAATTGATAGGTCCAAATGATTTTCCCTAGTAGAGCAGATGTAAAATTTGATAGGTTTAAATGATTTACCCCAATAGGGCAGATTTCATTGTTAAATGATGCAAATGGTCAATTGATTGATTTCCAAGCATAACTCAAGGATGTTGGAAATATTGTCATTGATGTAAAAAGATTATTATTATTGGTTATAAAGGCCCCATTACATTTAATACTGGTAATAAATATATCTTGGGTAATATGAGTTAATATTTATTTAATATTAACGAATATATTTTTGGTTGCATATGAGACAAAAGAAGGGCCCATGGAGAAGTCGAAGAGCCACGGGATAAAGACAAAAGAAGGATGGGATGCATTTTCCCATGAAGAGTCATTTTGGGGAATACCAAGAGTCACCAAGTGAAGACAAAAGAGTAAGGGTGAATTTCTCATGAAGGGACACTTTAAGGAATACAAAAAGTCACCAAAGATAAGGATAAAAGTGGGAAGGACGTTTTTGGTCATGAAGGGTCACCACATGACTTTTCAAATGCTTGGATATGAAGGGTCATCCAAGATTGGTGCCATTTTCCATGAGGATTGAAAGGTCACAAAGGGGGAAGTCCAAAGGTCATTTGGAAAGCTATACATAAAGGCTTGAGAAGCCATTTATAATATGGAAGTGAGAGATTGATTTGATATTGTAATATCTAGCTTAGAAGAGCAATTGTGAGAGATGAATATGATTTGTATTTGTTATATCTAGCTTAGAAGAGCAAAGGTGAGAGAGAGAGGAAAGAGATGTTGTATTGAGCTATCATTTATTGAGATAGCAACATTGAGAGATAGGTGTGTGGTATACACAAAGGGGTTGGTGCTCCTGTGGGTTAGTGCTCATGAATTGTTGCTGAGTTGGTGCTTGGTAAAAGGGTTGGTGCTCCTATGGGTTGGTGCTTGGCAAAGGGGTTGGTGCTCCTATGGGTTGGTGCTCATGAATAGGTGCTGGCTTGGTACTCGGCAAAGGGGTTTGAAGCTCCTGTGGGTTGGTGCTCATGAATTGTAGCTAAGGTTTGTACTTGGCAAAGGGGTATGGTGCTCCTGTGGGTTTATTCTCATGAATATATTTGAGATTGATTCTCTATGGTTTTTCCCACATTGGGTTTCCATGTTATATCTAGTGTCTCTCTCTATCTTGTGTGATGTTTATTGTTTGAGTTTTATTGCATATCTTGAATGTTTGATTAAGTGGAATTTGATAAAGGGAAAGTTTTATAAGATATATAATATATTGATTCACCCCCCTCTCAGTATATTCTATTCTTAACAAAGGATTTAATCTATCACATAGATTAAAAATGAGAGGAGTGATGAAAATGTAGGTAAAATGGTATAATGAATTTTCAAAAATGATTAAGCCAAAAATGACTATGCACCTATAAATGGTCAAAGTGATAAGATAAATGATAATCAGAAGAACAAGATAATGATTATAGAATGATGTGATTGGAATGGAGGAAATAAAATGATCATGACTATTTGTATATGATTAAATGTATCACGAAGAGTATATAAATTATCCATATGGTCTAGTTAAAGGATATTTAGTGGATAAGGATTTTTTTCACTACAACATTGCTAAGTAGACTCCCAGATCTAGATTTTTGATGTAGCATGAAATAGTTTGCACTATGATATAAAAAACCATGATGACCTAGATATAATGTATATAAGGACTGACCCCTGATCTAATAGACAATTTATAACAACACACCAATGATAAAAAACTATGATGATAATGCTAATATATTGACTCAAGTAAAACTGTGTGACAAGAAGCACCATGATGATGACTCTATTGGCACAATGGACTGAGTTGAGGTAACAATAGAAAAAGGAAACAAACAAGGAAACAAGAAAACACATACACATAAACTTGAAAATACAATCAATAGAAATCATCTTATTATTTAACCAAGTCTAGATCCATAAGTGAAGGTTCAATGATAATGATAAATGGATGGTGTCCCTAGGCAAGGATACATGCAAGGGAAGGACGCATCTCCAGGTACATAAAATAATTAAAACCAATTATAAATCTACCCCATTAGGCTATATTTGGGAAGGACACATACCAATAATGGCTTAGGAATTAAAAGGAGTGGATGAAGGATTTTGAATAGATTTATAATAAGACAAATGTTTTTAGATTTTGGGGCTTTATATCTTATTTTGAGATTGTAAGCCATTTCCAATTTTTAGGTATTTTGATTTTTTTTTAAAATTTAAGGGTTTTTTTTCATCTCAACTCAATGGAGGAATACAAAATGCAAAATTATTTAACTCACAAAATAGTGAGTGTGACTTAAGATGCTTGAAAAATGGTGAGAGTGTGGGAAAGGGGTGACTGAGCTAACCTAAAAAATTGAGCATTGCCTACATAGAAAAAATGGACCTCAGGTCAATGTAGTTAAACCCATAGGGTTTTAACTATGAATTAATAACTGAAAATATCTTACAAAAGGCAAGATCTTGGGATAAGAGGTGATTGAGCTAACCTCAAAAATTGGTCACATCTTACATAATCCAAATGGACCTCAAGTTAATGTAGTTCCACCCATAGAGTTTAAACTATAGATTAATAGACTAATATAGCTTGAAATACTATAAGAGCCTAAGATAATGGGTGATCGAGTTGACCTCAGAAACTAAACATTACCTACATAGTTTTAATGAACCTCAGGTCAATGTAGTTCCACCCATAAGGTTCAAACTATAGATAAATAGTAGGGTGGAAATTAGGAATGGTACAATGGTAAAATAAATGGCATAGGACTTGGAAAGGGCTAAAAATAATGAATGATAATATGAGAAAGAACTATGAGTCTCCAAGGACCATGTCACATGAGAGCCAAATGTGTCTAGCCATTAAAGTATCACATAGATAATAGGCCAAAATGCTTCCCAAAAAGGTATCAATATACCTTACACTTATGTAATAAGGCTAGGATGGGAAGACTAATGGCCATAATAAGATGGGTTGGGTTGAATAGAATTAAATAGCTAAAATGGATTGAAATGGTAATGGAATGGCAATGGCCAAGATGGCTTGAACATAATGGTCTATAATGTAAATAGGGTTTCCCCCAAGTGTCAAAGTACTTGTAGATAATAATTAATTACAAATAACACCAGAAATATAATTTTCATCATGGTACTTGTCTAAGGTGACATAGGCATGGTTTTCACCATTGGATGAATTATTTCTCTTTCTCTTTTGATTTATTGAATTTATTTTTTTTATTTTAGCATCTCAACTCAATGAAAGATTACAAGATGTGTAATGTAGACCCTTTATTATCTAACCAATACTTGCATGAAATAGATGTTCTATTTAAATCCTATTGGTGTTGTGAACTACATTGATGTTGTTATGATCTTTATTGGTCATTGATTCTACTTCCTCCAAACCTTATAAAAAGATGTCTTCATAGCCTATAGAAAAAAAGTGATCCCAAGGAGGGTAGAGAAGGGTAAGCATGGGATAAGTGGTCTGATTGAATAATGGAGAATAGGTTGTGAATGGAATGTATAATGATTGGTTGACAAATAAAAATTGGGATTTTCAATCACACACATTATTATTGATTTTGGATTCAACTTGTCTTTAGTTTTGGTAGGGATACCTGGTTCAATATTGAATTTAATAATATCTTCATCAAGTGAAACAAAATTGATTTTCTCGGTCATTGGTGCCTTGTAGAGGTTTTCACCAACAAATTCTTCTTAATTTTTTTTATCTTAATTGTCCAATAGTGCCTTGAATAAGGTTTTACTAAAGAATGTTTATAAATCATGTTGATTATGTTAGAGTTACAATCAATAACAGGGGGGATGAATCAATGAGACCAAATAATTCAACTTCAATTATGATATTTACAAATACTTAACCAATTACCACAAGAATTTATGAAGCATACATATCATTCATAGCAATAAGCAAGAGAGACAATGTAAGATCTATCACATAACACATGACAAACATGGGAAACCCTCTTGGAGAATAAAACCCATTATAACCTATAATTGGATTAATGTCCTATAATAATAAGATCTAATTTAAACCATCTATAAATGATCAGGGAACTATAATCCCTATTTAGTAAGACTATAATCCCATAAGGTGTTGCCACACCTGTCTAGCTGAGTTGAAATAATAACCAGACTTTTTAGCAAGTTATACCTTGCAAGGAAGTTAAAACCACCTTATATGTTAATCTTCCACAACAACGCCTATGAACACATCCACATCTAAACTGATGTCAAAAACACTTGATGATGGACCTCTACTTATCACACTTTACCTTCACTCACACTCAAACAATAAGTGCACTATTATACCAATAAAATTATGACCAATAAGTCATACAAATAATCATCAATCTATTTTTCTCTTCAACTCATCCTTAGGTAACTCTACCCCTCCTTCACTCCATAAAACACACACATAAGCCTATCTCCAATCACTCCTTAATCTCACATTCAAAGTCTAGAACCCGTCATCTTTGGTTCCACTATATATAGAGTAATCTTGATAATCCATACCTTGGTCAGCCATTAGGCATGCCTTATCCCTTAAGGCATCTCTCATACAAAATAATGGCTCAAAATAATCTTCATAAGTTGGCCATAACATCTATGGGTCACCCTTAAGAAGCTATAACTTTTAATAAGGCCTTTATAGCTCTTATAGGTCTCATAAAGACCTATTCACCCATTTAGCACACCCTCCAGCAAAAAGATAACACATGTCCACTTTCAAATACATGGGTTCACTCCTTATGTCCCCTAGGACATCTTTAAATGATCAAAATCATCTTATCTAACATCTGTGTATGCTGAAATAACTCAAAAAAATACCTTACACATAGGAAAACCATTACTAAACATATAATCAACTTCTTAAGCATTTTTCATACTCAATATAGATTTATCACACCTCCAAAATCTGCATACATAATCCTTATGGAGTCTAAAACACTCCCCAATAACTAAGCCATCATGAGACATCAAAATAACATCAATGCAAGCTCGAATGGCATTCTTGAGTCACTTATAGAACAAGAATGAACACATAATAAACTTATAGGATCAATATGGTTGACTATACTCACTTCCATATCTTAAAATATATATATCCAAATACACCTTGGAGTCCTCTACCACTTTTATTTTTATAGTACAAATAAATTTGACTTCTATCAAAAGATATGGAAAAATATAGAGCTCTAGTTTTTACCTATGTTAAATTCAAATATTTGTTAGCAACGGTCACAATTAACCTTTGAACACAAAGATTAAATCTTGTGTCCTCTTAGGTCAGATCAAATACACACTATCGATCTCTTCTGATATTTAATGCATAGGTGCCAATGCTTAGATGTTAAACCTTAGTCATGTTGACCTCATCTCATAAAATCTTGAAATGTTGACTCAACATGATCCATCAATATCCATGGATAAACTAGGGCTTTAATGATCAGTTCTCACCATTTGATCAATTTGTATGAATGCCTACTCATCATTAGATCTTTATCCTATACATGTTTTAATCATTAAACATTATGTGCTTATCTTCATCTCACTAATTCCTAAATTCTTAGTGAAATGTGAACCATTGATCTTGATCAATCTTTAACACTTTCAAAAATGACCAAGTATGGGGACCCTTTCAATATCCCCGAATAGCCATTTTTAATCCTTAATAACTTCTTCTACACTTCGATGCAAGATCTCAAATTTAGATCAAATGATCTTCTCACATAGGAAAATATAACCATATGGCACACTAATCCTAGAAACCTCACACATGTGAGATAAAATGCCATTAAAATTCCTTCTCAATAACTTCTATCACAGAGCCAACTATGTCAAAACCTACCTAAGAATCCAACTTTGAGAATGCATAACTTTTATCACACTTCATTGCATGATCTCAAATTTAGCATAAATTGTATATGATCAATACTAAACAAACCAATATTATTAGTTTCTCTTGACACCATCACATGTGAAAGATATAATATCATCAAAATAATCACTTGGCTCTTTCTTTCCTTATGCAAATTTGTCTATGAAAAAACACAGTCAAACTATTTAGGAGCCCAACTTTGCATATGCATATTTTTTGAAGTGCTTCATCGCATGATCTAAATTTTAGTGAAAATAAAGTATGTCAAAAATTGAATAAACCCATAAGATCACCTTCTCCTGAAATGTCCAAACATGCAATATATTCCATCATCAACTTGTTTACTTGGCTCTTTTAATCCACATTGTAAATTTGGCTAAGTATGTGAAAATAATGAATTCTGACTGAGAAGCCATCTATTCACCCTTATATCTTTGACCACACTTCAATGCATGACTTGAGATATGAAACATAAAAAATAAGGACTAATGTAATAAAAACCATATTACTAACTCCTCTTGACTCATTACCACATGGAAATAGTGACATCATCAAACTACCTACCCATATTTTCTGCCACTAGACCCAAAGTGTCTAGATGAAAACTATGGACTACCAAAAGACTTACACTTATGTATATAAGATCTCAAATCATATATAACATATAATGGATCTCTTACACATGATAAATACTCCATACTCATTTTTGAACATCTCTTAGCCATGTCAACATAGAAGATCAACCAATCATCCTTTAAGCATACAAGAACAAACACATTATACACTTTGTCATTATTACTTAGACTATCAATGCACTTCATCCACTCAATAGGGAACCTATAAAAACATCACCATGATGTCATCATGATAAATATATAATAATCACCCCCTTTTTAATTGATGTCAACAACCATCATATATAGTAATATATAGCTCACCTTCTCTCTCTTCAAAGTGCTCTTACAATAGGAACTTCTCTCTCTTCAAAGAAATCTTGCAATAGGAACTTTCTCCCCCTTTGACACAATGATAAATTGGTCACACAATAATCCTAAGTACCTAAAAATAATATCAAAATAGGAAAGGGCCATCTTATAAAGATGATAAAAACTCCCCCTTACCTTGAGCCTACCTCTTCTTAACTTGACAACTTCCTCTCACTCCATGCCAACACTTTTCTTCAACCAAGCACTAAAACCAATGAATAAAGAACACACAAAAGCATATAAATATGATGTAACTCACCAATAAATATTTGAGAGAGACTTACCCTAATAACTCTAAGAAATTACACCTTTTGAGCATCTTCATATCTCCACACACCATGAAGAACCATCGCACATGCTTACTAGCATCTTTTCTAAAGCTACCATAAGAACCACCAAAATAACTTCATGAAACTCACCAAATAAGAAACATGCACCAAATAAACTTGATAACTCACCTTGAAACACACATACCTTGCTCTTTTAGATAAAATTGAGCAAAAAGGCACTCTTCTTCAAACTAGGACTTTCTAGCCTCCTTGTAGCCCTACCTAAAACTTACAGAGCCCAAAATTTTTAGTATACACATCTTCAAGACCTAAAAATATATATATAAAACACTCTCATATTCCCCTTCAATTTCACCAATTTTTATCATCAAGCTCATCTTCTACAACATACTTCCTTCATAAACCAACTAACCAATTAGGTCTCCAATTTGACAAAAAAATTGAATAACTTGAGAACCAAAAACCTTTAAATCTATGTTAAGCTTAATTTAACCACCAATTTGGACCATTAAAAATTTAAGAAGCCTTAGAACTTAAATCATAAAGAAAAGCACTTTTATAGTAGATCCCAAAAACCTAGAAACTTAAAACAAATAAAGTCAACATAGCACCTTCCAGTTAACGTCCACCTCTAAAACATATTTTACACCTGGGGACAACCATTACACACTTATGGAAAAGAATTGAGTTACAAACCATTGGAAACCTTGACTTCCTATAACTCATTTTAGGACTTGTAAGCTCTTAAGCATAAACTAGGAAACCCAAGAGCTAAAAAAAAATTCCAAATTGAATTCTACATACCTTTATATCACAAAACCACATGAATCATGCTAAAATAAGGTCAACAAAACTATATATGTAAAAATATCTTCTTGAAAAATCATAAATCCTTCTTTGTCATCTAAGAACCTTCAATTTGACCCTGTAGACTATTCCAACTAAAAAGCACTACAACAACACTTACTTCTCCACTTGAAAGGAGTCTCTTAAGAATCATAGATAGAAACACCCTCTATACTTCAATGCTATAAAACATAAACAACTCCTCATATTCCATCTCCTCATTTCTCAATTGATACTTATAGTTCTTCTTATTCTTCTTTAGCTTAGGAGAAACAACTTCCTCAACCACTCTAACATTCTCCTTTTCTTCTAGAATTGGATTGTGATTTAACTTATTTGGGAATAATGAAGTTTTATTCCTATTTTTTTTAAGGGTCTGGATCAATAAATTAGTATAGAATATAGAAATAATTATATTCCTAATTTGTGTAGATATTTATCTTTTTCAACTTTCTAAAAATAACAATAAAAAGAAAGAAATATGACTTAGTTAGAAAATAGACTAAGATGGCTGATATAGAGGTTGAAAATGGCTATGCAAGACTGGAAAGGTATCATTAACCTAAATTTGGATTTCATTTAACAAAAGAATAGGAACATCAAAAAGTGTATGCTTTAGTGTCTAGTGTTATTATTTGTTCTTTATGTTATTTTCCAAATTGATCACAGAGACTTGAAACTTTTTAGGTAGTTGCATTGTGTTTGTGTGAGCATGCCTATGAAAACTTGAGTGTTGGTTATCGATGAAACTCATTATAGAGTTAATTTTGTCTTCAAACCCTAACCCTCCATCATGCTTGACAAAATGATATTTTAATCACTTGATAAAGAGGGGGAATTAATGTGTAAGATGTATTGAACATGTAATCCACACCCATTGTGTGGGTACACTACCTACATACCAATACTCCAAAGAGGGATCAATCCGTATGTAGTTCTCCCACCTAGTGTGCTTTGTGAAATAGTGTGATCTAGATGCAAATGCCAAATTTATAGTGTTTGAGGTGCCTTAGGGACTGATACAAGGATTTTAGTAGGTTTATATCTGTGTTGGGTGATTGTATGCAAAGAATAGGAAAATTTTCCTTAGTGATTTGTGTGTATTCTTTATTGCTTTGTAAGTTTGGTCACCTCTTGTAAATGAGATTTGAGTGGGATTTTATAGGGAATAATTAGTCATGGGTCATATGTATTCATGCTAGGCCAACCTAATTAAGGATAAGGACTAGATGAAAATGAATATTAGGACTCAAAGTACAAATAGATAGGAGTGAAAAAAATGGGACACTTTGGTGTTCAATGCTATTGTCCAAATGGGGCACTTCTATCTTACAAGCTCAGGACCTAGGGGGAAAAGATTGGCATGGGGAATACTATTTATTTGAGATAGAATTAGGGTTTAGAAGGTTATGGATGATTAGTAATGAGAAAAAGGTGTCTATAAGGGTTAAGAGAGAATATAAAAAGTACATATGTATGGGGTGTCACAAGCCACACTCAAACTACCGATTTGGACATTTTATATGACTACATTTACCCCGCTTTATTATAGTGATGCAACAAAGTGAAATACTAGGATAAAGGGAAAATAGAAAGTGTGCCTGAAGTTACCTATAAGGGTGAAGCCCATGAAGATATGTGATGCTAAGTGTGCATAGAGAGCACAATGTGAAGCATAAATTTATAATAGAAAATAATGAGTAGATCAATTTCTACTAGACACACTATGTCGAAAATAAGAATGTACAAAGGTTGGGTAAAGAGAGGAAGAAAAAGGAATGAATACACCTCATTGAGTATATGAAATAATATAAAACTTGTTATGATGTTGAGTAATGTTGAGTGATGCTGAGTGATGTTGAGTGATGCAGTACCAATACTAATATCACAAATGGAGCTAAGTTCTCAATTCTTTAAGGGTGGCTCAAGAATACAGAGGATGGCCCTTTGGCTCCATCATCACCCAATATGTAGTGAATTTATGTGATCATGTGTGTGTTAATAAATGTTTAGACTGTGTGTCTAATCCATCTGAGTAGGTGGCTCAAGAATACAAAGGCTAGCTAGTCCTTTGGCTTCATCATTACCCACTAAGTGTGAACTATGAATTAATATCAGTATGAATATGTGTCATATGAGATGGCTTATGAATCCCATGAATAATTTGTAATTTAATAATGTGGCATGGATAGTTGAATGTGTATTATGAACTAGGCCAATCTTTCCCACTCCAAAAGGTGGAGATTAAGCTTGTATGAAAGCCACTCTAAAATTGAGAACTAGGATTATATGAAAGCCACTCCAAAATGATGCCAACCACCTACATATGGAATAAGGCATACAACTACTAAGATTACCTAGGTAATATAATGAACTAGAAATAAAAGAATGAAAATGTGCCATGCACATTGCCTCCAATCACCATTATCTAAAATATGGATTTTGATCTGGAAGTTGTACCAACTACCCAATCTAAAACTAGAAGTGAGAGCTATCATGTCATGCATGATTCCCCATATATCTAGATAATCTGAGTAAAACTATACTAAAATTTCCCAATATAAACTAAACTATAGCTAACAAAATTATAATTGACCTTACCTTTTTATCTATTTTTGAAAATTATAGGTTTTTTGGCTATTTAGATAGAAGCACCAAAAAGTGGACACTTTGTTGTCCAACACTATAATCTGAATATGGCACTCTTATCCTTTACTATTTCAAATGACTACAATATATTCATCACTACTTTTTTGGTTTGTTCTACATGTTTTGAACTCTGATTACTATTCTTGAAAACTAATTTTGATCAATAGAGGGCTCTGATCTCTGTGACAAAACCCCTATTTATTGCCCCCTCTTCTAAGGGTAGGAATGAAGACCCTATAATGATTTTCCTTAGAATAAATAGCCCTAAAAGTGTGTTATGCTATGAAATACATGATATATCAATGATAATCCAAAAGATTTCTCAATTTATAGCATAGTTTATATTAGAGATTTTTAGATCAATAGGGGTATGCTTAGATAGATGAAATAATGTAATAGCATGTGAAATATACTAAAATAAAATTAGAAATCTGATTAGTTGTCAAGGAGGGATGGATAATTATGTGTATCATGGCATCCAAGAAGGAAATATAATGCATGATGTGGAT
Organism: Torreya grandis; assembly: GCA_037957365.1. NCBI lineage: Eukaryota > Viridiplantae > Streptophyta > Pinopsida > Cupressales > Taxaceae > Torreya > Torreya grandis. The sequence goes on from JARHVA010001653.1 coordinate 868,970, forward strand.
CATGGCTTTACAAACAACTAAGACACAAACAAGCAAACAAGTACACAAGGCAAGAAGCAAGAAGCATAAAAAAGAGGCCAAGGGGCCAAAAAAATAAGAGACATGGGCACATGTCACTCAAACTAGGAAAACAAGAATATAATTCATGTTCAAATGCCCAGATACACATACAATTTCAAATAAGCAAGACTGGCATGAGGGCCACAAACACATACAAGAGTACAAGCAAAAGACATTGGCAAATGTCTTAAGGCACACACAAGTAAAAAAATAAGAGCTAATAAATGTAATCACATCTAGCTACTCAAAGTATGAAAGGAAAGCACTAAATGATATAAATACTATCACATCTAATTAATCAAATTAGGAAGTGAAAGTATGCAAAACATGTAGTGAAAGACTAGGTAGATACTAAGAAATACATAAGGGTTATATACTAGTGAGTATTGATAGAATAATCTATGTAAGCTAGTAAGTAATGTCTATTAGCATGATAACAAGAGTATGTGGTGTAGGAATGACATAACCTAGATGTTGTAATCATATATAAGATACCCTTGGTGGGTAGATATGTCGTTGTATGTCTTTAATATAGAAATAAGATACCCCCTCAATAGGTAAACTAAAGAAATAAAACATCTAGGTGTTATTTCACACACTCAAATAAGATCAAGTGAAGCATGGTAATGTAGATAAAATAAAAAACAATCAAATAGGATAATAGAATGCAATTCTAGCATAGTAGTATAAATGTAAAGCATGGATAATGCATATAATTGGAAAGTTTTTAGTGTTTTGAGTTATTTGAATATTTTTGTATTTTGACATGTGATATTATTTTTGGTGTTTTCAAATATTATATTATTTTTGGTATTTTGAAATAATCTATGTACAAGTAAGGAAAAATACACTATGTATAAGAAAGTAATCTAAGAAATTATGTACAAGTAAGAAAAAAGAAATAATGTATAAGAAAGACTTAGAATAAATGATACCAACTGATGAGTCTCATAAGAGACTCCCTATCATTATGTCCTATATCAAGGAGAGGGATCATGTATGATAGTGAAGAATTATATAAGGGCTACATCTATGACTCTAAAATTTATGTATGATATAAGTGATCTAAAATATCTATAGTGGAAATTGACTATGGGGTCCCCTTGTAACTTTTTGAAGTAGATGCAACTATAGGGCTCTTAGGGACCCATCTAGTAGTAGAAGAATCTCTCTAAAAATGTGCTCAATGTGTAGAGGCATGAGACCTCAATGATACTACCCTATGTGTGAATACTATAAATGGAAACTATTTAGAGTCCTAATTTTTTTTTTGATATAGTGGCCACTCTACGAGAGGCCTCTATGGAAGTGTGTGAACTCTCAGTGTTGGTGAGAGAGGCCTTAACTATGGTTAAATCTCAACTAAAGGAAAAATTGTAATTAGGTATTTATAACTAGGAATGTTAGTTTTTAAGATAAGGGGATGTAAGATATCACTCTATGCATATCATCCCCATGGCTGCTATATACTATATAAACCTTGATGGCTAATTGAATAAGTGGCCATATTGCTCATGTTGTGTAGGAACATGCCCTATATCTAATGATATCTATGGTCCACTAATTTTAGTTATATGTGGAGACTCTATAAAATACAACCTCAATGGATGTGTAACTAAAACTATGTGATATGATAGAGGCTCATCTATCTATAAACATAGTGGATTGATACGTGAAATAATATCCTGTGGCCTCTACTGTGATGTGTATGATTGAGAAATAGATCAAGATGGAAATATAACCTATGATGGGGGATCATCTAATATTAATCATAGTGGGTTGATACATTAAATAGGTCCATAAAAAATTGGATATAGTGAATATCTATCTGAATTAGTATTATGTGATATGGGTTCATTTAATCTTAACCATAGTAAGTTACTACATGCAATAAGACTAAAAAATCTATTGTGGTGCCTATGACTATGTTGGATATGTATATGGAATTACATTATGTACTTTATATACTACACTACTATATGTATGTTGATCTCACTATACTAGTCTCCAAACCCTCTTAGTAGGTGGGATATGAGATATCCTATGAGTCTCTATCCTATAAACTGCATTACTCTCATAATGAGTAACCAATCATTCATATGAAAGAATGTCTTAGGATGACTCAATAATAGAGTAATGACATATATGGATCCATGATGGGGGAGATATCCATGCCCCCAATGTGAAAGCTATGATGCTATTATCAACACATCTATTAATACAGTCCCTGAGTCTATAATAATCATTATCTCTATGTCCATGGATATGATGATAGTTACAAAAGGGCTGATGTGGCTACTTGTGTAAGAGATGTGGATCTCAACGATGAGTAGAAGGTAATGTGATTAACCTCCTATCTAGTATTGTTTATAATATTACATATGGGATATCCCACTTTGAATCAAAATGAAGTAGTGCCCTACTTCTATTCTCTATAGTGCATACTATTTGTGGTGCTTTAGAAACTAGCACTCTATTCTTAACAAGTTGATTTTTTAGATATGGTCTCCTATATTGTACATGGTGGATGATACATGCTAGGAGTTGAAATAGAGGTAATGATTCAAAATATAGATTAAGATGATCAACTTAATCTAACTCATTCAATCCCAATTTCTTCTCTAAGGCTAAAAATTATATAATATAAGTGCCTAGAAGAGGACTCTATCTGATATAATATATTCTCTAGGAGGGGTTTGTGAAGCCCCTTAATAAATATATGCTAGACCTCTAAATCTATTGGTTTATAGATTAAGTGTAACATGCAAGTCTTAAATCATAAGATATAATCACTAACTAGCTCTAAAGGATTCTGATGTAATGTGACAAGTTTCTCATACATAACATGAGGGCCTATGTTTACTATGTAATATCTAAGAAATGCCTCATCTAAGTCATCATATGTATGAAAGGAACCAATAGGGAGTATATGAAAGAAATAATTATGTACATTACCCACTAATGTCTACTGGAACAACTTAAGTAGAATCAAAGGACTCACATGAGATGGAAAAGCCTTCCAAAAGGCTTTAAGGTGTAAGAATGGATTTTCAATTCCATCAGTGCTTAGGAAATGAAGCTTTGACAAATGTCTTCAGAAGAGGGCTACCATGCAAGTCATTGGCATCTATCCAAGACTTATAATCCTTGTTTTCCAAATTAAGGAGATGTACTTGGTGTTGTAATTCACCAAATTCATCCATTAAATAAATAATCTCTTGGGATGGTATATTAATATCTTGAAGTGGTTTATTTAAATGTTGAATTTGATCATTTATTTTAGCCATGAGAATGCTATATTTAGTAATTGGATCATATAGAGGGGGTGTTCTCACTTGAACCTTTAAAGGAATGGTTGTTGGAAATATTGTCATTGATGTCAAAGGTCTAGCATTATTGGTGATAAAGGTCCCATCACATTTAATGATGTTTGTAATAGTTATATCTTGGATAATGTGTGTTAATATTTATTTAATATTAATGAATATATTTTTGGTTGCATATAAGTAAAAAGAGGGCCCATGGAGAAGTCAAAGAGTCATGGGGTAAAGACAAAAGAAGAATGGGATGCATTTTCCCATGAAGAGTCATCTTGAGGAATTCCAAGAGTCACCAAGTGAAGACAAAAGAGGAAGGGCACAATTTCTCATGAAGAGACAGTTTGAGGAATATGAAAAGTCACCAAGATAAAGATAAAAGAGGAAATGATGCTTTTGCTTATGAAGGGTCACCATATGACTTTTCAAATGCAAGGATACGAAGGGTCATGCAAGTTTGGTGCCATTTTTCATAAGGATTGAGGGGTCACAAAGGGTGAAGGCCAAAGGTCATTTGGAAAGCTATAAATAAAAGCTTGAGAAGCCATTTTTAATATGGGAGATAGTGTATGATTTGTAATTGTTATATCTAGCTTAGAAGAGAAAAAGAGAGAGAGAAAAGAGATATTGTAATGAAGTATCACTTGCTAAGATAACAAAATTGAGAGATAGTTGTGTGGTATACACAAAAGGGGTTGGTGCTCACAAATAGTTGTTATGTTTGTGCTCAACAAAGGGGTTGGTGCTTCTATGGGTTGGTGCTCATGAATAGTTGCTATGTTGGTGCTTAACAAAGGGGTTGGTGCTCTTGTGAGTTGCTGCTTATGAATAGTTACTGTGTTGGTGCTCAGCAAAGGGGTTGGTGCTCATGAATAGTTGCTATTTTGGTGTTCAACAAAGGGGTTGGTGCTCTTATGGGTTGGTACTCATGAATATTATTTGTGTTGGTGCTCAACAAATGGGTTGGTTCTCCTGCAATTTGGTGCTTGTGAATATTGTAGTTTGATTTGGTGCTTATTCATATACTTGAGATTGTTCTTCATGGTTTTACCACATTGGGCTTCCACATTAAATCTGGTGTCTCTCTCTATCTTTTGTGGTGTTTATTATTTTAGTTTTATTGTATATCTTGAATTTATGGTTAAGTGTAATTTGATTAAGGGAAAGTTTATACATTGGGCTTCCACATTAAATCTGGTGTCTCTCTCTATCTTTTGTGGTGTTTATTATTTTAGTTTTATTGTATATCTTGAATTTATGGTTAAGTGGAATTTTATTAAGGGAAAGTTTATAATATTTATGATATACTGATTTAGTATATCATGTGCTTAAAAATTGGTATCAACGTAGGTTCCTTTTGAAAAAGTTTTACAACTTGAAGGAAGATCAAGAAAGCATGATGGCTGGATCACATGAAGAATTTTCTACAAATAAGGCACCTTTATTTGATGGGATGAATTATGTTTTTTTGAGCATAAGAATGAAGACTTATTTTATGGCCCTTGGATTCGACATATGGCAAATAGTGGTGGAGGAATATGAAGAGCCACAGACACTTGTAATTACTCCAATAGAAAAAAAGGCAAGTGAAAATAATGCTAAAGCTTTAAATCCTATTTTATGTGGTTTATGTGAATCTAAATTTTTTAAAGTTATGAAATGTAAATTTGATCATGAAACTTGGATAAAACTTGAGAATATTTACAAAGGTGATGGAAAGGTTCAACAAGCTAAGCTTCAGACTTTTAGAAGATAGTTTGAGAGTTTGAAGATGGAAGAAGAAGAAGATATAGCAAGTTATCTTTTGCAAGTTGATAAAATAGTAAATTAGATTCAAGGTATTGGAGAAAAGTTAGAAGAGTCAATGGTGGTACAAAAGGTTTTGAGATCTCTACCAATGAGATATGATGCAATGGTTTTAACAATTGAGGAGATGAAGAATTTAGCCAAGCTAAACATGGATGAGCTTCATGGTATACTCATGGCATATGAAATGCAAACTGAACAATATAAACCCTTAAAGAGAGAAGTTGATTTCAAGACATCAAAGAAGGAGAAAGATAAGATTCAAGAATCAAGTGATAGTTCTAGTGATGATGAATATCACAATGGAGCTCTTTTCATTCGTAAGCCAAAAAGGGGAACAGGTAAATATCAAGAAAAAATACCTTTTAAATGCTTTAATTATGGAAAGATTGGACATTTTTTAGCTAAATGCCCAAATAAGGGTAATGATGATAATGAAGAAGGAAAGTATACATATAAGAAGAATTTAAAAGGTAAATTCAAGAAGGGATTCAAGAAGAAGAGTTTATATTCTAAAGATCCTAGCTCAGCTAAAGATAGTGGAGTCAGTGATTCAAAAGAAGAAGAGATTCTATTCATGGCCATACATGAATATGCCTATACAAGCAAAAGTACAAATGATCAAGAAGAAGAATAGGATGAAGTTGAAGTAAATCTAGAAGGAGAACTCATTTGTGCCTTAGAAGAGTTAGAAGCTATTGAGAAGAAGAATCAAAGATTGAAGCACCAAATCAAGAAAAATGAAAAGGAGTTAAAGGAAATAATTGATGATCTAACAACACACTTTGAAGAAGCTTAAAGGAATGAAAAAGATATAACAACACAGTTGAAAAAAGTAATAAAAGAATGTGAAAGGTAGGTTATTGAAACTTCCTCTTTAAAAGAAGATATTGAGAAAGCAATCAATGATAAAGTAGTTAGTGATTCCAAATTTGAGGATAGCACTAACATGTTGAATAAGATATTAGAAAGCCAAAAGAACAATTCAGATAAGATAGGTATCATATTTGAAAAGAAAAAGAACTATGTTTAAGCTCTTACAAAAGAGGAAACAAAAAGGGAAGAAGTGAAGAATACAGAGGACATTTCAAATAAAGAAGGCTGGAGGGAACAAAGCTACAAAAGGCAATTAGGTTAGAGATACACAAATAGGTCCTATTTTTATGGTTAATATTTTTATTGTAATGGATATGGTCATAAGAAATTAGAATGCTAAAAAAGAGCTAATAGTTTCAAAAATAAGGAGAAGGAAAGTCATGTAGAGTCAAGGAGAAGCTACAACTCTTTTGCTTCTCTATCAAGCTTTGATGAAGAGGCCATAATATGTTATAAGTGTAACAACTTTGGACACATAGCTTGATACTATAGAAGCATGTTTGAGTTAGTTAAGAAGGACCAGATTTTCAAGGCTCCATTCATCAAGAAGAAGGTTCAGACATGTTTATGGTAGAAGAAACAACCTAAAACTTCTATGTTGGTTCAGACAACTTTACATACAAGAAATGAAGATCAAACATAGTTCATTGATAGCATATGTTTGAGGCATATGATAAGAGACAAGAATAAGTTCATAACTCTAAAGAAGATCAATGGTGGCACAATGAAATTTGAAGATAAAACCACTACCAAGATAACTAGAAAAAGGTACTTTGAGTTTGGATAATGGTAGAACCAAGACTAAGAATGCATTGTATGTTAAAGGTCTTAAGCATAATCTATTGAGTGTAAGTCAAATATATGATCAGGGATACACTTTAAATTTTTATGTAGAAGGTTATGAGATTAGAAGAAAAGATTCAAATGAGTTGATTGCAGATGCTCAAAGGATAGGCAACCATTTATATGTATTATCATATATCTTCTCAAAGGCATAATCAAAGGACACATTCAAGGATTTACAAGAGGAGTTGGGAGTAATTTCTTTTACTTCCTACCATTAAGGTTCATCATCAGTTGAGAGGGATCTAAGAGTTAGCTCTAGGTAGGCCATTTGCGATTGATGTCAAAGGGGGAGAATAAGAGGTACATGTATAGGTGTAGAAATAGGTATAAGGAACATGTAAAGATTTCTATAGTAAGGGAGAGTTGTTGTATGTTTTTTAGATGAAAATATGTGCAAGTTTTAGGATGTGGTAGTTTCAATATTTAGGTTACCATCAATGATAAAGGGAGAGATTGTTGGAAATATTGTCATTGATGTCAAAGGTCTAGCATTATTGGTGATAAAAGCCCCATTGCATTTAATGTTGTTTGTAATATTTATATCTTGGCTAATGTGTGTTAATATTTATTTAATATTAATGAATATATTTTTGGTTGCATATAAGTCAAAAGAGGGCCCATGGAGAAGTCAAAGAGTCATGGGGTAAAGACAAAAGAAGAATGGGATGCATTTTTCCATGAAGAGTCATCTTGGGGAATTCTAAGAGTCACCAAGTGAAGACAAAAGAGGAAGGGCAAAATTTCTCATGAAGGGACACTTTGAGGAATATGAAAATTCACCAAGATAAAGACAAAATAGGAAAGGATGATTTTGCTTATGAAGGGTCACCATATGACTTTTCAAATGCAAGGATATGAAGGGTCATGTAAGTTTGGTGCCATTTTTCATGAAGATTGAAGGGTCACAAAGGGTGAAGTCTAAAGGTCATTTGGAAAGCTATAAATAAAGGCTTGAGAAGCCATTTATAATATGGGAGATATAGTATGATTTGTAATTGTTATATCTATCTTAGAAGAGCAAAGGAGAGATAGGAAAGAGATATTGTAATGAACTATCATTTGTTGAGATAGAAACATTGAGAGATAGTTGTTTGGTATAAATAAAAGGGGTTGGTGCTCATCAATAGTTTTTGTGTTGGTTCTTAGCAAAGGGGTTGGTGCTCCTATGGGTTGGTGCTCATGAATAGTAGTTGTGTTGGTGCTCAGTAAAGGGGTTGGTGCTTACGAATAGTTACTATGTTGGTGCTCAACAAAGGGGTTGGTGCTCTTGTGGGTTGGTGCTCATGAATAGTTATTGTGTTAGTGCTCAGCAAAGGGGTTGGTGCTCCTGTGGGTTGGTGCTCATGAATCGTTGTTGTGTTGGTGCTTAACAAAGGGGTTGGTGCTCCTGTAAGTTGGTGCTTGTGAATATTGTAGTTTGAGTTGGTGCTCATTCATATACTTGAGATTGTTCTCCATGGTTTTTCCCAAATTTGGTTTCCACATTAAATTTGGTGTCTCTCCCTATCTTGTGTGGTGTTTATTATTTCATTTTTATTACATATCTTGAATATATAGTTAAGTGGAATTTGATTAAGGGAAATTTTATAAGATGTATGATATACTGATTCATTCCCCCCCTCTCAGTATATCCCATGCTTAACAATGGTTACTTGGACCTTAGTAGAGGGCTATGGGATACCATTCTCTTTAGGTGGAGAGTGAGAAATAGGTGCTACTATAGTAGGGGGTGGATTGGGAGATTCATTGGTATCTTTAGTATTTAGTGAATCACATTCTAATTGAATAGAATATGTGATGTTATCATTGAAATGTGTATCATTTATAATAAAATCATGCATTGAAGTAAAAGCAACATTTTGTAATGCATTATGTTTGAGAGGAGTGAGAGAAGAGTTAGAAGCATGGGATGCATTTTCTTCTTCACTATATGCATAATAGTCATCATGATTCCATGCATTTTCATAATCAAGATTTTGTTCATTTTAAGGAGGAGAAGTAGAACTATAACTTTCATATTCGCTCTCATTATCATATTAATTTGCATGTTTACTATCATACTCATTATCACTAGGGATAGGAGAGAAGATGTTAATTCATCTCTAATATGTAATAAATTCTCATGTGAAATTGAAATAATATGTGCACCTATGTTATCCTTGAATGGAGTGCATGCATTATTTTCATTTGCAATATGAGAAGTAAGAGTAAGAGAGTTATCATTTAAACACTCTTTTGTCATTTTTTGAGATCACAAGGTAGAGTTAATAACATGATATTGATCATTTAAATTAAGAATTGGAAATTTGATTCTATTTCATTAATATTGTTGTAATTTGAACATAGAAGTAGTAAAAGAGAGGGAAAAACTAGGTTCAAATGCAAATAAATTATCACCAACAAGAGGTTTACGTGGAATTTCATGATTAATTTGTACATTTGATGTATTATGCATAGGAGAATGAGGTGAAAAGTAACTTTTCGATTTATCCAAATTATTTTCTTTGGAAGAAAGAAGAAAAGAGATATGTTTGAGAGAAGAAGATGCATCTAATTTTTATTCACTGTCACTTTCATATACATCATCATATTCCTCATTACAACAATAGTAATTATCTTCATGGAAATGAAATCATTTTTCTCATTTTTGGCTAATGTGCAATATTGCAAAGTTGTCCATTCATGATCATAATTATAAGAAAAATTTAGAAATTTATCTATAGAATGAGAGGGAATAAGTGCCTTAGTGGCCATTTTATTGCTTTCACCAAAGAGAGTATGTAAAAGTAATATTAAGCAAATAAATGCAAGAATGACTGTTATTTTTATGATTTTTCAATGTGATTTAATTAACTAAAAAAAAGTAAATGAAGGGTTTAGAGTTACCTGGTGATGAAGGTTGGTTGCATAGCATTGATAATCTTGTGGGAATTCCTCTTTGTATAGAGATGAATGACTTACAAATCACACTAACTCACGAAAAATGGATTAATAGAAAATTAAGTGGGCTACCTAGTAAGAAACTAGTCCCAAGAAGTGGGATTTATATGGATGTCAGCCCACATTTAACATTAAAGTTTATAAATAAAAATGAAATTACAAAGATATATATGGATAATATATAAATAGACAATGCCAAAGATAATTAATCAATAACAGGATTTATGTAATTAAAGTAAGCATCCTAGAATTCTACAGTTACATCAACATCCTCTTGGATTATAACTAATTATTCATTAATGTATTCAAAATTATGTATACAAGCCATAATGAAAAGTCTTAACTCAAATACAATGTAACTCTGATCGACAAATAGAGGTTGAGGGACTAGGGAAGATTAAAGATGCTAATAGAATCATGTACTAATCTGGGCAGGGTCATCTACATGAAAGGATAGATTTTTAGCAAACTAGAATGCAGATTTAATAGATATTGAAGATTCAAAAATAGACAGTTTAAGGATATTTTTATATTTTAATGGGGATTGATGATGATCCTATAAGATCGATGTTGATTTTATAGGATCAACATCAATTTAGATGAATCAATGTTGATTATGTGCAAAAGTGCTAAACTATAAAATAGACTATAATGATGGCCTAGAAAATTGATAAAATAATCAAAACCAAATGTAAATAAAAACATAGAGATGTAGAAGATAAATAAAACTTAATTATGAAAAGAATACTGACCTTGGATGGTTGAAGATGTGCAGATAAAGAGATGCCAAAACATGGTAGATGGCCTTCAAAACTCACCTGATAATGTCACCAATCAAGTGTTCTTCATAGTGGTAAGGTGTTGGTAATGTCTATATATAGATTCAAGACTAATTTGGATAGAATTTCGTGGTCAAAAATGGATTCTTTCCTTTCACATTCATTTTTTTGAGCAATGGAGGTTTGTTGTATATTTATGGATTGATGTTGATTTGAGAGAATCGATGTCGATCATGGAGGATTGACATCGATTGGTCAAAAATCCATGAAGTTGAACCAAATGTCATTCTAGTAGGTTACTTATGGGGTAAAGGATGGTTAAAATTATTTCTGAGTTTGGGAGGGTTTTTTGGGGTATTAAATAGGTTTGCTTCTATTTAATTTTAAGATTTTATGGTTAAATGGTAAAAAAGAAGTTAATTACCATTTAACCATAGTAATTAAATCAAATTAAATTATGTGGTAAAAGTAAAATGGTGGGGGTGAATATAATTATTTTAAATAATTATGAAAGGGGGGCCATTATGTTAGAAATAAAATAATAATGTGATAATGCACCAAGTTAATACACAAGGGTGTATAAAACTAGTGGCTAAATTTGCCCCTTTTTATGGAGTGGTATGCAGTAGCAAGCCATAAGACAAAAACTATAAGGTGCCCAATGCCCTAAGTTTATTGTGAGAAGGTATCCCCCCTCAAACTAGGTGCTGAGAAGTGAGACAAAATGGATGATGGGTTTGAACAAGATGGAATAGATAATGAATGTGGGTGAGGTGAAATGTATAAGTGAAAGATAGCTAAGGACATACAAAAAAAGTGGATGGCTTAAACGGAATTCTAAGGTTGCACTTAATGGGAGAAAAATTAATGTAGGCAATAATGTTGCAAAGAGAAAATCAAATAACAAAATGCCATATCTAAAATAGGTAGGATTATAAGAAGGCTATTAAGAGAATAAAAGATAAGAATAGTGAACCAAAACATCCAGTGTGTATGTGGTGTATGTGTTACCTATAGTCAAATGTACTCAAGATAAAATACACCCTTGGGATCATACAAAGGTTAAGATACAAAGAAATAAGGGTATGTCTTAAGAAGATTGGGGAACCAACAAGGGGTCAATTTCTATAATTCTAAAGGGTAATAGGACATAAAAATGCTAGCTATAACAAAGGTAATAAGACAAGGCTATTGAATCAAACTAAAAGCATAAATAATGATCTAAAAGTGAAAACATCTAATCAAGCTAGGGAAATTGACATCAATCAAAAAGAATCAATGTCAATTAAATAAAATTGACATCAATCCATAGGAATCAATGTTGATTCAAGAAAATCAACATTGATTGGGAAAATGACTATAAATGGCCCACTGACATACAAGAAGGGTAGCTATCAAGTGGACGAGAGCATTATAAGAAAAATTTGATTATTTTCAAGTGTTTAAAGATACACATGAGATGATGCAGGCTAGTGGGAGTGGATGACAATGATGATGACTTTACTATGAGGTAGGTAATGCATATTTAAGGTAAATTTGAATATTTTATTAATTTTATAGTTTTTTATGTTTTGTTTTTGGATTTTTAAATTTATAGCAAAAGAAAAGGGTAATTTACGAAGTTTGGGGGGGAAAGGGGAAAGGGGAGGTAGTATATTAGGAAAGCTCAGGAAAAAGGGAAAGAAGTTTTAGGGTGAGGGAATCGACATCAATTAATTAGGATCGATGTCAATCTATGATAGATCAACCATGATTCATAAGGATCACTATTGATCATGTTTATATTGACATCAATCCTAAAAGTTTTGATAAAAATAAAAACTTAGGCATCTAGTTAACTAAAAAGATGTTTCTAACAAGCATGAAAGCTACTAATGATGAGGGATAGGGTCCTTCCACTATTGGCACAATTATGGGAGTTTATGATCGATGAGGACTGAGTGCATCTAGAGGTAGTGGGATTCAAAGGGATACACCATTATCACCATTATCATTAGGATATCAAGATGATAGTGGAATTTCAAGAGTGGTGGGATTATACCACCAACACATTTTGGCTATCGATTGGTGAGATGATGATTACCATAAAAGACATCCATCAGATTATGTGAGTATCGATTCTAGGTGCTCCTATATATACTATGGATGAGTTGAGGTGAACAACAGTGATGGAAAGAATATATGATGAGGATATAGTAGACATCATATTATTTTTTGGGGGTTATCCTTCCATCCCTTATATGACCAAGATTTGGTGGATCGATTGGTGCTAACGATGATGATGTTGGCATTAACTTGTTATGTGTTACCTAATTTTAGGGAAAGATGTCTACTATGGAGCTTTACTAGTGTTATAACAGACATGGTAGAGTTCTAAATAGTTTTTTGCTTAGGCACCAACACTATTGGTGTAGATATAGAGGGAGTTATGGGGATGGCATACTAGGCATCAGTCATGACTTGACATCACCTTCATATTACATTGCTAGACATATGAGCACATCCATGTGATTCATCCCATAGGGACCCCATAAACTAGATTTGAGGAGATGGTATACAACATAGGCTTCTTTTAGTGGAAAGAATACTTTATCATTCCACATATAGATAGGGTAGTGTGAGATCTAACACATTACAGATAGGTTTGTAGCAAGCTACAGATAGGGGATGTTATTTGGAGGCCCTATGTAGACTTCCCAATGTGGTTTGGTATAGATGTAGAGCTATAAGATGTTACCCAAGAGAGATGGGTGTATGGATAGTGGATGGACCATATGGAGTTATTTTATTTTGATAGGGTTTGTCATCAGTTTAGGATTTTATAGGATATTCTATTGGCCCCATGCTCATATAGGTAAGAGGATATAAAGCTAAACTGGCTAGCACTTGAGACTATAGTTATCTATATGGGACCATTAGAGGAGCTTAAATACTAATTTGAATGATGTCAATTACACTCATGATTACATGGCATGGTTCATAATAGAGATGGTGAGGAGATAAGAGAGATCAATGAGACCACAAGATGGGGTGGTTATTGAGGAGGTGAGGGAGGTTGAGTAGGAGGTGGAGTAGGAGGCTCTAGATGTACACATGGAGGAGGGACATTTATAGGATACCCAAAAATATGAACATATAAATATATCTTCATTTATTGCTGAGAGGGATAGTCTAAGGGTTGAGTTACAAGAGGCACATGTAGCCCATGTTACACTGTAAGATTAGATTTCTATATTATAAAGTGATCTAGATAGCATAAGGGGGCAATGTGATCATACCATACAGGAGTGAGACAAATATAAGATAGAGATAGAGAAAATTATGTCTACTATGGTAGAGAGACTGTTGGTTGAATATTTTGTCTATCAGCATACTGATAAACAAAATAGGTCTAATCAGCCAAAGTAGGAAGATTAGTCATCCAAATGTGTAGGTTTACCACATCAAAAGGAAACTGATCTCTCCTCTCATCAAGGGGAGGTTCCCTATAGATAGGCTATATATATATAAACAAAAAATAATACTCAAAGGTAGGACAAACCATCCATCTCTCTTTCTTCATAGATGATGTGTGCGGATCAAAAGAGAAACTCAAAGAAAATGATAGAAAGCACTCCTCTTCTTTCAGAGGTACTACTCAGCAAGCCACAAAAATACTCCAGGTAGTAACAACAAAATGTAACAAAGGATGTAATAACCAGCAAATTGAGATGTAGCACAAAGTCTACACTTGAATTGCCCAAGAGTAAGATATGAAGGACAATGAGGGCACAAAGTCGCCCTAAGGTCCTTTACATAAAAATGAAAAGAAAACACACTAAAGGAAATTATGGGGGCACAAAGTCTCTCCATAGTTGAATCTTCAAGACACCTTCTTGACTGTTGTCACTAATTATACTTGTTGAATTAAAGGAGCATAAGATATATTGAGGAAAAAGATATAAGAATAGTTTCCTCAACCACAAAGATATTATAGCACAAAGTCTGAAAACCACTTGCTTTCTTATTCCAATAACAAAATATGATAAACAAACTGAGCTCAAAGTCTTAGAAGTGCCTTTCAATTTGGGTAGAGTTTTGTTTTGATTATCAAAAAGAGATCCATTTACAATAGAAGAGAGTCCTTTATATAGCCTCTTCAAGAAGGACTCGAGAACAGTAACACATCATGTTGCATTGGAATCTGTTAAGAAGATAGGCTAGAACTTAGGGGCATTTACCCATTTGATTTTATCAATGCAAAAAAACAAGTCACACTATTGAAAGTTTGCAACTTTCAATGTCCACCTGGCGATCTGATCCTACCTTCATCATTCCTTCTTTTCTAGTTAATTGAATCGGGTCTTGGATTCAATTTGATGTTCTGTTCTTTCTTTGCTTTCTGCTAGTCTTGGCCTTGAAGTCTGTGAATGCATTTGGGTCTGTAGATTCAAAGGATCAACACCTATTTTATGAGCTTTAAAATTGACATTCACATGCCCATCACTATGTTTTCAATGGCTAGTTCATTGTGTTGAATTTGACATCTTCAGGCATGTCACCCCTTGGTCCTTTGGCTTTTTGGTTTGGCACTTTTATAGAAAGAAAATGCCTTTTTGGGCCTTAAGAAATGATCTTTGAATGGCCTTCAGGCTTCTTATTTTACATCTTCTTGAAGGGAAGGTGACCCTTCAACTTCGGGGAAGTGTCCTATTCGGTAGCTGAGAGCCCCCCGTAAGGGCACCTGCCCTTTGGGGTCCTTCAGTGGCCTTTCACAGCTTTCCTATGGGCATTTTCCCTGAACAAATTCCCATGGACAAAAATTCCGTGTAAATTTCCCATGGACAAAAGTTCACAAAAAATGTTCTTATCACTTTTGTCTTGGTTAGTTCTTTAGGCTTTTTGCCCGGAGCCGCTTCTTGATTTCTTTCAGACTTTTTATCCAAAGGAATTCCTTCAGACAAAAGTTTGAAAGAATTATGACTATCTGCCTTAAACAAAATTTCCAAAGGAATTTACCTTTGCGGCCTTCCTCAAAAATGACCCTTCTGAAGGGTGTTTTTTTCAACCAAGTGCCCTCTACAAGGGCACTTGTCCTTCAGAAGGCTCTTTGAAATTTTACATTGGGTCGCTCCTTTGAACCATGTTGTTGAACCACTTTGTTGAACCAAGGCATTAAAATGCTTGGTTGAACCAAATGTTGAACTAAGCTGATGAACCAAAATGGTTCAAGCTGATGGTTCAATTGAATGAACCAAGTCGATGAACTGCTCCATTGAAACACAAGACATTGAACCTCTTCATTGAACCAAGGCTTTGAACCTCTTTATTGAACCAAGGCTTTAAACCAAAATGGTTCAAGTCGATGGTTCATTTGATTTGAACTGAAGTAATGAACCAACCATTGAACCAAGCAGATGAACTGAGTAATTGAACCATTTGTTTGAACCAAACATTAAACCAAGTTTTGGTTCAACAGTTAAAACAAAGCCTTTGAACCATGTGTTTGAACTCGCTTATTGAGTTTATAAAACCAAGTTTGTAGATTTATTTAACCATGAAAGAGTTTGTAAAAATCAACCAATGAAGCTCATTGAACTTGGCCTATAGAGTCCATAGACTTCTCTTCCTGCTGAGTCTATAGATTCAAGCCTGTAGAGTCTATAGATTTAAGCCTATAGAGTCCATAGATTTAAGCCTAAGAATCTTGAGAAATTGAGGATTTTGAATGTCTAGGACAAATTTTGAAAAGGGAAGAGACAATTTTGGTCTGTAGGACCAAAATAGTTCAAATGTTGTCCCAATAATGAGTAATATTTTTGGGGGAGAACAACTGGCTCCAGTTGGGGAACTTCTATCAATTGCAAAAAGAATTGAAAGGAGTAGAATCTAGAATCTCTAGTGTCTTCATGTGTACCATTAGGTTATGGAGCCATGCTACCCATAAATGGAAGGCATCAAAAATGGAAACAAACAAAACAAAATAGAATTAAAAACTTGTATAAATATACATATATATAGATGCAATGATTTGATACTTCAAGAGTTGAAGTGTTTTAAATGCTGCCCATTGTGAGGTAGAGAAAAGAGTGTGTCATCTTGATATTTTAGTAGAAATCTATTTTCACCAATGTGATGATGAATTATAAATGGGCCTCTCTAAAGGTAGTCAAACTTTCCATGTATCCCCTTTGGTTCTCTCCTTTTGTCCCATAGTAGGACTTGATCCCCAATCTAGAAATCATGATTTTAAGCCTTCTGGTCAAAGAGTTTCTTTACCAGACTTTGATGAGCAAAAATTATGTCTACCACCATACTTATTTGTTCCTCCAACTTAGTTAGGCACATGATTATTTTATCAAGAGAGCTGTCATATATCTGATCCTCAATTGCCTTTGCCAATTTCAAGGTTGATAATTCTAAGGTGATTGGTATCTCAGCATTGATACCATAAAGAAGTTGAAAAGGAGACATACCAATTTCCCTCTTTAGTGTGATTCTTTCTATCCATAGAGCATCAACCAATGCTTTGTGCCATGTCTTTTGATTGTCATCTGCTAGCTTCTTGATAATAGTTACCAAGTTCTTATTGTTGGATTCAACTTGTCCATTCCCTTATGGAAAATAATCAAAAGAGTGAGAGAGTATAATTCCATAATAGAAAAAAAATTATGTAATCTCCTGAGAGGTGAAACAAGTTTCATTATTAGTAACAATTTTGATTGGAACTCCAAACCTGGAAATGATATTCTCTTTCAGAAAGTTGCATACAACTTCTGAAGTAGCATGCTTAGTTGGGATTGCTTCTACCCACTTGGTGAAATAGTCAGTTGCTATAAGGACATAATCATGTCCAACACTTGAAGATGGGTTTATTGTTCTAATGAAATTAACTCCCCATTGCTAGAAAGGTTATTCTATGATCATTGGCTTGAGAGGCATAGCAACTAACTTGGGTCTTCCAACAAATTGTTGACCGAGTTTGCATTTTCTCACCCCCTTATGTGCATCTTAGAAAAGAGTTGGCCAGTAATACCTGGCTCATAGAATCTTGTGAGCAGTCACAGGAGCAAAAAAATGTCCTCCACAGGCCAGATTGTGAAAAGATTTCAAAATCTAGCTTTGTTGCTCTTTGTCTACACAACGAAGGAATACTCCATCTATGCTTCTCTTCTATAAGCCATTGTCTCAAAGGATAAAATTGGTAGCTTTCAGCTTGATAGTCCTCCTTTCTTTGTAAGAAAAATGAGTAGGACATTCACCATAGGTAAGGAAATAAGTGATACCTAAATACCACTCATTGGTAGTGGAGACAAAAAGGACTATTGGTGTCTCTTCCACTTCAACTTCTTCATGATGTGTGTCTTCTAGCTTATTATCAGCAATTAATTGGCATAAGCCTTTACCCCTGACCAGCTTTGTCAGCTTGATGTCTAGATCAAACTCTTGGATCTTTGCAATCTAATTACCTCTTTTCGTGCCAAACTCCTATTGAGTTAATATAGACTTGACTGTAGTGTCAAGCACTAGGGCAGTAGTATGTGAATTCAGAATATAGAAGCAAAAATGTTTGACTGCTTTCACCAAGGAATAAGCATGCTTCTCTATATTTGAATACTTCATTTCATGGGTTTTGAGAGGGCAACTCATGAAAGAGATAGGAGATTCCATACCTTCCTTGTCCTATTGAACAAGAATTGTTGAAAGAGTGTGTTCAAATGCATAGTTGTATATGATGAAATCTTTATTGTAATTTGGGCAAACCAAGGTAGGGGTGTGAGCAATGGCAGTCTTAATATCTTGAAATGCTAACTTGCCTTATTTAGTCTAGTTGAAGATGGTTTTCCCTTTCATCATGTTCACAATGTGTCTAGTTTTCTCAACAAATTTTGGGATGAACCTCCGTGAGAAATTCACCTTTTTAAAGAAAGAATGAACATCATTCTTACTTGTAGGCAAATTAAGTTCTTAAATAGACTTGACTCTGTCTAAGTCAATCTTTATGCCTTCTTTGGGCATAATGTGTCCAAGGAGTTTCCCCTCTATTACTCCAAAAATAGACTTTTTAGGATTTAAGGAAATACCATTCTAGCGGTAGCACTCTAGCACTTGTTGTAAGTGGCATTATGATCAGATCGACACTTTGAAAAGATAGTCAAGTCATCAAAGTATACCACTATGAATTTACCAAATCTCATCTTTGAAAGCCAGATCCATAGCTCTCTGAAAGGTAGCACCAGCATTTATTAAACCAAAGAGCATTCTTCTATATGCAAATGTACCCCAAGGTGTGGTGAATGCAGTCTTTTGTTGGTCTATTTTACCAACTTCAACTTGATTATATCCTACGAAGCCATCCAACATTGATAACATCTCTGAACCTATCACTGTTTGAAGCACTTGATCCATAATTGGCAAAGAATAATTATCCTTCAAAGATGCTTAGTTCAGATTTCTAAAATCTACACAAATGCAAATTTCACCATTCTTCTTCCTTATAGGCAATATGTTCAAAATCTATGTGGAATGATGGATTGGAAAAATGATTCTAGCATTTAAATTTTTTTATATTTTAGATAGAATAGTACCTAATATTTTTAGATTGTACTGCCTAGATTTTTGCCTGTATGGCATTGAGTCAGCCTTGAGAGGAATGTCATGGCAGATTTCATCTGGTCTAAGAGACTTCAAGTCTTCATAAGAATATGCTAAGACATACATGTATTGACAGAGTAAATAGGTGAACTTGAATCTTTCTTCAGAGGTGTAGCACTTACCAATGTTAACCATCTTGGGATTTTCTTTAGTGGTCAGATTCACTTGATCAAATCCCTGAGAAAAACTTGAGTCTGTTTGTTATTGTTTGATGAATCTATCATGCTTGTCAAATAGCTTTTCAAGAGAAACTAGGCCTTTGGGAATTTTATTTCCTTTCATCTATAAATTTTTTTCATTAATATCTGAAATAGATTCAAATGCTGATTCATTCTTCTGAGACTCACTGCCTTCAGAATGTAGTTCAAAATTATCTTTTCATTTTAGGAAGGCAATGATTTGATGATCATCATTGAATACTTGCCAATGATCAACATTGTCAGGAACACTTGGTCTATAGACCAGCTCAATAATATACCTATCTTCTTTGAAATCTGAATGAGGAACTAAGAGAGTTCCTGAAACAACAAGTGCATTAGCTCTGTCATTAGACTCTCTCGGTATAGCAAAAATGTTGAAAGCATCAAAGCTTTCAATTTGGTCCCAAACCAAGTTATGGTAGTGGTGTAACCTTTCATTCTTGGTTTGGTATAAGTTCCTCACTTGACAAACCACTAATTCAGCATCCCCTTTGGCATGAAGAAACTTGATGCCTTTGTCTTGAGCAGCCTTCATGCCAAGCAACAGAGATTCATATCTAGCTGTATTGTTAATGTTGCTAAATTGTAGTTTGTAAGATGAAGGAAACATATCTCCTTGAGGAGATATCAAAACAATCCCAGCTCTTGAGCTGGTAGAGGAACAACTACCATCAAATTCTAAAGTCCATATCTCATTTGATACTAATTTTTCTTTAGAATTTCCTTCATCAGAGATGGAGGATCCTTCTTGGTCTGTACTCCAGCTTACTAGTTTTTCTGCTATTCTTGTTGAACTAATTTCTGAGTTGACACTTTAAAGAATTATATCAAGTGGTTCATGAACTTCATCTGTATATAGAAAATATTTTTCCATACCTATGGATTTAAAAAAAAATTGAGCTTCAGGGGCTGATGTCTGGGTGACCACATATTTTGCTTCCTTTTTAGAGAGCAACCTCTTCATTATGCCTTAGACAGGGATCCTTGCCTTAGATAGATCCATGATTAGTTCTCCTCCCACATCCTTTTAAAAATTTCATCCAAGCAAAATGCCATAGGATGCTAAGATGTCAGCCACCAAGACAGTCATCTTGATTCTCTTGTTTGAAAAAGCTAAAAATGCAAATTGGGCATCTTTGATTTGCCCCAGTAATGGTACTTACTTGTTCTCCATGGAGAAACATCTCCCAAATGTCTTGGTCAATGTGAGACCAAGAGACTCACTACTTTAGCTGGCATGACATTATTAGATGTGCCTGAGTTTATAATATAGTTACTCAGCTTGTGGCCATTAATTAATAGGGAAACATAAAAAGGTTCTATTTTTCCAAGAGCAGCTGGGGGAGTAATGACTAGATTATTTAGAATAGGTGTGTTCTTTGGAGAATTAGGGGTTATCTTTTTGGCTTTTTATCCTATAGGGATGGTTTGGTTCTTAACATATTGGACCAGTTTATTCAATTGATCAAGATTGGACTGCAAATATTCAAACTCAGACATTTGTATTTTTATCTTTTTAACATGATCAATTATGTCAAATGGCTAAATTGAGCTAGGTACAGAGAAAGGTACTTCAAATTTTTGAGTTTTAAGAGGGATGGGAGGTGGGCTGGTTTGTGAATTTGAATTAGAAGCAGAAGGAAAAATTGATTTATTTTCCTTTTGGGTGATCACCAGATCCTTTGACTGAAAACGTAGAATGGTTCCACATTAAGCAATTTTGACTGATGGCTGCAGTTGCTCTTTTGTCTTCTCTTTATTAGCCTATTGGACTGATTAGTTCTTGGATCTAGTAAACACTACATATGATCCATCAAAAGCTTCTCCTTTGCTTTTGGGTTCATCTTGATAATTTAGGAAACCAATGTGGGAGTCACTAGCTGATTCTTCTTAATTGTCTTCAAGGAGATCAGTGTCATTTTCTTGATTCATTTCAGGATGGAAAGAGAACTCTAATTTTGCTTCAAGATATCCCATTACTGAATTGATTGGAGGAGCTTCTAGGGCAAGTTTCCCTTATGTGGGAGGAAGGCGATTCTATTGCCCTTGATTCCTGGCAGCATTGCCCTAATATGACTAATTTGGAAATGTCCTATATGAAAGAGTAGAAGACATTCCTTGAGCTATTTGCTTTTTGAGAGCAAGCAACTCGTTTGCCAATTTTTGTACCATTGGATCTGTGGTGCCTATAGATACATATTCAGAAGATGATGAAGCTCTATTTCTATTTGGATCTCTACTTATCTTCCCTACTAAGATGAGATCATCTTCTACCTCAGTGGCCAAAATTTGAGCTGTAGCAAGATCTATTTGACCAGCACATCTCAAGAGAAAACTTACTTCAGGTAGCTAAGAATTAATGAAAAAGCATTTGAGATTCTTAGCTATAGGTCAAGCAATTATAGGGATTCTATTTCTCAATTTGTTAAATTTGGCTATGAAGTCTCTCATAGGCTCATGAGGCTCTTTCTTCATCTGTGTAAGTTGAGCCAGAAGTGTATGTGTATATTCTATAGGTTTGAATCTGGCTTCAAACTTAGCTTTGAGAGTATTCCAATCAGTCACTGACTAAGCCTGTAGATGATAAAACCAATCTGTAACAACACCTTGTAATGTTTCTATAAAAAGCATGACTACTACATCTTCAAATTCTACTCTGATTACTCCATAAGCTATGCTAAAAGCTGCAATGTGCTCATCAAGGTGAACTTTCCTATCACCATAGAATTTGAGGAAATTTTTCCTTGAACTACGTGGAAGCTCATGTAGAGGTGGAGTAAGAATGAGAGGACCAAAAGCATTACCCCAAGGGCCTTGAACTACCATTGTAGGATTATGAAAAGGAGGGATAAAAAATTTTAGGGGGTAATTATAGGAAAATATTTATCAATAATAGGAATTAGATACTTCGTCTGGTAATGGAGATCTGACTTTAGTAGGAGGAAAGCTCTTGGTTCATTGGAGATGAGATGGTGAAGGAAACAAATCAAAATCACTTTGTTGTACCAACTTGAATACAGGGTCAACAATACCTTTAGCCTTTTGGCTTCGTGTATACCTTGAATCTACCAGATTGTGAAACAAAAATGGAAAAGAATTGACCTTGCTTCAATTAAATCTTGAGGCTTTAAACTATGTGTTCTTTCCCAGTTGGTGTGGAGGTGAATGGATAGATTATAAATGGATAATGGGTATGTATCCCTAATGGAGTTGCCAAAAACTATTAATTGAATATTTTGTCTATCAGTGTACTAATAAACAAAATAGGTCTGATCAGCCAAAGTAGGAAGATTAGTCATCCAAATGTGTAGGTTTACCACATCAGAAGGGGATTGATCTCTCCTCTCATCAAGGGGAGGTTCCCTATATATATATATATATATATATATATATATATATATATATATATATATATATATATATATATATGAGTATTATTTTCTGTTTATATATATATATATATATATATATATAAACAGAAAATAATACTCAAAGGTAGGACAAACCATCCATCTCTCTTTCTTCAGAGATGATGTGTGCGGATCAAAAGAGAAACTCAAGGAAAATGATAGAAAGCACTCCTCTTCTTTCGAAAGTACTATTCAAAAAGCCACAAGAGTACTCCAGGTAGTAACAAAAAAATGTAACAAAGGATGTAATAACCAACAAATTGAGATGTAGCACAAAGTCTACGCCTGAATTGCTCAAGAGTAAGATACGAAGGATAATGAGGGCACAAAGTCGCACCAAGGTCCTTTACACAAAAATGAAAATAAAACACACTAAAGGCAATTATGGGGGCACAAAGTCTCTCCATAGTTGACTCTTTAGGACACCTTCTTGACTGATGTCACTAATTCTACTTATTGAATTAAAGGAATAGAAGATATATTGAAGAAAAAGACATAAGAATAGTTTCCTCAACCACAAAGATATTACAGCACAATGTCTGAAAAACCACTTGCTTTCTTATTCCAATATAAACAAATTAAGCTCAAAGTCTCAAAAGTGCCTTTTAATTTGGTAGAGTTTTGTTCTGATTGTAAAAAAGAGATCCATTTACAATAGAAGAAAGTCCTTTATATAGACTCTTTAAGAAGGACTCAGGAACAGTAACACATCATGTTGCATTGGAATCTGTTAAAAAAATAGGCTGGAACTTAGGGGTGTTTACCCATTTGATTTTATCAATGCAAAAAAATAAGTCACACTATTGAAATTTTGCAACTTTCAATGTCCACTTAGTGATTTGATCCTACCTTCATCGTTCTTCCTTTTTTGGTTAATTGAATCAGGTCCTAGATTTAATTTGATGTTTTGTTCTTTCTTCACTTTCTACTAGTCTTGTCCTTAAAGTCTATGAATGCATTCAGTTCTGTAGATTCAAAGGATCAACACCTATTTTATGAGCATTAAAATTAACATTCGCATGCCCATCACTATGTTTTCAACAGCTAGTTCACTGTGTTGAATTTGATGTCTTCGGGTGCGTCACCCCTTGGTCCTTCTTTGAATTTTTTGTTTGGCACTTTTTTGGAAATAAACTACCCTTTCAAGCCTTAAGAAATGATCTTTGAATGGCCTTCAGGCTTCTTGTTTTACATCTTCTCGAAGGGAAGGTGACCCTTCAGCGTCAGGAAAGTGTCCTTTTATTCAGCAGCTAGGAGTCCCCTGCAAGGGCACCTGCCCTTCGGGGTCCTTTAGTGGCCTTTCACGGCTTTCCTATGGGCATTTTCCCTGAACAAATTCTTGCAAACAAAAAGTCTGTGAAAATTTCCCACAGACAAAAGTCCATGGAAAATGTTTTTATCAATTTTATCTTGGTTAGTTCTTTGGGCTTTTTGCCTGTAGCCACTTCTTGAATTCTTTCAGACTTTTTATTCAAAGGAATTCCTTCGAACAAAAGTTTGAAATAATTATGACTGTCTGCCTTAAACAAAATTTTTGAAGGAATTTACCTTTGTAGCCTTCCTTGAAAATGACCCTTTTGAAGGGTGTTTTTGTCAACCAAGTGCCCTCCACAAGGCCACTTGTCCTTTGGGAGGCTCTTTGAACTTTTACATTGGATCGCTCCTTTGAATCATGCTATTGAACCACTCTATTGAACCAAGGCATTGAAATGCTTAGTTAAACCAAATGTTGAACCAAGTCGATGAACCAAAATGGTTCAAGCCAATGTTCAATTGAATGAACCAAGTTGATGAACCACTCCATTGAAACACAAGATGTTGAACCTCTTCATTGAACTAAGGCTTTGAACCTCTTTGTTGAACCAAGGCTTTGAACCAAAATGGTTCAAACCAATGGTTCATTTGATTTGAATTGAAGTGATGAACCAACTGTTGAACCAAACAGATGAACTGAGTAATTGAACCATCTGTTTGAACCAAATATTGAACCAAGTTTTGGTTCAACAGTTCAAATGAAGCCTTTGAACCATGTGTTTAAACTCACCTTTGAAGCATGTGTTTGAACTCACCTGTTGAATTTGTAGAAAACAAGTTTGTAGATTTATTTAACCTTGAAAGAGTTCATAAAGATCAACCTATGAAGCCCATTGAACGTGGCCTGTAGAGTCTATAGATTTCTCTTGCTATTGAGTTTATAGATTCAAGCCTGCAGAGTCCATAGATTTAAGCCTGTAGAGTCTATAGATTTAAGCCTGAGAAGCTTGAAAAATTGAGGATTTTGAATGTCTAAGACAAATTTTGAAAAGGGAAGAGACAATTTTGGTTTGTAAGACCAAAATAGTTCAAATGTTGTCCCAATAATGAGTAATATTTTTGGGGGACAACAGAGACCATACCTAAACATTATAGGATATAACATGGCACCTCATACAGATATGATACCACTTTGGTGGTATAGATATTTGCTTGTGGAGATGTCATATTATGAGAAGATAGTACAAAGGTGGTTACTTAATGTTCCTTGATTTTTTTCATATGTGGCTAGCCATTGTAGATCATAAAGGATTCATGGGGGTACTATTAGTTCAAGGAGTATAGTGGGCTAAGGAGGAAATGATGAGAGAGGTGATATAATTTAGCTCATCAAGATTGAGTTCACTAAGTGAGCATATTTTATGGGTTGAGAGCCCACATTGTATTCATATTATGATATTTGTAAAGACCTTTGATATGTATATACAAACATTTTATGTTTATGGATGGATCATGTTATTCATTTATGGATTTATTGATGGTTATAGATATGTTATGTTGTTATGGATTCATAGATGTGATGGTTTATAGATTTAGATGTTGTGTTCTAATTTTGATTATTATTATTATCATGTATTCTATGGATGGATTCTAGATTATGGATGTGATGGATTATAGATTTAGATGTTATGTTTGTAATTTTGGTCAGTGCTTATATATGTTGTGGATGTTTATGGATTGATATAGATGTTATGTATATCATGAGATGGTTTAGTATTAATGGATTATGAGTTTGAATTATGCTAAATAATAATGATAGATTATAGATTTTAGTGATTTATTGCTGTGAAGTTATGGATTTTAGTGATTATAGTTTATGGATTTGCTCGACATTGACTTGGACCATAACCAAAAAGAGAATATTTCATACACATGGCATATATGTCCTTATCTAAATGATAAGAGATATTGACACAACCTTAGTTATCTTAGATCTTCAACCTTAGGTTTTTATACTAGGACTATTATGCTTATTGATGGGATGAGGGGGAATGTATTGCTTTTAGAGATAACATTCTCCACACCATATTTTTGAAATCAAGATTTATCTTTTAGGGATCGATTTTATGCTAACAAGTAGGATAATCAATATGGGAAGCCTACATTTCTAAAGCTGATCAATGTGGGAAGATTTCTTGGGATACTACTTTTGATCATTTATTTTATTACATTGTTGCTTTTTTAGGGCTTTAAAATAGCATAATTTGAAAACTGATCAATGTGGGAAGTTTTCTGCTTGGTAGCCATCCTTCAAGGGAGTGGTCTAAATTTTAATGTTTTTACATAGCTATCCTTTAAGGGATTAGTTTGTTATTTTCCCTTTATATATTTGATTACAACTATCCTTCAAGGGATCAATTTGTTTATTTAACCCATTTTGATACTTTTGCTTTTCATTGCTTAATTGATTTTGGATCCCAAAAATAGTAATATGAGTTGACATAAAAAAGATACCTTAGGATATTTTCCATGAATTCAAGACATGGGGTGATGGTTTTATCTTGTAAAATTGAAGGCTTTAAAGGAATAAAGGAAATAATGATCTAGGGTTTCTCTCGTAACAGGTAAAAGTTATCCATGAGAAAATGCTATGAGTAGAGTTGGGGTATCCATATTCAAGGTTGGGATTATAATGACTACCAGATAACCACATAATTCTCATATCATTATTTGGTATTTAGGATAGGGGGAGATGATAGTAATTTGAGATAAGCTAACCAAGATGAGTTAAGATCTATTAACTATAGAAAGTATGCAAATGTAATGGATTAAGAGGTTCACATTCTAGTTTACCATTAAGAGAGGCCAAACAATATGCCTCAGATCTATATTTATGAGTTATGATGTATGATCCAAGATAATTATGAGCAAACCTACCTCTTTTACTTCATTTCATATTAGTGACATGCTGATTTTATTTAAGTAAAAGGTCTCAAACGTTAAATTATCATTCTTTTACATGTTGATTATATGCGCATTTTAGTCAATATTGATAGACATACAAGGGATCAAGGGCTACTACATGATGCTCATCTAAGAGTTTGAGCTGGGATAAATGTTTTAGATTAAGGTAAAAACAAGTTTTGAAGGGGCCCCGAAACCCTGTACAGATCAAGAAAGATAAGCATTTCAAACCACCAGAAGAGGCAAACCCACCGAAAAATAGTAACTAAACCAGGTTTTACATGGACCTGAAACCAACAAAATAAACCAATTAAAGCTCCCCAAGTTTTACAAGGACCTGAAACCTAAAAAAAACTAGGCAAACAACTTGAAAGCACCAAAATGGTGAAGGTAAAACCGCCATACCCATCATTTTTAATGAGCAGGGCTCCTCCACGGCTTAGGGTTTCTCCATTTTTCCCTATGCAGGGTGCTATGGCTCAAACACCAACCACCGAGGAAATAGAGTTTCCCCCATGCAAACACTATTTTCTTTGCATACCAAATCAGGATGGCTATCCAACTTGGGCAAGAGATCCCACCCAAGTTCCATCCTCAGTACGGCAGACCGAAGCAAAATTAAAAAAAACACAAAATGACAGAGCTGGGATAAATGTTATTGACAAAAATCCTCATAAAAAATGATTTCTTTAAGGGAAATACAAAGAGAGGGAATTTGGACTTCTAAAGGGAGTATAACTTTCATACCATAGACTAGGGAAAAAAGGAGTAGCACTTGTATAAGTTTGAATACTAGTTCTATATGTCCATAAGGTGAAATGGATACAAAAATGTCAATATTTTTTAGCTTCATTAATGAATTTTGTTAGGATTTTAACAAGAGTTTTATTAGATGCTTCTGGTTGACCATTAGCCTAAGGATAATAAGGTGAGGAAAAACTCAATTTGATTTTAAATGAATCACATAGTGCTTGGAATTTATTATTCTTAAGATATTTTCTAATATCAATTATTAATTTACATAAAACTCCAAAATGACAAACAATGTGATGATGGATAAACTCCACAATATTTTCTACCTTAGTTAAGATAAGCAATATAGCTTCCACTCACTTAGTGAAGTATTTTATAGGGGTGATAATAAAGCCATGACACTTGGAAGATTTAGGATTGATTTTCCCTATAACATCGATCCCCCACTAGGAGAATGGCCAGAAGTCCTTTGCTACCTACAAATATTTACTAGGGACATGGGATAAATTTGTACGCTACTGAAATTTTACACATCTCTTAATGTATGTATAACAATCTTGATTCAGAGTGGGCTAATAGTAACCTAGACGTAATATCTTCTTAACGATTGTGTAGCCACTAAAGTGTCCACTGCATGACCCATTGAATCTAGATGGCTAGGGTAACTTCATGTTTTTTGAGATAATAAAGAAGAATACCATTGAATCTATATGCTTATAGAGAATACCCCCCAGTATAGTATAGTAATCAACTTTATATTGGAAAACACACCTGGCACCTTTACATAGATTGGGAAGAGATAATCTTGTAGAAAAATATGCAAATATTGGTGTATACCATGGCTCCTCTTAGTTTTCCTAGATATTATTAATAGATGTAAGATTGTTTCTTGTATAGGAAGGTTGGTTGACTTGATGGATAAGGACAAATTGCTTGGACTCCTAAGATGAGGATGGGATAAAAGAGGCAAGAGTTGCCATAGTACCAACAAATTTATTAGTTAATCTAGGATTAGTTTAGATGGCATAACATTTAAAAATAGATAAGAGTTGATTGGATAAGGTCTTACATCTTTGATTGATATCATTCTTGCATTAACATACACTAGTAATTTGATTAACCACTATCTAAGAATCACCATAGATATTAATCAACTTGAATCCTAATGCAAGGGCAGTTTGGAGCCCTATAATCAATGCTTCATACTCAGCCATATTATTGGTGCAATCAAAGTCTAACTTAAAAGGTAAAGGCATGGGAATAACTTGAGTGGGGATTAATATAATTCCTATGCCACCTCCTCACTCACATTTAGACCCATCAAAGAATAGATTCATTTGATATTTTGGGACTAATTGGGAAGAGGATGTGATATATTCATCAGGGAATTCACAATTGATTGGTTGATTATCACTAAGAAGTGTTTTAGCTAGTTGATCATCAATATTCTACTTTTTAACAATTTTTTTGTGGAAAAATTCTAGGTCAAACTCAGCTAGAAGCATATTCCATTTGGCCATCCATTGATTCTAGTAAGGCTTAGAATGCATGAACTTAAGGGGATTAGTATTCATAATTACATACATCTTATTGTAAAGTAGGTAATGATGAAGTTTAGAGGCTACAAGGACCAATGTTAGGCATAGTTTTTTGGTATGTGGATAATGTGTTTCATATTCTATGAGGGTATAACTTATATAATAAACAACTTAGTCTTTTTGATGTTCATCTTGATGGGCAAGCATAACACCTAGAGCATGATCTATAACTAAGATATAAAGGAAGAAAGGATTCCCTTCCTTATGTGGAATGAAGATAAGAGGCAATAAAAGATAGTTTTTGAGTGCATTAAAGGCTTCTTGATAATGAGAATCCCACATAAAGTTACTATCATTCTTTAATATATGGTGGAAAGTTTGACATCAACTGAAGAGCTGAGAAATAAAATGATGAATAGACTAAATCTTGCCTTGTAAACTATGAAACTTCTTAAGGTTAGATGGAGGAGGCATCTCTAAAATAGCCTTGATTTTAGTGAGATCCACTTCTATTCCATGAATAAAAATAATGAAACCTAGGAGTTTACCCATCAAGATGCCAATAATGCACTTTTTAAGATTTAGATGCACATGATACTGGAGTAAATGATTGAAAATAATCTTAAGTACATATAGGTGATCTTTACAAAGCTTTGACTTTCCAAAGAGGTCATCTACATATTCTTCAACAATTTTATGGATTATCTCATGAAATATATAAGTCATGGCCCATTGATAAGTGGCTCCTACATTATTTAGGCCAAAAGGCATAACATGATAGTAGAAGATCCCCTAAGGAGTAATAAATGTAGTTTTATGTTGATCTTTTGGTGAAATAAGTATTTGATTGTATCCAAAGAAACCATCTATAAGGGATAAAATTTCATGGACAACAATCAAATCCACTAATTGTTCAATGTTAGGGAGAGGGAAATCATCTTTCAGATAGACAAGATTTAAATCATGAAATTTAGTACAGGTGCAAAGTCCCCCTGTAGGCTTAGTGACTAGAATGATGTTGGACATCCACTGAGGATAATCAATGGGTTGAATAAAGTTAGTAGATAAAAGGTGTTGTAGTTCCTCTTTTAATAGGAGTGTGACACAAGGATGCATTTTGCAGAGTTTTTGCTTCACTAGTTTAGCATTAGGAAAGGTAACAATATAATGGATAATAATTATGGGGTCAATACTAGGCAAAGTTATTACTATAGTTTGATAGAAAAGTGGTAAAATCCTAGTTTTCTTGTAGATCTAAGTCTTTGCTAAATTTAATAATCATTGGGGTTTCTTGAGACCCAATATTAATATCAATAGTGGCTTCATTTAATAAGCTAGATGTTTCAGATGGAAGAGAATTACATAGATAAGAGTTTTAAGTACCCAAAAGAGTCAAGATTGATTCATCATTTTGACACTGAAAAATAGGAATGGTTGGTGAATCATGCCCTATTAAGTTTGGATAAGCTACAAGGATGGTTCAGACCTCACCACCATGGTGAAATACAATGGGATCTATGGAAATATAATTGACTAATAAAAAGTTAGAAGGATAGATACGGTAACACTAGTCGAGGAAGAAGTGTTAGATGAGGAATATGGTTCTTTTTCTTCCAAGGATGGTAGAAGAATAGGTTTTGGGGTAGATTTATAATCTTTCTTAAAAATTAATACATGCTTTTCATGTGGTTTTATAAAATATCCTAATGTGACATCATGGGGACCCTACTCATATCTACCCATATTGAAACCTTTCTAGGTGTAGTGATAAAGATAGAATTGCATAAACTGGGGATTGTTAAGAAAGAGGAAATTGGATGTAAATGGTTTATCACAAGTACTATCATTAGGTTTTGAGGTAGCTTGATCAATCCCACCATATATTAAGTGAGTACGTAAGAAAGGTGGTCTAAAAGGAATGAGCTCACCTAGGTTGGGTGACTACATGGGTTGCTTATTTGGATGGCCATATTCTCTAGGAGTGGGTAAGGTGTTAAGGGTTAATAACTAGTATTCCACCATCAAAATTTATTACATCAGGGAGTCAATAGACTCTAGAATAAGTAATTTTGAAGTAGGGATAGTCATGTTAGTTAAGGCTTGATTAGAAGATGAAGATGTAATTGTATCAAGTAAGGGTATTATGATATCACTTGGTCAAAAGGTGAAGTTGCATGATTTAAAGGGATGAGGATCAATAGGGATGATGTGTACCTAGCCTTCATGTTCATATTTAAGGCATTAATGGAATATGAATGGTACACATCACATTACACAAATTCACATACATCTTAATAAAATGTTGTATTGGAATGTTCCTTCTATAACATAAAATAAATCATGGAAAGTGCGAGAACCTATGCAAATGGGAAGGATTAATGTACCTAATGTGGGTGATACCATTTTGTTAAATGCATGGAGAATTACTGAGGATTGGGAAACAATGGTTTTTGGTAGTTTTATTATTGGAAAGCATGTGAAGAAATAATATTAATACTA
Organism: Torreya grandis; assembly: GCA_037957365.1. NCBI lineage: Eukaryota > Viridiplantae > Streptophyta > Pinopsida > Cupressales > Taxaceae > Torreya > Torreya grandis. Next base: position 900,846 of record JARHVA010001653.1, read on the forward strand.
GCCCCATTATCAATCATAACTCTTTTAATTCACACTTTATTTATTTGAGCTATGATGGAAAGTGGGGGATCTTGATATTTGGGTGATAAAAGAGCAACCTCAGAATTATTAAAACTAACAGCTGAGACCACTTGAAGGGATATTATTAAAGTTGACAAATGTTGAGGTTCATCTAGTTAGACCTTAATAGCTTAGAGAGCTTCTATCATTGCTTTTTGACATTGTGGAGAGTTTTTGATAAGCTCACATAATGACATCTTGATGGGCATTTGGTGGAGTTGTTTTAATATGGATATTTGTACCAACTCCTTGGCTTCGGCTAGGGTAGTTCCTATAATAGAAAATTTAGGCTTTTGTTTAGATGGTTTAGGTGTATTTGGTATAGAGGCTCTTATAATTTAAATCTTAGCTTTATTAGTATTTTGGTTTTTAGAATGGGTGGTTATGTTGATGACATAAATATGTAAAAAAGTTGGATCTAAAGAGGTTATTGACTCCTTATCACTTATGGGACTAGCAAGATTATGGACAAGTGGAATGGATGGAATAATGACCTTTTTCTTAGGAGTTTGATCATTTATATGATCAATTAAGAGGTCATCATCCTGGACTAACTATTGGATTATGGCCTTAATGGTTTTGCAATTTTCTATATCATGTCTAGGTACTCTATGATATGCACATATTTCCTGATTTCCATACTAGGTAGGTTTTTGAGGATGAAGGTTAATAGACCTTATAGGTGGTAGTATAATGAGGGATGTATCCAATAATTATTTCAAGATTACAACATAATATCCTTTCAAAGGGTCATATTATGGTTTTACAAGGGTTTTAATAACAAGATCTTTTGGCAAAGTATTATTCATTTGGTTTTGTCACTTAGCCTTTATAGGAGGGATAACTTTAAGCTCTTTTCCTTTAGATTTATCTAATGGTCCCTTAATGGAGGAAGGTGAATATCAAGATTGAGGTGTACTAACAAGGAAGGGGAATTTTTTTATTTTCCCATGTATTTGACTTGATGGACCTATGATAGGGATAGAAGATGGATGAGGACCTAAAATAGATTATGGAGATGATGCAAAAGGGATAGATCCTTTATTATTTTGTGTGTTAAGAAAATAGGGAGGACTTGGACTAAGGTTTTTTACTTTTTATGTTTTAAAAATATCAACTGTAATATGCGGATGAGCTAAGGCTTTCTTTGGTGGAATACCAAGATAATTGTCCCAGCTATCAATGATAGGAGCTTTACCCTTTCCTTTAGTATTTTTGAGGTAAGGAGATGTTGTGATAGAGGATGGTTTTAGAGGGTTTGGATGTCCAACTCAAGAAGTATAAAGATGTTTATCTATGATATCTCAAGGAGTAGTTTCATTTTCCCTTTTAGGATTTTCACTATGATAGGGTGAAGGGGATGGTTCATGTGAATGATATCATCTAATAAGATCAAGGAAATCTATGGGGATTTTAGGACTAGTTTTAACAATCTTAGGTTGACTCATATCAAAATCATCTACCATAAGGAGATCTAAGACTGAAGGTTCCTATAGATATTTTTTAGGTAATAATTGATCATAGATTGTATCAATCATATGAGTAGCTTGATTTTGTTTTTCTCTAGGGTTAGATTGGACTATGTTCGATGTGGATGGATAGTTTGGAAATGGCTATTTGAAAATATCTAAAGATTGTTTAGGAGGAGCATTTGGATTGTCCAATTGAAGGTCCCCCTTGTCAATGAGGTTTTATACCAATCATTTAAAGGACTGGTATCATTTTATGACCCTATGATAAGCACAAAACACATCTTTATACCAATTGGGTTTAGGATGCATTTCATCGACTAGTATAATTGGAGGGAGTTCAATAATATTTTATTGTAGGAGTTTATCAAATACTGAAGTATATGGCCCTTAGGTTTCTATGTTTGAGAGGTGAAAGACCTTGATTGGTTAGATGTTGGAGGGGAGGAAGTTTTTATAGTAACTACATTTATTGCCCCTTTTGGTTTAGGATTTGTTATTACTTTTGGAGGGGTCAAATTTGAAGTTTTTATTACACAACTTAACTTTTCCCTCTTCAATGCCATAAATTTCAAGATTATGGGCCATGGTAAAGGCTTCATCAAAAGTCTTAAAAGCTTGATTTTGTAACATGGATGATATATTTTTTGCACAAGAACATGAAAAAAATTCAATTAATTCTATTTGTGGTAAGGAAAAGGTTAGTTGGTTGATTAAGTTACGCCATCAAGCCACAAAGTTTGATATGGATTCATCATCAAACTATCTAATGGAGTAAAGATCAATGATGGTCACTTTTTGAGAAATATTGATCATGAATTGTTCCAAGAAAATTTGGGCCAACTACCCAAAGGAAGAGAGAGAATGTTGGGGAATGGAATTGTACCAATCCAATGCAGATCTTGCTAATGATATGGGAAATGTTCTAGTAGGAGGTACTTATCATATTCTATAAGATAAAATGCATGTTGAAAGGATCTAAGGTGTTGTTGGGGGTTTTTTTTTAATAATTTAGTAAACTTAGGAAGCTCCCATTGTGAGGGATACGGTCAGATAGGGACAGATGGATGGATTAGCTCATTATAAATTTGCTCATATATGAGCATTGTATTATGTCCAAAGGTGGAGGCTTCCAAACTAGCCATCCTAATCATAAGGATTTTTATGAGGGCTATCTAAGTATTAATCTGAGGCATACTTCCTAAGACATTTTACTGAAGGGGTTGATAATTTGGTAAAGAGGTAGACATAGCCTGTGAGGGAAGGTATCCTATTGTAGTAGACATAATAGGATGAGATGATGATATGTATTACAGGACTTGTAGTGGAATATTTTACTATGGGAAGGAAGTAAGTGGTTATTTCTAGGTGTGACAAAGCCATATACTAGGTAGCTGAGGAGACATATTGATGAAAAGGTTGGGTATAAGGGATTTATTATGTGTGAGGGATTTGTTGTGTGTGAGGGATTTATTATGTGTGAGATATTTTCTATGTGTGAGGGATTTTCTATGAATTTTATGCTAAATTCATTCTAATGGGTGGGATACTTGTAATAATTGACACCACTAACATTTGGGGAGGTATAGTGGATATAGGCTGAGTGGTATTTTGAATTTGAGTAACGAGGGTTGGATAACTAGTAGATACTATGAATGGTTCTCTAAAGGTTATGTTATCTAAGCATTAGAGATATATGGAAGAGATTTAGTGGAAAAGGTTATCGTGGCCATGGTAAATTCTCTAGTTTTCTCATTTCCCTTGAAAGGAATCTCATACACATGTGGAGAGCCTTGGGTATGGGGGGAAGGAGAAATATGAATCACTCAATTATGAAAGTAATAATTGAGAGCAATGGGATTGTTGTACAGTATTTATGTAAAGGAAAGATCTCATTTAGGATAATATTTTGGGAATATAATATTCTTAAAGGACTCAGGGGAAGAGGTAGGACTAGGTGTATGTTCCTTTAGAAAAGATGTAACACCTTCTTTGACTTCTTTTTTTATATTGTTGTCTAGTCAAAACCATGAGAAGAAAATAAAAGAAAAAATAAAACAAAAATTTATTTTTGAATTATCATATTTTAATTATGGATGAAAGACACACACACACACTCAAATCATTCCAAAAAGTTTTTTTATCTCTTTTAACTTAAGATGTGAAAGGAAATACAGAAAAAGAAATGATAACGAAGGTCTTAAGAAATGGTAATCTAAAGATGGTTTTAGGTATTTTATTTTGGTGCTCAAGGAAATATGTAATGGTATCTATACAAGGCTTGATACTTGTGTCTTTCTCCCCTCACATCATAATCCCATAGCTAGTGCAGGTGGTTAGCCAAAATATACCAATGGTCCAGAGATTATACTTAGTTAGAGAATTGAGTTGGTCTTCCCCTTGGTGGTGAAATCCAAGTGGGATTGTCAGAGAAAGGTTTCCATGAGGTGATGAAATCCCCATAAATTTCATTATTTCAAGTGTTAAGATGTGTTTATTATGGTAGTGATTTGGCTTGTGTGTGGATAAAGTGATGACTATGATAGATTTCTACCTAGATTATTATATGTGAAAGAATCTAAACAGGAAAGATGAATTCAATTTATTTTAACTTTCTAAGAAAAGGAAATAAAATACAGTCCTAATGTTATCTTTGGATGAATACACATAAAGAAAGGGAAAGAGATAAATTTCAATGATTTTGAATTTAACAAAGAAAAATGAGACCTATAGGTCCCACTGGGTGTGCCAAAATGTTTTAGTATTTTTATGCTTTTTTAATTTGATTTAATTAACTACTAAAAACAAAGTAAATGTAGGGTTTAGAGTTACCTGGTGATGAAGCTTGGTTGCACACCATTGATCAAGCTTGTGGGAACTCATCTTTGGTTGGGGATGAATGACTTGTAAATCACACTAACTCACAAAAAAATAGTTTAATAGAAAAATAAATGGGCTACCTAGTAAAAAATTAGTCCCAAGAAGTGGTACACTTCCTTCGATGGATGTCATCCCATGTTTAACATTCAAGTTTATAAATAAATATGAAATTACAAAGATATAAGATATAAATAGACAATGCCAAAGATAATTAATCAATAACAAGATTTATGCAATTAAAGTAAGCATTCTAGAATTATACAACTACATCAGCATCCTCTTGGATTACAACCAATTATTCATTAATGTATTTAAAATTATGTATAAAATCCATAATACAAAGTCCTATCTCAAATGAAATGTCACTTAGATTGGCAAATAGAGGTTGATGAACTATGGGAAGATCAAAGATGCTAATAGAATCATGTACTAATATGGGCAGGGTCATCTACATGAAAAGATAATTTTTTAGAAAACCAAAATATAGATTTAACATATACTAAAGATGAAAAAATAGATTATTTAAGTCTATTTTTATAGTTTAACAAGGATCGATGACTATCCTACATGATCAACATCGATTTAGATGAATCGATGTTGATTCTATGTAAAAGTGTTGAACTATAAAATAGACTATAATGACGGCTTAAAATTTTGATAAAATAATCAAAATTAAATGTAATTAAAAACATAGAGATGTAGAAGATATATAAAACTTAAATATGAAAAGAATACTAACATTGGATGTTTTAATATGTGTAGATAAAGAGATGACAAAACAAGGTAGATGGCCTTAAAAAATCACTTGATAATATCACCAATCAAGTGTTCTTCAAAGTGGCAAGGTGCTGGTAATGTCTATATGTAGGTTCAAGACTGGTTTGGATAGAATTTTGTGATAAAAAATGGTTTCCTTCCTTTCACATTCATTCCTCCTGAGTAATGGACGTTTGTTATATATTTATGAATCGATGTCGATCCTAGAGAATCAATGTTAGTCACTGAGGATTGACATCAATTGGCCAAAAATATATGAAGTTGAACCAAATGCCATTCTAGTGGGTTACTTATGGGGTAAAGGATGGTTGAAATGATTTTTGAGTTTGTTAGGTTGTTTTAACCACGGGATAGGTTGTTGGGAAGGTTGTTTGGGGTATTAAATAGGTTTATTTTTATTTAATTTTAAGATTTTATGGTTAGATGGTAAAAAAAAGTTAATTATCATTTAACCATAGTAATTAATTTAAATTAACCTATGCGGTAAAAGTAAAAGGGTGGGGGTGAATTTAACTATTTTAAATTATTATGAAAGGTAGGAAATTATGTTAGAAATAACATAATAATGTGATAATGCACCAAGTTAATACACAAGGGTGTATAAAACTAGCATCTACAATGACTACTAACATAGCGATTTTGAAAATATTTTTGACACTCAAAACATCTTGCAAAAATTTTGAAATTTTTGTCTAAAAATTGTAAGGGAGGAAGGCTTGGGGTTTGAGGACCTAGTTTGGAAATCTAGGGTTTTGGGTTGGAGTTTTAGAAATTTGAAATCATTGCAATCATTTGAATTAAAAAAATGTACACAAATTTATACAAAATTCAAAATTTTGAAATTTAATTTTTACACAAAAATGTGAATGAAAACCCTAGGGGCACCTAGGGTTTGAGATTTGTTCGAAGTAATTCAGGTTCACCAAATGATTTAACTTATTTGGGAATAATGGACTTCTATTCCTATATTAGTTAAGGTTCTAGATTAATAAATCAATATAGAATATAGCAATAATTACAGTCTTAATTTGTGCAATTATTTATCTTTTTCACCTTTATAAAAATAACAATAAATAGGAAGAAGTGAATTAGATAGAAAATAGACTGAGATGGCTAATACAAAGGTTTAAAATGGTTGTGCAAGACTGGGAAGGTATCATAAACCTAAACCTAGATTTTGTTCAATCAAAGGATAGGAGCACCAAAAAGTGGGCACTTCAGTGTTTGACATTATTATCCATTCCTTTTATTTTTGTCTAAACTAATCATAGAGACTTTAAACTTTCTAGGTAGTTGTGTTGTGCCTATGTGATCGCACCTATGAAAAATCAAGTTTTGGTTGTTGACAAAACTCATTGTGGATCTGATTTTGTCTTCAAACCCTAATCCTCCATCATGATTTATAAAATGATATTTGAGTCACTTGAGAAAGAGGGTGGATTAGTGTGTAAGATGTACTAAATGTTAAATCCATATGCTTTGTGTGGGCACATTGCCTACATACCAATACTCTGAAGAGGGATCAAGACATATGTAGTTCTCCCACCTAGTGTGCTTTGTGCAATAGTGTGATGTGGATGTGAATGCCAAATTGATAGTGTTTGAGGTAGCTTAGGTACTGGTATGAGGATTTGAGTAGGTTTATATCTATGTTGGGTGATTGTATGCAAAGAATATGGAAATTTGCCTTAGTGCTTTGTTTATATTCTTGTTTGCTTTGTAAGTTTGGTCACCTCTTTTATAAATGAGCTTTGAGTGGGCTTTTATGGGGAAAAATTGGTCATGGGTCATATATATTTATGTTAGGCTGACCTAATTAAGGACAAGGAATGAATGAAAATGATTGTTGGGGTTCAAAGTGCAAATGGATAGGAGTGTCAAAAATGGGACACTTTGGTACCTAAAGCTATAGTCCAAATGGGGTTCTCTTATCCTATAGGCTTGAGACTTGGGGAAACAATATTGGCATGGGGAATAATATCAGGCTGATGTGGAATTAGGGTTCAAAAGGTTCCATATGATTGGTAATGAGCAAAAACATATCTATAAGGGTTGCAAGAGCATGCAAAAAGGACTTATGGTTGGGGTGTCACAAGCCACACTCAAACTACCAATTTGGACATTTTGTGTGACTAAAGATTGATAATATATGAAGACAAAAATGATTTATGACATAAATGTTCATCTATATAATCTTCCTTGTAGCTTGAAACCTCTTCATTAGGCATAAAAATTTGATGTTATTTGTATGATACATGCTCATCAATAGCAAGATGTTCACTTGGGTCCATACATACCTTAGGACTAGATTCAATTAACACCTTGGTCTTATCTTTAAGCTTGATCTCTTCATTATCAACATGAGTAGACAATAAGACCTCTTACTACTCTTCAACTTTTAAAGCATTCTCCACCATCACAAACAAATTACTTGGACTTGTAGTCTCATCTTGACTCACACTTGTCACCTTTGGCTTCCATGTGTTAACTTGCCTTATTTTTTGAACTCTAAGAGCCTGAATAAATTTATTATGTCTTATAGGCCTTTGCTTATAGAACCTAGCAATGTGATCTCTTTGTTCACAATTTTAGCACATCATAATTTTTACAAGAAACATATCTTGCATTACCTTATTTGGATATAAATTTGCAATGTGTCCTATATCTTGACAAATATAATAACCTCCCCTTTTTGAAGAGGACTCACCTTGTTTAGTATTATGTAGACAATGGTTTACAAAGTGTCCCACATCAAGATAGTTAAAGCACTTGATTCTATTCATAGCTTTTGACTGATGATCCCCATCATAGTCCCATGCAAATTAATTTTTAATAGGTTTCTTGGAATGTCTAGCCCTATGACAAAATGTTTTACATGTATAACAATAACCATTGAATCTTACATACCTCATGGAATTTTTATGTCTGATCTGATCTATCTTTACTCTGCCAGCACCTTCATTCCTTGTCTAATTATTTATCTTCAAAGTATGATTGAACTATTTCACATTAGTCTTTATCTTGTATTAAGTTACATTATTTTGTTCTTCTTTATATCTAAGACCAATTATATCACTAGCATGATTTTGACCACTCAGAATGTTGTCTAGATTACATGATATTTTTTCAAATCTTGAAAATGACTTCACCTTACTAGATGTCTTCTCTAACTCATATTTCAAATACTCATTTTTAGAAACATACTTTAAACATTCTTCTTTTTATCTTTTTAGGTTTGTAGACAAAATTTCTAATTGAAAACTAAGATACTTGATCATATATTCATGTTCCTTGGTGTATCCATTCAATCTTGCCTCAAATACATTGAATTACTCCTCATAGTCCTTGAACTTATATTTCATCTTCTTATTTATGTTCTTCTCAATCTTTATTTTTTCAAGAGCATTTATCAAAATAGTCTCACAATCTACCTCATCTTCATCATCATCTAAATCACTCCAAGTAAACTCCTAATGTGAGAAACTTCCTTCCTCAGCCATGAATAAGGATTCATCTTCAATAGGATCATCATATTCATGATCATATTCTAAGTCACTATCTTCACTCTCATTTGATGAGCTACAATCTTCTTCAGTTTAAATACTCTTCTTATTTTTGAAGAACTTCCTTTTGTTGTTAAACCTTCTGAATCATTTCTTCCTTTATGTCTTCTTGTCTTAATCTTGGCCTTCACCATGCTCTTCATCATCATTACTCTCATGATTATGAGGTTAATTTTGAGAAAAATTCTCTATCTCTCCACATTTGAAACATTTAAGGGTAGTTTACCCTTATACTACCCTGAGCTAGTGTTCAATTTCTTAGTAATCAAAGTAATGAATTCATCATCATCAATATTATATATTTCATCCTCTTTGTATTTATTGCCTTGGAACTTATTCTTAGGCCTCATATCTATCTTGATTTCTTCTTCCTTCTTTAGTGGTATATCATCATTCTTCCTTATCTCATAGGAGATAAGGGTGCCATGCAATTGATCTATCTTCAACTAAGTAAGGTCATGACTCTCTTCTATAGCAAAAAATTTTATAACAAACTTAGGGGAAAGAGACATTAATACCTTTTGAACAATAGTATTTTCTTTAATATTCTCTCCAAAACCTCTACTGATATTCACAATCTCATCAACTCTCTATAGAAAGGATGCCACAATATATTCTTCATTCATCTTGAGACTTTCAAATTGAATTCTATGACTCTATAACTTGGCAATTTTAACCTTTGAATCTCCTTCAAAAATAGTCTTCAATTTATCCATATTTCATTGGTATAATTATAATGAATTACTTTGGTGAACTCAATTTTTGTAAGACCATAAGTGATGGCATTCATTGCCTTAGAGTTGTTCTTAAATAGCTTCTTGTCTACAACACTATATGGAGGAATATTAAGAGCAACATAACCATCCAAAACTAATTACCATACATCAAACCCTAGGGACATAATGTAGGTCTTAATCTTATCACTCCAAAAAGTATAATTGGGTCCATTGAACATTGATTCTTTCTTAGTAGAGAAACCACATTACACATTTAGACTAGCAATTGTACCTTGGATCACCTTCAAGCTATCAAGCCTTTACCAAAGGACCTTGCTCTAATACCAATTATTAGAGGTACAATCATTGAGAGTGGGGGTGAATTAGTGATCCCAAATAATCCAACTTCACCTTTGATATTTACAAATACTTAACCAATTACCATAAGTATTCATGAAGCATACATATCATTCATATTAATAACTAAGAGAGACAATGCAAGATCAATCACATAACACATGGAATACATGGGAAACCCTCTTGGGAAATAAAACCCACTATAACCTACAATTGGAATATTATCTTATAATAAAAAGATCCAATTTATACCATCTACAAATGATTAATGAACTACGATCCCTATTTAGTGAGACTACAATCCTACAAGGTGCTGCCACACCTGTATAGCTGAGCTAGAATAACAACCAAAATTTTTAGCAAATTATACCTTGCAAGGAGGCTACAACTACCTTATATGATGATCTTCCAAAACAAAACATATGAACACATACACATCTAAACTAATGTCAACAACACCTGATGATAGACCTCTACTTATCACACTTCAACTTTACTCACACTCAAATAAAAAGTACACTATTCTACCAATAAAATTATGGCCAATAGGTCATAAAAATAGTTCTCAATATATTCTACTCTTTAATTCATCCTCAAGGCACTCTAATCCTCCTTTGTTTGACAAAACACACACACAATCCTTTCTCCAATTGCTCCTTATTCTCATATTCAAAGTCTAAAACCCATCATCTTTGGTTCCATTATTTATAGATAAATATTGATAATCACTACCTTGGTCAGCCATTAGGCATGCCTTATCCTTTAAGGCATCTCTCATATGAAGGAAAAACATAAAAAAAATTCATAAGTCAGCCATAGCATCTATGGGTCACCCTTAAAAAGCTACACCTATTCACAAATTTAGCACACTCTTAAGCAAAACAATAACACAAGACCACTTTCAAATACATGGGTCCACTCATTATGTCCCTTAGGACATTCTCAAATGAGCATAATCATATTATTTCACCTTTGCATATGCTCAAACAACTCAAACATAGACCTTACACATATGAGCACCATTACCAAACATATAGTCAACTTCTTAAGCACTGTTCATACTCAAAATAGATTGATCACACCTCAAAAATCCATATAATGTATCCTCATGTAGTCTAAAACACTCCTCAATAACTAATTCATAATGAGACATCAAAAAAACATCAATACATGCTCAAATAACCTTCTAGGACCACTTGTTGAACAATCGTGAACACATAGTCAACTTTTAGGCTTAATATCTTTGATTTTACTCACTTCTAGATCTTAAAATCTATATAGCTAGATGTACCTTGGAGTCCTTTACCACTTTGATTTTTATAGTACCAAAAATTTTTACTTCTATCAAAATATATGGATAGAATAGAAAGCTTTGGTTTTTCCTTATGTTAAATTCAAATATTTGAATAACAATGGTCATAGTTAAACTTTGATCACAAATCTCAAAACTTGTGTCATCTCAACTCAAATAAAATACACACCATAAATATACTTTAATATTTAACATATAGGTACCAATGCTTAGATGTTAAACCTTAGTCATGTTGACCTCATCTCATGTAATCTTGAAATGTTAACTTAATGTACTCCATCCATCTCTATAGATCAACCAAGTATTTAATGATCAACACTCATTATTTGATCAATCTATATGAATGCCTACATGCCATTATATCCTTATCGTATACATTTTTTGAGTTGTTAAACATGGTGCACCTATACTCATCTCACTACTTCTTGACTTCTTAAATCAATGTGCATCATTGATCTTGATCGATCTTTAACATTTTCAAAAATGACCAAGTATGAGGACCCTTTCAATATGCCTGAGTAGCCATTTTTATCCTTAATGAATTCTTTTGCACTTTGATGCAGGACCTTAAATTTGGACTAGATGATCTCCTCGCATAGGAGAATCGAACCATGTAACACACTACTCTTAGAACCCTCTCACATGCGAGATATAATTCCATTAAAATACCTTCTCAAAAAAATTTATCACAGATCCAACTATTTCAAAACCTACTTGAGAGGCCAACTTTGATCATGCATAACTTTTACCGTGCTTCAGTGCATGATCTCAAATTTAATACAAATCATCTATGATCAATACTAAACAAACTTATATGATTAGTTTCTCTTTACACCTTCACATGTACAATATATAACATCATCAAAATGCTCTCTCAGCTCTTTGTTGCCTTATGCAAATTTGGCTAACTATGGAAAAACACAATCAAACTACCTAGGAGCCCAACTTGGCATATACATATCTTTTGACGTGCTTCATTGCATGATATAAATTTTAGCACAAATAAACTAGGTTAAAAAATGAACAAACCCATATGATCACATTCTCTTGAAACATCTACACATGTGATATATTCTATCATCAACTTGCTTACTTAGTTCTTTCTAACCACATTACAAATTTGGCTAAGTATGGAAAAATAATGAATTTTGACTGAGAAGCCAACTTTTCACCCTCATATCTTTAACTGTGCTTTGATGTATGACTTGATATCTAGTGAGTAGAAACTAGGGACTAATGTAATCATAACCATATGAACAAATCCTCTTGACTCATTCTCATGTGGTAATAGTGATATCATCAAATTACCTACTCAGATTTTGTGCTACTAGACCCACAGTGTTTAGATGAAAACTATGGAATACCAAAGGAATTCTAATTATGTACATAAGGTCTCAAAACATATATAACATCTTAGGGACCTCTTGCACATGCTTAATGCTCCATACTCATCCCTGAACATCTCTTAGCCATGTCAACATAGAATATCAACCAATAATCCTTCAAGCATACAAGACCAAACACATTGCACACTTTGTCATTGTTATACTATCAAGGCACTTCTTCCACTCACTAAGAAACCTTTATGACATCACCATGACATCATAATGATAACACTCTAATAGATTATCCCTTAACACCTTAAGTAAGGTTTTACTAAAGACTTTTGAATTTTGATTTTCATTATCATCTAGTGCCTCAAACAAGGTTTCACAAGAAGATGCTAAGTTTAAATTTTGATTATCCCCTAGCACCTTAAATAAGATTTCACTAGGAGATTGTTTTTCTACTTTGATAGTGTTTTGCTTACCAAGAAAGTTTTCCACTAAAATGTTACCATGGATACAAGTCAATAATGTGTAATTATATTAGTCCCAATCAATGTTTGTGGGAGGTGGAATGTCAATATAATGGCTACGTTGATTAATGGTAAAGGCATGTGTAGTGGAAATGGAAGGGGAAAGGGAAACATAATTATTGTAGAAGATATTAGGATAACTTGCATCGATACTAAAAGAAACATCCTAAAAAATTGCGGAATAATCCCCAATGCCTTCAATTCAATATGTTAGAAATGTTGAGCCAATGTCATAACATGCATAAATATTTTATGCTTTTGAAGTTGATTCTAACTCAAGAGGATTTGAAATAAATGTTGAGACTGATACTGAGTCTTTTGTTGATGCTAAATCTGATATTAGCTCCAAAATAGAACCCAACTCTCATATTAATTCTGAGATGGAACCTAATTTTGATTTAATGTTTTCCATAAGTACCTTTTTCTTGGAAATGGAGGCTTTAGAATGAATAAATGTTTGGAAATTGGGAATAGTTGGCAATGGAAAAATAAATAATAAAAAAAATCCAAGAGAGATTAGTTTAGAAATCCAATTCTTCAATTAATATTTTAACAACTTTTTCATTCTTTGAAAAGTCATTACTTTGGTAGCATCTCGTAATGACTTCTTAAAGAGAGGCAAAATATAGACACTTAAAATTAGACACTTTGTGTTGATTTTAATCATCCTTATTATTATTATTATTATTATTATTATTATTATTATTATTATTATTATTATTATTATTATTATTATTATCTAATTTTAATTTATCATTACCATTCATCACCACTATTCATAGTTTATTATTCATATCCTTATTAATTTAATTAATCCAAATAAATTAACTAATCCTTTCTTAATAAAAAATTCCATGGATTGTGAATATTCATAATTTCTATAAATTTAAAAATCTAATTATCCTTACCTCATGAGGTCATCTTCCAATCTATTCTCCTTTCCAAATTTTAAAGATGCACTAGGCCCTATCTATCCCCATCATTGGAATTTAATAATATTATCTTCCTCATATTTCTAATTTAATAATCCACCTCATATTCCACTCAATTCCAATTACCAATTTTATATTATATCTTCCTCCCAAATAAATTTTATATTCATTTGTGAGTCCCATATGTTCTCCACTCCAATTTTTAATTAAAGTTTTCCATTTTGAATTAAATTTTATCTTTTATTCTCATCCCTTGATTATCATCTCAATATGGATGGTTCACATTCATTTCAAAAGTCTATAAATTAGAGGTTCTTCCTCCAATTTAGACAAGCTTCTCTATTCTAGACTTATTATGTAAGAATCATTCTAGGAGCTTCAATTTCTTCAATATTTTATGTAACAATCAAGATGAACAAGGAGATATGCTTCCCATAAGGAAAAAATATTTCCAAAGACTTATATATCACAATTCGAGCTCAACATCTACAAATAAAATTTCAAGCAAATCTTCTAAGGAGGTATAAGCATTGATTTTATCTTCTATCATGCATTTATTACTTGTTAATTATATATCTCGACCTAGGGATTAGACTTGAGAAGTTATGTCATTAATTTGTTTATGATTTATTCACTAACAATTGACTAATCTCTCTTATATTTGTGCTCTACAGATATCATAGTTGATTTGGTTACAACTAACATCTAAAATAGTTGTGGTGTTGGGGAATTTTATGGGATTTGGGATACCTCCTAGTCTAGCAATGGTTGTGATGTCTCCTCTAGTTATGTGGATGTGGTAGTCATAAAGATATATTTATTGCGTCCTACCTCTTCTTCTAAAATTTGAAGTTGTGTAATGAAATCCTTGGTTTGCACAAGAATTAAGGAGTTTATCTCTATTGATAGTAATATTTTTATGTTATTCTTCTATTGGGATGAGAAACTCTAGGAAAATTTATGATATGTGGTCTTTTTTACTTCTAAGTTTTTTGTGTGAACTTATTCTAAAATTGGTCCTTTCCAAGTTATGTCATCTAAAGCTGTGTAGGAATTACTATGATTTTGAAAATAATTATGCTTGGGGGATGTGTGCTACCTTGGGAAATTTTATTTACCTCTAAAGATGTATCTCTCAAAACTTGAACCTATACTATTTCTATGACTGTAGGAAAATCCTTGGTTCTCTCTAGAATAGCCTTCTTAGAAATTATGAACTTTTAACCATTCGATCTACTTCTATACTACTACTTTATTCTTTTATCTATACTAGATCCTCATCACTTCCTTATGCTCTATACTTAATTTACCTAGGCTCCTCACTCTATCTTTACTCACCATGCACTTCTCCTTGTCTTCTCCTTTCATTCAAATCATCAATACTGATATTACTCCTCATATTCATAGCTTCCTGAAACACACTTTGTTAATTCCATCTCCTTTATTGTCGTTATTGACTATTTTGACCATAAGTAAAAATAGGTCAAACCCTATAGTTCAAATCTTGATATAGGGGTAAATTATAATGATATATGGTGTTTCATGGTCAAATCTGATGTGATTTAAAGTGATATTATCCTTGGTCATAGTCAAATTTGGTCCTACATCATTATATGTCATTTAAGGGTCATATTTGGGTCATAAATGAAGGTGGTATAGTTTTCAAAGGTGTCCAAGTATTTTAAACCTCATTTTAATGTAAAATATGTCATACCCTATTATTCCTTGTCATTAACAACTGAAAAAATTGTAGGTGTTAAGTGAAATCAAGAAAATAGTTTAAAGAATGAGAATTTTAGAAGTTGTACGACCTATGCGAGAGTATGGAATGTGTGAAAATCACATGTAGTGACCCTTAAACTTCCATAACTCCATTTACATACTTGATCTACTTTGAAAGTACCAAAAATGGACCAAAATGGTTTATCTTCTTCATCACTCCACTTGGCATATAGAATTAGTTAGTAGGTCTTTTGATGGTATCACTAGTAGGAGAGGTTTTAGGTCAAATTATATTAGTGGTAGATATTAAACTTGGTCTAATTCATATTCATGGTAATATTTAAAATAATCGTTACATGTGATTTATGAACCATTCTTAAGAAGTTGAATGTATTGTTTTGCTTCTATTTGAGCTAGTCCATATAAATAAAATGATAAAAAATATTTTATAGGATGTATACATCCTTATCTCATGGCTATCACATTTAGTTTCATGTTTGAATGTGAATTCATGAGCCAAATAGTTTAAGTTGTAGGTTGATGTCACTAGTGGACTAATAGTTAGGTTTGATCAATTTTAGAAGGTTTCATTCCCTAAAATGGTTTCAAATAAATATTAAGTTTTAGGTTTCATGATTTTCAAGTCATAAAAATACCCTATACTTCTAAGATCAGTCTCAAAGGAGGTCATCAATATAGTTGCAATCAACCTCCAACATAATCAGACCTTCCTACATAGCTATCATACATAGTCAACTGAGTGAGATGTTTTGAAGGTTTGAGAATGTTCATATAAAGTGGATGAAAAGCCTTATGTTTTCACATTTTTGGAGCATGAAAAAACAATCTAGGTCTTTCAAATGATAAATAATGGATTGTGATGACCAATCAGTCCTTAACACAGTCATATACCATGAATGAACACCTATAAAAAGTCAACCACATTAGAATAAGGACACTTCATCTTGTTTGAATCATTTAATTTTTGTGAGGATTCACTTGAAGATGTTAAGATATACTATAATTAATTTGAGGCCCATATAACACACATTAACTATCTCACCTTCACTACCCTTGCCAACAACTATATGCACACCTACAGGTGGCTCTCATAGAGACATACAAGTGTTGTATGGAGAATTTTGACATGATTGATCCCTCTTTATAGTTTTATAATGTTTAATATGTCATAAGAATAATGTAAAAACCATATAGTGATAGGAAAACCTAGTGAGTTGTATTCATAAATGGTGAATGAGTTTTAGGGACAAGTTTCCCTAAAAAACCCAAAATAGAGCCCTAACCATTTTTGGTGTGACTATATGATGATGTGTCATAGAGTCTTGATGAATTTAAATTAAACCATATTAAATCCTTCATTAAGGAGTATTAGCTTACAAAATGGGATTGGATGTTTGGTCCCACAAGTGATGTAAAGAACGCTCCCAAGTCATGCATTTTGTCACTATAAAAGGGCAATATTCTCTATATTAGCATCAACTCTAGGTGAGCTTGCACTCTAAGATAACAAGAAAAGATCATACTTTCATGTTAGCTAATATTATTGGGTTAAAATGAATAATTATTTTAAAAGGTGATGAAAAGGAGTGAGAATACAAAGTCTTGATCCATACTACCACCTATAGGTGCACCCTTGCTCCCCAAAAGGTCACCTTCAACTAATAAAAAGGCACCTATAGTTTCATAAAGTAAATATTGGTGATTATACCTGAAATAATGCACATATTTTGTTTAAAATTGGTTTCAAAATCTTCAAAGAATCTTAGGATGTGAAACACAAGTTTCCAAAGATGAAATGAAACTTACAAGAGTTTTTTGATCTTAGATGACCATCTATAGCCTAGTGGTAAAGTGGCAAAGATGAATGTAAAATGGCATTGGAATATGTCAATAAAATATATAAAATTTTAAACAAGGCCTAACCTTGACCCTATAGTACACACCTATATGCACCTCTTTTTTAGGGTAAGCATAGTTACAGTCAACTTGCAGTCTTGTCTAGTCAAATGCAAGCTGTATGTTGAAGGATTTGAAAAATTTGTGAAGTGTGATATGAATGAGAGATCCTTTATAATTATATTATACATATCAAGATACTCTTATCATATGTAAATAGGTAAAAATAAGGGTCTTAACAAAGAAACCTATAACTAACACTCATAATCCTACATACAGTGAACACCACATGGTCTGCCTTGAGGGTTTCATGATGTTTATAGGGGATATTCATGTGACCAAGCTCTAAAAATTTTCAAAAATTATTCATATAACTTGGATAATCCCCTCATACTATCATTTTATTTAGGGTAATAAGGGAAGTGCCCTCTATTCTATCTCAAATAGAGGGCACTCCCAAGAAGACAAATCCTACATGATGGATAAGAGAAAGGTGGGTAGATGACTTGAGGAATATGAAAACACTATAGGGAGATGTGTAAATTTTTGTTTTACATTTCCCAACATGAAAAAAATTCACAAGTGATATAAACCCAAAATTGTGGCCCAAACCCAAAGATATACAATCAAGTCCTACTAGGCCTTGATTAAGCCTAAAGCCCTAATGCGTATAATCTCACTTATAATATTAGGTGAATTTTATAATACATTATAAAATACTCAAGAGGAGACATGAAGTGTGTTAGAATATCCAATTTACAAAATAGGCCATAGATTAGCCATTTCTTGCCTTGAGAACATCACCTGGCATGTAGAATGAAGAGAGAAACTCGAGAAAGAAAGTTTGGAAGCTTATAATTATATAGACATTTAAAATGGGAGATAGAGGAGATAGAAGGTGTTGAAGAGGGTCTGAAAAAATGTTTTATTGTAATTTGTTTAAGGTTGTAATGTCACAACCTTATGAATAATCCTTAGAGGCTAAAACCACCTAAAACCCTCTAAAACCCTTACCAAGGACTTGATTGGAAAGATGAAGGAGGGGCATCTAGATAAGCTAGTTTGAGTAGGAAAGTGATTTTATCTTTCAAAGGATTCTTCAAGGCTCCTTCCCATAAGATATATTTGTACCCTACTTATATGGACAGGGTGTAAAATGGATTTTCTTGATAGTTTTATGTGTTTTATAGGTATAAAAGGGTTTCAAAAGATGTAATTCACTTTGGTATGAAGAATTTGACTTAATATAACCTCTCATATTAATTTATTACATAGTATAATAATGAAAGTACTTATAAAAGTGCCTTCATCTCATCTAGTCCAAATTGGCATAGTGAACAAGGAATGAACACCAAGTGAGAAGGTGAAAAATCCAAGTGGGAGGCCTTTTAAGTTATTATTGATGTATATAAGGTCATGAGGGATCTTTAAAAGTGTTGTAAAATATTCTATATGGGTTGGTTTGGAAAATTGAAGACCTCTTTAGTGCCAAGTGTGAATGGTGAAGGAAAAAAAGGGTGATTATGAATGTAGGCAGTGATAACTCATGTTCAAAAGACTTTTAGTGATTAGGTACATAACCAATGCATATTAGGTATTTTTTATAACCTCCCCTTAATATTTAAATCATCTCATCTATCCCTAGTCTATTTTGGAGTAATCATCAAAAGTCAAATGATGAAGCTAGTTTTCAAGGAGCAAGTTGAAGAGTCTTATGCCACATTTCAGGAGTTTCATGCTTAGAGGGACAATTGTTCAAGTAAAAATTTCATGGTTTGTTCCATTTTAATTTATCCTACATATGTAACTCATTTTCTCAGCTTGAAAAGTGGTTTAGTGATTCTTGGATTTCATTCTCTTCTCTCCTCTCTCAAATTTTATAAGTACTAGCCATTTTAGCTCTTGAAGACTAATTCCACTCCATGTCTGGAAAAGCCCTATAGATTGATTTTTTACTCTACCTTTGAAAAATAAATACAATGTATTTTTAATTCATATATCATCTTGTTAATGTGTTTGAAGATATGTATAGTGAATAGTTAAGATATATTCATCTACCCTTTCTTTCTCTCAATCCTTCCATGTGTAATGCAAGTTGTTCCACTCTAGAAGGTCATATGAAATGTTATCAAGTGTATGTGTCTATTTTAAAATTTAAAATTATCCTTAGTATCTGAAACTAATTTATGGTTTGCTTAACTTGGATATTATTCATGCATATTGACTCCATATTGAAACACTAATGTTAGAGAATTTTATGACTTTAAAGCTAGTGTTGTAGGTCTTGTTTCTTAGTGAAATAAGTATGCTAGTATTTTGGAAATCCTTTTGGTGTATCACCCAATTAGGGTATATTTATTTCATGCATACCTATATCCCTTTACCCATAAATATATATTTATCATGGGTGATAATCACTTCAAGTTAAATCTAGGGAGCTAGCCCTTTAACCTAGAGGTTTAATTCTACTATAGGTAAACCAAAATACCTAGAAGTATTCCCATTTTTCCCAAATATGGAGAAGGCCAAAATAACCTCCTCTAGGGTGAAAGATTTGGTGACAAATTTTTCAAATCTATATATAACTCTATAGTATTATTCTAGTCCTTTTCTTCTAGATGTTCCATGTTGGACTCAAGTTCAAGATCTACTTTTTCATCTTTTATTCATTCTCCCTTATATTTCACACACCCCCACTGCACCTGAAGTGAATAATCCATATGAAATGGAAAATTTACCTTTGATTTCTCCATAAATAGCATCTTAATGAGCATAGGAAGTCACTGCAATAAGTTTTCTCTTATCCCTCTTATAAATAGATCATTTGCCACTTCAAATGCTATGTAGCCTTGTACTACAAACTCTATGATATACCCATCAATGGCTAAATCAAAACAATGGTATATCACATGAGTTTAGCTAGTGTCTAAAGACTAAAGCTAAATGATCTTCTCCTTAGACCACATAATGTTGGGAGTCACATGAGATATAAAATAATGGTACTCTAGATGAACCAACCAATTAGTTTTTAATCTAGTTAGTTCACACCATAATATCTCATAACTTTCAATTTAAATATGTTCCTACATAATATGTCATTTAAAACACCCTATTATTTAAAATTCCTTCTATGCAAACTCAATGATTTTATGATCGATCCAACATTCCATGTCTCTTTGACTAGGCAACCACCTTAGCATATCCTCAAATAGTGATTTCTATGCTCACCACACCATTATTAGCATATGTTCTTGGGTTCACTAGAACATGATAATTATAGGGATAAATACTATGATTTAAGGAAGATCTTGTGGGAAAGGATAAATCATTTCAAAGTACTCAAGTCTATACTAGGATCATAGAGGTTTAACACAATCTTTAGATCTTATCAAAAAATGAACTGAAGGAGAAACACAATATTCAATGTGAACCTACCTAACTATAGACTTTATTATAATAAGTTTGACTACCAATTATTATTCTTGATCCATAACACCTAGTTTCTATGTTTGACATTCTATAGACTACACCCTATTTTGCCTTTTATATGTACTCACTTTAAACTAACTATTATCCCCATAAGCATAAGGAGACTCTAGCTCTTTTGGGATGGTATATGGATTTTTCTTAGACTTATTTAAGGTTATGACCACTATTTTATCTTTATATTATGTTTTTAATAGATTTCACATAGTGTTGATAGTCATTTGGCCATCATAAACCCATTATTATCAATTAAGGCTGGGTCATGAGTTTCTATTATCTTCATGTCGATGACCTCAAAGTCCCCTCACAAACTAAGCTTATCCACTTTAAATTGAACAAATTCTAACTAGCCAATGGGTTTAACTTTGCCATAATCCTCTAAACTCAATGTTATTGGACTATAGCTCAGAGTTGGTTGACCAAAGGTTTCCCATGTTAATCAAGGAATCATATTGATTATGATTTTAAAATAAAATACTGCATTTAGAATTTTATATTCATCCAAGACAATATCCATTTATGAATCCACATCTCAAGGATTCTTGGTCTTGACATACTAAACTACTTTATTGGCCCTTATTTATCTTCACTATGTACACTCTAGGAGATGGTGTAGGAGGTTAGTGATATTCAAGTATATGTCCTCATTGTAAAGTGTACTGAATAGTTTCATTAGATCTGTTAAAGTAGTCATAACACCCTCTTGTTGCATTATCTTAACAATTTTCCCATACATTTGAGTATCAATAGTTGTGTTATTATCCTTCAAAATTGAATCTTATTGTATTTCCTATAATACCTATGTAGATTGATACATTAAATTATTTTCTATAGTAGTATCAAAATATTTATCCCACTAAAAAATTTTAATTCCATGATCTTGGGGAATTTCTAAAGGAGATAATCCTTGTTTAGCTCTCTATTTCCTTGTGATGACTTACACATGCATTTTATTTTAGCTATACATTAATCATATTTACATTATGCAGTGGATTATCCTTTCTTTGTTCCTTCAAAATAGGGAAATATTATGTTTGATGTTGACCTTTGACCTTGTAGTATACATAATAAACTTTTCTCTGCATGTAGGTGGGGTAGTTCTTTTCATCATGATTATATGCACCACATAGATAACATTGAGTAGGAAGTTGATCTTGTTGATTATCATTGTTGAAACCTCTTTGATATCTACCATGATATCCTATCATATATCCCACTCTATAGCCTCCTCTATTATGTTGTTGTTATCACATAGGTTTTTCACTCATTCTTTAATGTAGAATAAATCACTATGCAACAACTAATGATACAATGGGAAAACCTCCAAGCTATGGGCCTTTGGAAAATTGAGGTTAGCCTCTAGATAAGGTTGGATTCCTTTCACTAAATTTGATGCAATTGACAAGATACCATTTCTATATAAATTTTGTTCTTTTAGTGTTATTTCTCCTAAACTAAATTTTGACTAGGAAAAGGGTAAATAATGAAACTTTGACAAATTAAAATGGTGATTTCACCAAATATCTTAGTGGGTCTTAATGCTTTCTTGATAAACACAAAAGAACTAGAAATCAATTGAAATTCATTTAACCATAGACTCATTAAAATTATAAATCAAAGGAAATATTCATTATTATCATAAAAGGGATGAGATTTACTTATTTTCATCTAATAGTATTTCAGAAGGGTAAAATACCACAAAAAAGTTTCTTGTGACTAAAAAAATAAGAGCTGTAATATCCAAAAATAATCAAATAACTCTACATACATAATCACCTCTAAAAAAAAGTTAAATCTTTAATTTATTTCTATTCTCAAGGTTACATCTTGTATAAAATATGTTCAAAATGTATAAAATATATCCTCTAATAATAAAAATATAGATTGGCCCATGGTGTCTACCCATCTTTATACAAAAATATCTCATAGATGAGATGCAGTTGTCAAGATTTAAAATCCTAGTAAGAGAAACCATGTAGATCTATAACTATTGTAGGATTAATTTACACCCTTAGAGAGGGTTCTTCAGGCTCTCTCCAACTAAAATACACAGTGTGAACAACCTTAGGCTATGGGTATCCTATGGTGAGGTTGAACCTTCAGAGAAGGTCAGATTCATCTTGATGCTCACCTAAACTAATGATTCATAGGGAAAAGGGTTAGAAAGAGGATAAGGGATCTTAAGAAATATAAAGAGGGTGATACACCAAATTTAAATAGACACTCATATAATCTTGAACACACACTGGATCAACATAGCACAACTATAGCTCACACAACTTCAAAATCTCACTAATTACATAAATATTTCATAGAAGAGGTTCCAAATAGAACACTAATTTATACCTATAAGTTATCTTGAAAACACTATCAAAGAGGAAAGCATAAGGATAGTAAACTAAGAATATTCTCCTCCGAAAATTCACCATACACAAGTATACTAAGCACTAATTAAAAATAAGAGATAGGCAAAGAGTTGATCTTATTACTTAAAAAGGTAGTTCTTAAAATATTTTGATAGGGTTTAACCATATCAAATGAGCACACTTTTTAAAGAGTCTCAATAAGTATCCATATCCTAAAAAAGAATGGAAAATTCTAAGAGTTTAGAACCCCCATAATGGGAATGGGACTAGGATATATAGTAGAGAGAGAGAGAGAGAGAGAGAGAGAGAGAGAGAGAGAGAGAGAGAGAGAGAGAGAGAGAGAGAGAGAGAGAGAGAGAGAGAGAGAGAGAGAGAGAGAGAGAGAGAGAGAGAACATGTGGGAGCACACCATCAAAGAGGGAACACACCATATTAGGTTCATTAATTAAGCTTGAATTACCACCTTCTTTATGTAATGAAAGCTTTGCCACCTTTTGATAACTTAGGAAACTAAACATGGCTTACCAAGTTGAAAATCCCCATAAGCCCCTAAGAATGCATTAAATTGCCCTAGATATGGTTCCCAACACTAGACCTTTTCTTTCATTCTTTACACCATCTATCACTTGAGGACAAAACCTCATGCTTATAGATCTAACAAAATCATGGATTTATGTATTTTAGTTGGATGCTTGTCAAAAATATGGCCATGCTA
This sequence comes from Torreya grandis, assembly GCA_037957365.1. NCBI lineage: Eukaryota > Viridiplantae > Streptophyta > Pinopsida > Cupressales > Taxaceae > Torreya > Torreya grandis. Next base: position 924,976 of record JARHVA010001653.1, read on the forward strand.
AAGGATGAGGACCCTTTTCATGAATCACATATCTACTTTATCTCTACGTTGAATCATAAGTCCATTTCATAGACAAAAACCAATCTAAGATTTTTGGTTTTCCTATAGCTTCCATATTAATATGGACCTATAGATTACATAACATATTTCTAGATCTAAATAGGTCCAAAAATACCCAATCTATCTCTGAAAGAACCAAGAGTTCACCATATACGTAGATCCTTCTTAAAAAGGCAAACATAGTTGTAGAAACAACCCTACCCGATATAAATTTATGAATGAAAGGTCTGTATTTAGCTCTAATATTGGTCTCTTCATGTTCTTTATGTCTTACTACATCAGTATGTCCCTTTAATAGTGTTGGATCAAGATTTAATGGTGATTAGTTGATCTTGTAAGACCTATTTTATTATGTCAAAAATGGTTTCTTGACTTCCATCAAAAGTCTTGGGCTCTCCTTTGTTCTAATTAGCTATCGATATCTAACTCAACTTATTGACCTTTTGAGTCATCTCACTCCATTGATTTTGATTTTGATCTATATAATTGAGTGAGATTCATCAATCTTTCCCTTGAATTATCAAATTTGTCCCAGCTTGTGCCATATGTTAATCATGCATTAGTTTTCAAGATTTACTATTAGTTTTTTAGCTCATGTGCTTACACCATGTGTCAATCACATATTAGTTCTCAAGATTTAGTTTCAATCTATTATCTCATGAATTTATTCCATGTGTCAATATCTTGATATCCTTGACTATTTGACTCATATCACACCATTGGATCAAGATGTATGATGCAATGTAGACCATTAGATTTTTTATGACCCATTGTTTGAAAGCCACTGGCTATTTACTAGGTCTTAAATTTGACATATGTGTGATCATCATTTGATGTCCTCACATATGTATTTGACATCTTGTAGATCATTAAATTTAAACTCTAATGAATTTTTGCTTGAGCTCTAATTTGATGTCTATGTGAATGTCAATCACTTTTGACTAAATTTGAAGTCCTAGATTTGGAAGTGAAGAGGTCATGGAGGCACTCATTTTTTAAGAGATGTTCTTGATACTAAAAGGGATGAACCCACTTGATCCACTGGTCTTAGGAGATTTCTAAGTATTTTTTAAAAATGTTCAATTGAGCTACCCTAAGTGATTTTCATGATGTTTGTGTACCTATCATGGTAAAAAATTGCTAAGTATGGAAACTTAGTGAATTCTATCTGAGGAGCTAACTTTAAACATGCATAAATTTTGTCATGCTTAAATGCACGGCCTAAAACATAGTGTGTATCAACTAGGGACTAAGTTGAACAAACACATATTATCATTTTATCCTTATACTACCACATGTGTGAGATACGATGCCATCAATATGATCACTTGGCTCTATTTAAGCTCCTTTGAAAATTGGCTAAGTATGGAAACTTAACAAAACTACTTAGGAGGCCAACTTTGAATCCTCGTATCTTTTTTTGTGATTTATCACACAACCTAAAACTTAGTGAATGTGTTTTTGGGACTAATGTGATCAAACCCATGTGACCAATTATCCTTGACTCATCCACATGTGGCAATTATAATGTCAGTAAACTACCTACTCAAAAAAAATTCCACTAGACCCAAAATGTCTAGATGAACATAATGAAGAACCAAATGAATGCTATGCACTTACATACTCATTACAGGCACTCTTGAAATCCCATAGGGTCTCTAAAACACTTTATAAATGTCCCTTAGAAATTATAAAATTACACTTTAAGTGAACTTAAATTGTTTCAAAAGCTTTACTAGATTCATAATCTCTTTCATCCATTTATTCCATCTAGAACTTCTATTCATATGCTCATTCATTAGCAACCTGATCCATCTAGTCACAAACTTGGTGTGTGGGCCAAAAAATGGCTAGCATCTTTAGTGAATCATATGGAAGCATGCCTATTATGCTTGAAAACCTATCCCATTTTGCGTTGTTGGTCCATTGTGTGTATGAAGTCCCAAGTCTTCTCTCAAATAACAATGACTATAACACAAGACTATCCCTATTTGGATATTTTATGGAATTTATAATATCAAAATAAATATAACAACAAAGTTCCCAAGGCAATTATTAAAAAGGAAATGCACAAAAGAAAATAAATGTGCATAAGGCACTTAAAGGAAAACATAAAGGCTACACTAATATGTTATAAAGGATGTAAATTCATTCAATAACAAGGATTTAAATGGATTCCATTGAGTAGGATAGGTAATACCTCTCTATACAATTTGGCAAGATAAAAATCATTATGTTCCTTACATCCATAGATCAAATAAGGACCACTCCATAATCTGTCAAACTTGGTAAGGTTGCCTGGCTTGGTCTTATTTGAGCCCCATTTGAAGACTATGTCCCCTTCTTTGAAGATCATTATTGTATCTCTCTTTTTAAAGTCTTTTTTGACCTAATCTTGATGTGATTCCATAGTTTTCATAGCAAGGTCCCTGGTTTCTTCTATCTCCATAAGCTCTATCATCCTTATATTCATGGGTTCATCTTCCATCAACTCAAGCTGATGGGCTAACTCTAATATAGGTAGCTCAAGAGTGAAAGCAAATTTAGCTCCCCTTACATACATAAGAACATATGGAGAATTTCCAATGATAGTTTTATGAGTCACCCTATTAGCCCATAAGGTTGTCCTTAGCTTGGTGTGTCATGTCCTCTGATTCTCTTTCATGGTCTTCCTGATGATCCTTAGAAAATTCTTGTTTATGGACTCTATAAGTCCATTTTGTTGAGGATAATAGTTTGAAGAAGTGCTAAGATAGATGCCTAGTTTGAGATCCCACTCACTTGTCTTCATACCAAGGAATGCCAATGCATTATTTGAAATTATGGTGACTAGGACACCAAACTTAGTCACAGGGCTGTCATAGAAATCCAAGACTACAGCTTCACTAACCTCCTTCAAAATAATGTCTTCCACACACTTGGTGAATTAGTTAGTTGAAATAATCACCCATTTATGCCCTACACTTGATGGTGGATTGATCATTCCTATGAAGTCTAACCCCCATTGCATGAAGGGTTGCTCCACCTGAATAGGATTGAGTGAAAGGGCTGCTAGTTTTTTATTTCCTACAAAGAGGGCACACTTATGGCATATATAACCCATATATGAGCATCCTTAAAAATATTAGGCCAGTAATAACCATCCATAATTACCTTTACTATGGTGGCTCTAGGTGTAAAATGGCCTCCTACAAGTCCATCATAGAACTGCTCCAAGAGCCTAGTTACTTTGTCATAATCTATGCACCTAACAGTACCCCATTAACATATTTTCTAAAAATAACACCATAAACTAATGCATAATGTATAAATTGAATCCTAAAATACTTTGGTTGGCTCTATTCAAACCTTGGGGGCATTCTCTTATTATCAAGAAGTGAGACATATCTTAAATCCAACTCTTTTGAAGTGGAGGTTCACCTACTTGTGAGTTGTCTTGGGTCACTAAAATAACTTCCTTGTCCTCATGGATATGATTCACTATGTGCTCACACAAAACCTTACCTCTAACCAGCTTGCTTCCCTTGATCTCCACATCATATTCCATGACCTTTATGATCCAATATAATCTCTTCTCATTTAAATCTTTGTTAAGGAAGAAGTCCCTAACTCTAGGATGAGATGCCATAAGATGGATATTGATATTGGATAGCATGGTCATAAACTTATTAAGGATTATTAAGCATTTGAGAACTTATTTCTCAATGAAAGTGTACCTAACCTCATATCCTTCCATCCCTTTACTAACAAAATCAATTGGTTACTCCATTATTTCACCATTCTTCTACATCAACATAGATGATATGTTGTAAATATGAGCAAAGGTTTAAAAGATGAAATCCTTGGAAAAAGTAGGATTTATGAGTGAGGGGGTATGGGTAATGGCTTGATTGATGGCCTCAGAATCTACCTTGTCTTCATATGACCAAGTGAATACTTGGATTTTCTTTAGCATGGTGGTGATAAGTTTGACTAGGTTTGTAAAACTAGGTATAAACCTTATCTCAAAGTTAATCTCCCCAAGGAAGCTCTGTATCCCTTTATTGTGATTTAGCAAGGATAAGGCTAAGATAACACTTACTCTACCAGGGTCAATAAATAATACTTATTTTGAAACAATGTGACCCAATAACTTACCTTCATGCATAGAGAATCACACATATCCTAGGATTTAAAGAGATCTCATACTCTTTGCATATCTAGAATATCAACCTTAGATGGTCCATATGCTCACTAGATTTCTTGGAGAAGATTCTAATGTCATCCAAGTAGACTAGTACCATTTTATTTAGCAACCCTTAGAATTCCATGTCCATTTCTCTTTAAAAGGTTACCATAGCATTGGAAAATCCAAAGGACATCTTTTGGTAAGCAAATTTGCCCCAATTGGTGGTGAAGGTAGTCTTGTACTGGTTCTCCTCTCTTACCAGCACTTGGTTGTAACCTAAATATCCATCTAAGAGAGAGAAGTGTTCTGAACTAGTAACTACTTGCAAGAGTTGTTCCATGGATGGTAGAGGGTAACAATACTTCAAAGAGACTCTATTAAGATCCTTGAAGTTGACACACAACCTAATTTACCCATTTTTTTCCTAATAGGTACTAGATTAGCTACCCATAAGGATTAATTGGGAAGATGATTCTAGATTCAATAATCTTGGTCAATTCCTTTCTCATGAGATCTTCAATCTTGGGTTTATGGGCCTCTATTTCTACCTGATAGGCTTGGAATTAGTCTTTAGCTCTATAGTATGTTAGGATAATTTGGTATCAAAGCCCCTTAGGTCTATCTTCATATTCTTACAAAGTTCTATGAAAGTATGCCTTTTATATTTAGTGCGTACTTTTCCAAGCTTGAGGAGATTGTCTTCAAAGATAAGAACTCTTTCATATTTCTCTTCATTAGTTGGCATCACTACTTTATCCTTCCTCAGATGGTCCCCTTCATGGAAGAGACCTTCTATGGTGACTATCCCTTTAGGAAGCTTATTGGACCTTAATTGAATAGTTTTCTCCCCATATTGATGTTGGAATTTTACTTCATTAATGGAGGAGAAATTTGCTTCTTTCTATAAAAAAATATGCAATCTATTTGTAATTTTTAAAGACTTGCTAATGAGCCTCATTATCTAGAACTGATGGTCTTATTACCACTTTGACATGTAGTTGTATCTTGGTGCTTTTTAATTTATTAGGGATATCAAAATGAGCCCTCACAGCTACTAGTTCATCAGCATGTTGATTTTGGACTTTTGGCACTAATTGGATGTTGAAAGCCTCAATGTCCTCAATTAGGTCCCACACTCTATGTTTTTAGGACTTCATTTAGGGGTTACTAGTGGAATTTTAGTCCTTGACTTGGTTCATAACCATTTCACTATCCCTATAAACTTGAAATTACTTGATCCTTCTCTTACTAGCCCATTAAAGGCCATGGATGAGGCCCTCATATTTGGTTTCATTATAAGAATAGTTAAATTAGAACTCATATGAAGAGAAGTACTTATAATTTTATGGGGATACTAGCACAACACCTTCACATACTCCATGCTTGCTCCTTGAGCCATCAAAGAACAAATTTCATAGACCACTAGGTCCTTGAAGCTTCATGAAGGATGGCATGGGTTGGATTCATTCATGAAAATAGTAGACACCCATGTCCTTTTCTTCAACACCATATAAGGGATCTAAAAATTGGATTTCATTCCATAGTACATCCAAGAACATGTTTGGTACCTCTTCTAGATGAGGTTTTAGCTCCTACCCCATTACATATTCATCTTCATCAATGATGGTGAAATTGATGTTGACATTACCTAGTCCATGGGGATCTATTTGAAATTAAGAAATGTGCTCAGCTTTGATTGACGCTTTATCCCCATACCTTATTCTAAATTCCATATATGACTAATCTACTATAAGATAGCCTCTAATTTTTTTAGTGAAATCCTTAGATAATTATAGTGCAAAGCAAAGAGGCACATCCAAGATCAATACATCTTGAGCCACTAAGATACTAGGACAAGTGTGAAAGGTCATATTGAGGTCTTTGATTATGCTAGATGGCTTGGTAGAAGAACCATCAAGTTATAACACTTTTTTGTACTAGGGATCATATTTCAAATCAAGTTGATCAGTTATGGACTTTAGAATTATTGGGGTACTAGCCCCATTATCCACTAAGAAATTGTGCACTAGATAATTTTCAATGATCACTGAAATATATAAGGGAGGAGGATTTATTTTTTTACTTGATTGCCTTTCATTAGGCCCTTTGGCTACATTGGTAAGAACTTCATTCACCTTGATTAGTGGCTTGTTTGCAATTATTGTAACATTAATCTTGGACAAACCTTCCTAAAGAATGTCCACTTGATTAGGCATAGAGAGCATATCCCACATTGACATACTCACATTATATTTATTCTTTTGTTCAATAATGTTTATGGGTGAACTACCAACCTTTTCTCATGCTTTAAGAGTCACCACCATTATTTGTTGAACTTGTGATCCTTATGGCACAAAAATGTTCCCTTGATTTTGATTCTTTGGAGGTACTAGAACCTTTAGAGTGATGATAGGTTCATTTGGATTTATCAATGAGAGAATAATGGTAAGAAACTCTTTGAATACTTCCCATTTACCATCTATTCTCCTTAATTTAAATCTTGTATCTGTAACCACAAGATTGTAGGCCTGGCTAGAACTAATCTACTGGTTGGATGCATAAAACTCTTCCTACTCATAATTGACCATGGTGGCATCTAGCTATTTTGGTCCCTGATTAGAGCCTTGACCTTGTAGAGGCTATTCTAGTTTTGTCATCATAGGTACCTCTATCTTTTAGGCCATAAGAGCTTAGTTGTATCCATAATTAATAACCTTCTACCATTTCTCATTGAAGGCTTGGTTGAGGTCATTATTTGGGATAATGTGTTGACCAAAAGACTAATTTCAAGGCATGGTACCCTCTACTTCTTGAACCAAATTATTTTGAATTGGTACCAAGGTTTTGGAAGTGTTATAAACATTAATATTGTATTTATTCTTCCTATTATATCCATGCTTCCCTTATCATTGGTTTTGACATTGGCCTTAGCCTTGGTAGTTCCCCTTATATGATGGCCTACTTTCTTGAAAGGCTTGTTGTTAAGGTTGATATGAACTTTGATGAGGCATATTAAAAACTTGTTTCCTCTTAACATTTACTAGTTCATTTCTCAAGGACTAAAATATGCTCTTGAGCTCTTGGAAGTTTTTTTGCCCTAGTGAATACTGGATCCATGAGTGGAAGCTTTATCTTATTTTGATATAGGTATTGTAGTAATTATTGGTGTATGAGGAATGCCATATATCATAGGGATAGCAATAGGAAGTGATTTAATTTCAATAAATAAGGGTATTTGTGGTCTGGGTGTAAGCTTGCTATCTTGAACTAGACAATTTTATGCTTTGATGGCTACCTCATAAGCATATGGAAGTATATTTCCTCCTATAAATTGGATCATCACTACTATATAACTATTTAAAACCTTCAAATAATAAAGGAAGACAAATTTAGGAGTTGGTCTCACTAAGATTAAGATTCTACCCCAAGTTTTTTTGGACCCTGTGTTGAATTCTTGCATGACTTCATATTGATCTCTCTTAATGGTAGTTATTTGTTTTGTAAGTGACAAATGGTCACATTTGTCCTCAAATATTTTACACAAAGCCTCTCCTAATTGGTTTCATGTTTGAATGGAATTAGTAACAAGGACTCTATACTAATCTAATGCCTTTCCTTTGAAATAAGTGGCTAAAAACCTAATAACTATATTTTCCTTAGTGACATTATGGATATTTTAAAAATTTGATATGTTCATGAGGTGATCAAAAGGTGTTGTAGCTTCATCACCAACATAATAAAGAACACTTTTAAGGGCTATAATTTGGATAGGATCATAGTGAAGGAGGGGCAGAGGACTTTGGCCATTAAAATCCATAAAATTTATAGGGGATGCCATGGCTACGAGAAGGTTTAGTGAAGGTCTTATTGCAAGGGTAGGCCTTGAAAATGATCTAGGAACAAATTTTCCCTAATATGGATGTGTATTGGCAAACCTTTAAAAATTTGATGAATTTAAAGCTAGTTCAACAAATTCAAAGGGAATACCTCTTAAAGATGACCTTATTGTCACTTTTATCATGACAGACACCAACTAATCTACACCAAAGTGTTGATTATTCTTTTTAGAGTCTCCAAATGTTGTTTCTTGGGAGCTTGACTACTACAAGATTGATCAAACAAGCATCAAATTTGATTAATCTTCTTTTGTACTATTGTCCCACTAGGCATGTCAAAAATTATTGTAGGCTTAATTTTCCTCCTTGGAGAGGGTTATTTGGGATCTCTCTAACTAAGATACACAATGATAACAACCTCAAGTTATGGGTATCTTATGGTGGGGTTGAACCTTTGGAGAAGGCCAACTTCCTCTTGATGTTCACCTAAACTAATGCTAAACTAATTATTCATAGGGAAAAGGGTTAGAAATAGGATAAGGGTTCTTAAGAAAGCAAAAGAGGATGATGCACCAAAGTTAAATAGACACTCATATAGGCTTGAAAACACACTAAATTAGCATAATAAAACTATATCTGACATAATATCACTAATTACATAAATATTTCATAGAAGAGGTTCTAAATAGAACACTAATATAGACCTAAAAGCTATCTTGAAAACACCTTTAAAGAGTTAAGCAGAAGGATAGTAAACTAGGAAGATTCTCCTTCATAAATTCACCATACACAAACATACTAAGTAATGATTGAAAACAAGAGATAGGTAAAGAATTGATCCTATTACTTCAAAAAATAATTCTTACAATATTTTGATAGGGTTTAACTATATCAAATGAGCACACTTTTGTAAGATTCTCAATGAGTATCCTTGTCCCAAAAAAGTATAAAATATTATAAGAGCTTATAACCCCCAAAATGGGAATGGGACTAGGATATATAGGGGAGAGAGAGAGAGAGAGAGAGAGAGAGAGAGAGAGAGAGAGAGAGAGAGAGAATGTGGGAACACACCATCCTAGGTCATTAATTGAGCTTTATCTACCACATTTTTTTCCAATGAAATATTTCCCACATTTTTTATCAATCAAGACACTAAACATGGCTTATAAATTTGAAAATACCCATAAGGCCTTGAGAATGCATTGAATGCCCCTAGCCATAGTTGTCAACACTAGACCTTTTATATCATTATTTACACCATCTATCACTTGAGGACAAAATATCATGCTCATGGATCGAATAGAATCATGTATTTATGCACTTTAGGTAGCTACTTGTAAAAAATATGGCCATGTTGAAGGATAAGGACCCTTTGCATTAATCACATATCTGCTTTATCTCTATGTTGGATCATAGGTCCATTTTATAGATGAAAAGTAATCTAAGACTATTGTTTTTCATATATCTTCCATATTAATATAGACCTATAGACTACATAACCTATTTATAGATCCAAATAGGTCCAAAAATACCCAATATATCTCTTCAAAAACTAAGAGTTCACCATATATATGGATCTTTCTTAAATAGGTCAACACAGTTGCAAAATAACCTTGGCTGATACAAATTTATGAATTGAAGGTTCATATTTAGCTCCAATGGTGGTTTATTTATGTTCTTTATGTATTATTATGTTAGTGTGTCCCTTTCATGACATTGGATTAAGATTTAATGGTGACCAATCGATCTTACAAGACCTATTTTCTTCCATTAAAAATGGCTTTTCAACTTTCATCAAAAGTCATGGGTTCTCTTTTGTTATAATTGACTATCAATATATGACTCAACTTGTTAACATTTTGACTCATATTTATCCATTTATTTTGATATGTATGATTGAGTGAGAGCCATCGATCCTACCCTTGACTTGTCAACTTTATCCCAACCTGTGCCACATGTCAATCACACTTTAGTTCTTAGGATTCTCTATTAGTCTATTAGCTCATGACCTTACACCACATGTCAATCACATGTTAGTTATCATGATTCATTTTTAGTTTATCATATATTCCCTGTGTCAATCTCTCAATCTCTTTAACTATTTGACTCATCTTGTACCATTAGATCAAGATGTATAATGCAAAATGCACTGTTAGATCTATTGGGACCCATTGTTTGAAAACCAACAACTATTTACTGGGTCTTAAATTTGACATTTGTATGACCATCATTTGACATCCTCATAGACATATTTGACATCCCATAAAACAACAAATTTAAACTCCAATGGATTTTTCCTCAACCTCTAATTTGACATTTGCACAAACATCAATCACTTTTTGACCTACTTTGAAGGCATGTGTTTGGAAGCCAATAGGTCATGAAGGTACTAAATTTTTAGGAAATGTTTTTGATACTTAAAAAGATGAACCCATTTGATCCACTAGTCCTAGGATATTTCTAAGTGTTTTTACAAAATTTTCAAGTGAGATAACCTAGGTGATTTTCATGATGTTAATGTACTTGTTATGGTAAAAAATGGCTAAGTATGGAAACTTAGAAAAAAAAATCTGAGGAACCAACTTTGAACATACATAAATTTTATTGCACTTAGATGAATGGCCTAAAACTTAGTACATAACAACTAGGGACTAAGATGAACAAACCCATATGATCATTTTATCTTGAGACTACCACATGTGTGAGACATTATGCCATCAATATGCTCACTTAGTTGTATTTGAGTTCCTTTGTAAACTAGTTACGTATGGAAAATTAGAGAAACTACCTAGGAGGGAAACTTTGATTCCTCATATCTTCCTTTAAACTTCATCGCATGACCTAAAACTTAGTGCATATGTTCTTGTGACTAATGTGATTAGACCCATGTGATCAATTCTCCCTAACTCATCCACACGTGGAAATGATAATGTTAGCAAACTAACTACTTAATTTTTTTTCCACTAGACCCAAAATGTCTCGATGAACAAAATAAAGAACTAGATGAATGTTATGCACTTCTATACTCATTCCAAACACTTTTAACATCCCATAGAGTCTATGCATCACTTTAGACGTATCCCTTAAAAATTGGAAAATTACACTTTAAGTGAACTTAAAGTGTTTCAAAATATTTATAAGTTCCATGATCTCTTTGGTCGTCTCCATATAGAACATCTATTCATATACTCATCCATTAGAAACTTGATCCATCTAGGCATAAGCTTGGTATTTGGGCCAAAAAATGGTCAATAGGAACTCAATGCAAAACAAGGTGAGGTCTTCTATTTATAGCATCTTTCACTTGTAAAATAGTTTGGAAAATAACATGCAAGAGATGACATGATCCTTTGCTTTAAATGGCATGGATATAACTAGAATATCTTCATGTAGTTAAAAATAGCTTCTACTGAAAAATGAGTGGCACCCAAGATATAACTTAACGTTCAAAAGATAGCTAAAGTTACCTTTGCAAAACCCTAACTTGCAAAACACAAGTGAGAATTTTACAAATTTTTAAGTCAATCACTTATTCAAAATATCACTTGTAATTTACAATTCATACTTTTACACTTTTGGCAATTGTAACTTATCAAAATATAATGTGTAATTTACAATTGTGCTTTTTACCACTTTCACATTATCAAAAATATAAAGTGTAAAATATATGTTTCTCTTTCTCAAAAAGAGTTATAAATGATAATTGTTCCTTCACAATTACAACTTATAATGTTTTTCAAATATGTAAAACAACATATGAAAATATTTCAATAGAAAGATTAATAAATACCCATAATTTCCTCAGCCTTCTTATCTTTCTTGGCCTGTAGTTTTTCAACATATGCATCAAAGGCATTAAAAACTTCTTGTATTCACTCTTCATCTAGTCCGCAGGAGTAAAGATGAAAGGATACATAATTTTCTCAAATATTAAACAATTATTTTCTAAAATCCTTGATTCCCTATATTTTCATACTTATTTTATCTAGTGCATCTTCACGCCTTATAAACCTATGTATAAAACTCAAGGTGAAGACTATATCGTTTATAGATTCTTTCTCAACTACCTCATTGAACTTATTTTGTACCTCCTTTATCTATAACAGATTATTTGCATCATCTATTGGTTTACATGACATCATATTCATCATTTTTTCAATGTCATACAACATGTCAATAGCTTTATCATGTGCCACCTTGGCTTGGTGAGTAGATTCTATAAGTATCCTTATTCAAAATTGAGACGCTCTATGTAATTCCTTGTGCTTAACATCATTATTTAGTATCTTCTTGGAAATGAGAATATCCACATCAATTGAACCTATAGCTGTCAATTTCAAATAATATAAATTAAAAGTTTGAATCTCTCCTTCATATTTATTAACTTGTTATTTTAATATATTCTTCCTCTTTTTTTTAATTTCATATTGGTCCATTATTGAAAAAATAACCTTATTTCCCTTATAAATGAGTTCCTCTAGCCACTCTTTCATATCCCTTTCCATATGAGCCATATCTCAAACCAAATCAATGAAATCTTGATCTAGAATTTGATTGATTGGATATACTGACTGTGGTTTTTGATTATTCACTGGGTTGTATGAATTGGTTCAATGTTGTTGTAAGCTGATCCACTTTTATCTTTAATTCATCCTTGGTGGCCTTATCATGATCAATACTTTTGAAGAGATATTTTATGCTAGATTGTACATCATTTTTAACCCCTCTCTTATCATTCATCCAAGGTGAATCTTATAAATTTGATAATCACCCACCATAAGATCTTCTTTTGATTTATCTAATGGTGATAATATAATTTCAACATACCTCTCCCATTTTTCATCATTGAATATCCTATAAAAGTTCTTGGGGGTAGGTTTAGAATTCTTCTTGACATCTAATAGGCCAAATTTTAGTGTATTGAGGTCAATCATTTGTTTTCTCTTTTTTCCCACTGATTGTGCTAGCCATTTGGGGGTAACATCTGGTTGCTTGGGCACTATTACCAAAGAATCAATAGCTTATGTTGTTGTAATTATAGACATTCTAATAGTTTTAGACTCCTATGTATATGTTTCCATTGATTGATCAGGAACTACCTATGAAATTTCAATCCCATAAATAGATTGAAAATCTATATTTACATCAAAGACTTGAGTCTCTCCAATCTCAATTAAAAGTAATGTGGAAATAGTGGAATAGGTGGAGGTAGATGGAAAAATTATGTCTATTAGAGATGTGTAAGATGGGATAAACATAGGGATTATGAATTTGGGAATAGGTGGGAAAGTGGAATCAAAATCATTAAACAAATTAATGAGATGTGTGGGATAACTCAAGGTTGGTGATGTAAGGAAAGTGAGTGGGAGTGAAAGTAAAATAATACTTACCCTAGGAGTTAGGATGGCCATTGGGACTAAAGTTAGGATGACTGAGTCCCTATATTTGTACTATTGAGTTGTGTTGGAAATTAATGGTGATGAAATGGAAAGAATTATAAATGGAATGGAAATAGGGAGTGGAATAAAAGGGGAAGGTGAAATTGGAGGAAGAAAAAGTGAAGTGGAATCTTAAGAATCCACAGATGGGGAACCCTGAGTGTTCACTTGAATAGATTATAGTGGTTACACTTGGATTATTATGATAAGAAATATAGCGGGAATGATGGGTGGAGTGTAAATTACAAATGTAGGGGAGTGGAAATGGGAGGTGGAATGGAGACCTGATATATTAGAGAAGTGGAGATAGGAGGAGGAGGTGTTGTAGCCTTTGGAACAATATACATAAGAGGGAGAACAATAGAAATTGGGGTTGTCACTATGATGGATATGGAAATAGAATATATAGAATATCTTCCTACTACTATATCTTTAAATGAAATTTCCTTCAGTTTTTCTATAGCTTCCCCATCATTGCTTAGAGAAGTGGAGATAGGAGGAGGAGGTTTTGTAGCCTCTAGAACAATATACATAAGAGGGAGAACAACAGAAATTTGGGTTGTCACTATGATGGATATGGGAGTAGAAGATGTATAATCTCCTCCTACTACTATATCTTTAAATGAAATCTCCATTAGTTTTTCTATAACTTCCCCAATAGTTCTTCTTCTTCTTCTTCTTCTTCTTCTTCTTGTTGGACCCTATTAAGATAAAGAAATACCTTATAATTTAAGCTTTAAAATCTTCTCTCTAACTCCTATTGTTTATATTTTTACTTGTACCCCATTGATCCTTATCCAATTGATTATTTTGTTAATCAGACCCATTATTCTATCAAATAGAGAAAAGAATTTAGGAGATAACCACCTTACTAGTGGTAATCGTTGTGTGATTATTTGTGTATAATAAATTGGGTCCAAATTAGAGTCATCATCCACCAAGTCATCAGGGACTGGTACCAAATCATAATCCTTGATCTATTGTAGGGTCATTCTTGAATAATCCCTCATTATGACCCTCTCCTCATCTGCATATTCCTCCCAATAATCTTCATATTGTGGGACATGATCATATGATTTTAAGTGTTAGTGTGTTGATAATCCTCCCATAGACATCAAAAAATGGCCTATACTCTAAGGTTTTTAAATTCATTTGGCTCATTTTATTTTCAACACATTTGGCCTTGAAGAGGGAGGGAGATGTGTATCTACTAATAAGTTTTGAGAAATGAATTCCTACCTTATGCCTATTAGAAAGGAGCTTATGGGTAACTACAAGTTGCCTGACAATATCCATTAGTGCCTATTTATCACTAACATATTTGGGAAGGGTGTATGGGCAACCACTAAAACCTACTACTCTGATATAGGAATAGATATGGAACTAAATGAAGTATGAGTCCCATTTTCTAATCTCCTTAATTTATACTAATGAGAACCTTGTTCTCCCTAGTTCCTTGTCAAACATGGTAATGATAAAGTGTATGAAAACATCATTTACCCTCCTAAAATGTTGTCTATTGGCCTCAAATGTGAGGTCAAGATAGTAGTTATATACTCTATTAATTTCTTCAGGGACTGTGTTAAGGCCTAGGAAAGATCTTCCTTTGGCCAAAATGTAGACAAGGTAATAAGTCATATAAAACTTATCAATTGTTTGAACCTATAATAATTTCTTGTGGAGGGAATTACTTATTAATTGAGCCCAATTAATGTATTAGACATTCTGTCAAATGACCTAGATATATTAGTACATCCACTCCTAAAAACTCAGCATTAATACTACTAGTGAATCTTTTAAACAATATAATAATGTCTCCCACCTCATAAATGAAATCAACCCTATACAAGGTCTTTGGTAATATGGTGGAAGTGGATTAAGGAGATTTAAGATGCTATTTATTGATAATTTTTTGACACCCATCTCTTTTGTCTTCAAATAATTGTGTGGATGTCTTTGGAGTTATATCAAGATAACAATCAAATTTTGGGATTGCAAATACTGAATCAATATAGTCAAGGTCTAGATTCAAAATCCTCTCTCTTTGTTCATTCAAGACCTCTTTTCTATTAAGATCATAGTGTTTGGATATTATGAGAACCAAATCAAGGCTTTGGATATATAATTGGAAGTTGGAAATTTGTGGTAAGCTAGAGTCATAAATACTCTGGATCCAATCATTCTTTACCTCTGCACCTATTCTAGTCCAAAAGTCTCTTAGGTCAATATGACCTAAATTAGTATCTATTATTTCTATTATATTAGAATCTAAAGTGAGATTTAATTTAGGGCCTTTGGATTTGAACTTGATATTTTTCAGAGGCATGGAGTCTAGATTTATTGCTTGTGAGAAACCAACTATGAAAGCTAGTGGAGTTTTTAGGTGTTCCAAGTAAGTAAAATCTCTAGCAGAGATGGAGGGTGTTCTATACAGATAAAAGTTCTGGTAGAAGTAAGAGGTGATTGAAGTAGGTGAAAATTATTCAAAACTAGGATGTGTTTAGTTTAAGTTGGATCTCTAGTAGAGATGGAAGTTGTCAAAAGTAATGTGGATTCCCATGGGGATGGGAGGTGTTCAAAGTAGGTCTATTATCTGTGAGGACTTAGAACTTTATGAAGTTGGTAGGTGCTTAGGAAAATGGTAAAACCCATGAAAGTTTTATGTTCTTGAGTCAATTTCAATGTTTTTAGGGACCTTGGAGGTATTTGTAAGGAATATTCACTAGGTTTTGAATGAGGAATATACTTATGGAATATTTACTTTGCTAGGAAAAAACCTAGATTCTGACTATGCAATTAGGAGGGAAACTCAAGACCTTTTAGTGATGAATACTTTGGGGTAAATATAAGGTCCTCAAGATGAAATTTTCAAAAATTAAACCCTAGAAAACCCTTAATTTACACTAACTACAACTTTAGAAAAATACATGAGCTCACAGACAAGAATATTTTAACAATGTCTAAATAACAAAAAAAGCCCTAAAATGATGCCATAATAAACAAAACTAACCTTATAAAAAGCACTTGAAAACCTTTCATGAAAATGGAAATAATTTTCTTCAAAGTATAGGAAGATTTTCATAAATCACAAGGGGAATACCATGTATAGGTGTAAATGACATGGCTTTGAGTTTTGTAGTCATGACTTTGACCTACAGGTACTCAATTATACATGGATTGATGGTTTCTTGAATGGTAAAGGTTCTTAGAGATCAAAAACACACTTAAAAATTAAAAAATGAATTAAGAAATCCCTAATTCATAGGTTTAGATAGAAAACCTTATAAGTAATGCTCTTTAATGGTGGTTGGTAGTAGAACCTCATGGTTTAAAAAGTATGTCCATTGTCTATCATGGTTGAATGTCTTGATTTATGAGAGGTAGAACCCATCAAGCAATTTTCAAGTTTGTAACTTACAGATTACTCATAGAGTTATAGAACTCATGGTAAAAAGTGGAACTCACTAAGAAATTTATAAGTTTGTAAACTTACAAATTTCTCATGGGGTTTTTTCTCCTATGGTATAGATGTTTTATGGAAGGTAGAACCCCATATGTAATTTTCAAGTTAAAAATTATGATTAGAGTTCTAGATCCCATGGGAGGGGGTATTTGGTTTCATGAGATCTAAAGCCTACCATGCATTTTTCAAGGTTCACAACTTTCAAATTGCATACTAAGTTTGATATTCCATAATTTTCAAAGGTGATTGCTTTGTGGGATCTAGAACTCACAAAGCAATTTTTAACTTGCAAATTTCATCTAGAGTTCCACTTTATGCAATGTAAAGGGAAAAAATAGATCCTTGGCATTTCCAATGGATTTTATAAAAAACAAAGTGAGTCTCCCTTAGGGTATTAGATATAATGATTATTTTGTAGCAAAAATATCAACATTTTTGGTGACCTCTATGGGATGATTGTTTGCTAGTCAATTTAAATCTAGTAGCCTTTTACACATTGGGCATGAAATTAAATTATCTTGACAAACTTTAACCTGGGGATGAACAGACTGGGATTTTCCTAAACAAAAAAAAAATTGGAAAGATAGACAAATAAAATAGGGAAAATAACAAAGGAAACAAAAAATCATAATGATTTGAATTGTGCATAATCACTTATTGAAGGACATATCTAACCCTATTACTTAAAAAAAATTAAATTTTTAAAATAAGTTCCTACCTCAAAAGTAAGCTTTGAGGTATATCCCAATAACTGGGATAAGTAGTTTTGATATATCGAGCTTGGAGAGATAAAATGCATTGGCTCTTTTAAAATAAGTAATAATATATATACCATTTTATATGGCATTAAATTTGGTGTGCGTGCTTGGTTTACACTTGTATGCATCCCATTTAAGAATGATGTCTCCTTCATTGAAGATCATTTTATATGCCTTTTTTTCAAAAGTCTTCTTCATTTGAGCCTAATTAGCTTCCAAGACCTTCATTTATTGGTTCCTAGTTTCTTTGAGTTTCATGAGTTTGGCCAATCTTACTGTCATTACATCATTATCGATCAAATCCAATTAGTGATTAATCTCTAGAGATGGTAGCTCAATTGATAATGGGACCTAAGCTTCTCTTCCATATACCAACATGAAATTGGAATTACCAATGGATCATTTATGAGTGATCTTATTAGCCCATAGTGCTAATTTTAGTTTTGTGTGCCAAGTTCTTTGGTTGTCTTTCATAATTCTTTTGATAATTATGATAAGGTTATTATTAGTTAACTTAGCCAAACCATTAACTTGAGGGTAATAATTGGAATAAGTAATCATATACAAATTATGTTTGATATCCCATTCACTCACTTGAGTACCCATGAATGTTTTAGCACTATAATAAATAATAGTGTGAGGCACGTCAAATCTTGACACTATATTGTCCATGAAATCTAGAATAGACACCTTCATAGCATCTTTTAGTGAAACTACTTTGGTCCATCATGTGAAATAATATATTGTTGTGAGGACTCACTTGTGCCCTATACGTGATAGTGGGTTGATCATGCCTATGAAATCTAGTCCCCATTGAGAAAATGGTTGATTTACTTGAATGGGCTTGAGAAGAAAGGTTACTAACATTTTCTTGTTGGTGAAGTAAGCAAAATTTTCATAGTTTCTTACCCATTTCTAGGAATATTTGAATAATTTAGGCCAATAATAACCTCCTTTCATTATTTTTATGGTAATGGTCCTTTTAGAGAAATATCCTCCTGATTAGCCATCATGAAATTTTCTGAGTACCTTAGGAACTTGATCATGCTCAATACATCTTAACATGACTCCACTCATATCCTTTCTAAACATCACTCCATAAATAAGGACATAAATAATGGATTAGAGTCTATAATACTTTTTCTTATACTATTGAAGATCATATGGGTACTCTCTTGTCTACAGGAAGCTAGTCATGTCTTAAATCTAGTTGTTGAAAATAGGTGGGTTAGCTGACTGAGGTACATTTTAGGCATATAATAATTTAGGTGTTGATTCAGTAGTTCTAATATTAGAATCCATCTATTCACACAAAATTTTCCTCTTACCAGCTTGGTAACTTTTATTTCTACATCATACTCTATGACCTTGGTGATCCATCCTACTTGATTTTCATTTATTTCTCAACTAAGAAGAAACTCTTTAACACTTGGGTGGTTTACCATCAGATGAATATTATTATTAGAGATCATATGACAAAATTTATTTTCAATCTTAATTATGGCATATACTTGTTTCTTCACAAAATTATAATTTTCCTCATATCCTTTCAAATATTAGCTAAATAAAGAATTTGGTTATTCTAATTGTTCCTGATTATGTTGAGTCAAAATGGCTGCGATGCTTCCTTCCCCTCTGATTGCATAGATAATGAAGTCTTTCTCATGGTTTAGGTTGATCAGGGTAGGAGCCTAAGAAATAGCTTTTTTGATGGCTTAAAATTTGTCTCTTCAATATTGTGTTCAACTAAAAATTATACCCTTCATAAGCATTACAATAAGGGTTTTTACTAGAGAGGTTAAATTTTGGGACAAATATTCTCACAAAATTAATCTTTCCAAGGAAACTTTGAAGTCCTTTCTTATGGCTTGGTAGTGATAATGTAGATATAACACTAACTCTTTATAGGTCTATTATAAGAACCTCATTAAACACTATGTGTCCTAGTAATTTCCCTTCATGAACTATGAAAACACACTTCTTCAGATTGAGAGAAACCTTGAATTCTCTACACCTTTTGAAAAAATTTCTAAGGTGGTACATGTGTACTTAGCATGCTTTCAGTAGAGCATGATATCATCTAGATATACTAAGATCATTTTATTTATTAGACCTCTAAATACCATATCCATGGATCTCTAAAATGTTGTGCCAACATTAGTTAAACCAAAAGGTATCATTTTATATGCATATGTGCCCCATTTTATGGTGAACATAGTTTTGTACTGGTCTAATTCTTGTACTAGGATTTTGTTATAGCTATAATAACCATATAGAATGGAAAACCTTTTAGATCCTACTATAGTATGTAAAATTTAATCCATAGATAGGAGAGGTAATGGTCCTTTAGAGATGCTTCGTTTAGGTCTTTAAAATCCACACACAGCCTTATTTCATCATTTTTATTTCTGATAGGGATGAGATTAGTAACCTAAGATGAGTGATTAATTGGAAAAAATATATTAGATTCTATTGATTTAGAGAGATCATTTTTCATCAAGGGTTCTATTTTTGGATTAATGGGCCTCTACTTCTATCTAACAGGCTTAGTGTTTAGATCTAACTCTATTGTATATGTTTCTCTTAATTTATGCTCATTTCTTAATTTAGGAAGAAGAGAAGAAACTAGTAATAAGGGTGTGGTAGAAGAACCTAGTTGTTATGCATGCATGATCTAGATAAGTGTGGAGAGATATTTTTATCTTGTAAGGATGACCTATAGATAAGAAAATACTAACAAAAGGGGTTGTTATCAAGATAGTTAGGTGTATTACCTAGTGTGAGCTAGATCCAAGAAGTGTGAGCTTCCTAGGAGGCTGTCAATCCACTCTTTAATAACAACTAAGTTAAAAGTGATAAAATTAAGATAATTGCACCAAATAATAGAAAGTAAATAAATGAAATAAAATAATAAAAATGAATGCTTGATAGAGAAAATAACTAAATATAGCAATAGTGGGTCAATACTAGTGCTAAAATAGATCAGGTCATGTTTAGAAAATTAGGCAAGGGTCTGTGAATAGGTAGGGGTACAAAAAGTTATATTTGGTTGGGGGTAAGGGGTTAGAAATAAATTAATATTATTTATTACCACAGTGACCATCAGTGGTTAGGGTGATCATTAGTAGTTAATTTGATCATAGTTGTTGGGTAATCATTGATGGTTTTAGGTGACTATCGGTAGTTGCTTGTATAATTCTAAAGGTGTTCAAAAAGAGTTATAAAATGGGTTATTGATCAGATAGGTGTTTAGTTAAGGATAAATAAGTTAGAGGATAGGTGTATTAGACCTAATTCAAGACTAAAAGTCAAAAACCAAATAGAACTAAAACATAAATTATACCTATTGCTTAATGGCTAATAGTTGATGGCTAGAGCAATTTTGATAGAGTAACGATACTTTACGTCAAGATTAATTTTGGTAGAGGTTTGGATATCTATTGTTATTTCTAAATTTATAGAAGAAGACTAGCTGGGAAGCTTGAATACCTATGTGTAAGAATGTTTATCCTCCTCTCCACCTCTTACTCCCCTCCTTTTATAGGCAAAGAGAGATGGAGGATAGAAGCTTCCCTAGGAGGTTAGCTTGCTAATTTTGATGCTCGGGAGTTATTTAGCAATGAGAAAGGTGGATATATTAAATTATGCCCTGTTAGCTTTTACATTTGGTATTTGTGTAAAAATGAGGAAGACCTAACCATCAATGGTCAACCCAACTATCAATGGTCAAGCTAATTGTCAACAATCGAGTGTTTAAGGGAAAAGGGGTCAAGGTGGGTTAAAAGGGGTTAGGTTTAGGTTAAGTTAGTAAGTTAGTGAGTTTAGCTGACTAATTAGCTAAATAGACTTAGGTTCTGATGGGTTGTTTAGTGGGTCAAAAAGGGTTAGGTGGTCCTTGAGGTATCCTAAGGTATTTCAACATCTAGAACCATCATGTGTGGTTTTCTAGTGTCTACATTTTCCCCCTTTTTATTATGTATCTTTGAATCAGCAAGATATAAAACAAAATTTGATTAATAATTGAAGGTTTTGTTACCTTGAGTATGGGAGGAGGTGTTCCCCTTTAAACCCAAAGTTGATGAGATGAAACCAAAATCAAGTTGAGGTTTGATAAGTGGTGTATGGTGAGTCACGAGGTTGGTGATGAAAGGGTGATTGGGCATTTGAAGCATAAATAAACACACAAAATGTGACTAAATGCAATAGCTAAGATCACACACAGACTAAGGTTTCCAATGTTGGTAAAAATAAGGTTGGTTATAGAAGGATTAATGATGGGGTAATTGGGCCATAGTGTTAGGCATAGCTGATTGGGTCATCCCTATCAAGTCTCCTAGATAGGGTTAGTATTTTTTGCATATATCCAAGGTAAGAAGTGATCCCTTAAAAAAATGGTTTGGTTGTGTATGAGGTAGTACAAATTTAAATGTTTAACATGTCAAGGTTGGTTAGTGCAGCCAAAAAGATTAGGTAATGTTGTCAAAAAGTATGCAAAAATTCAAGTAAAAAAATGGCCAATGTTAAGGTGGACATGGTCTAATGGCTAGTTGGAGAAGAGTAATCTCCAAAAGTTTAGGTTTTGGTTTGGGGGAGAAGGTAATCTCCAAAAATGTGGAACTTAGGTGTGGGTACCTAAAAATTTTAAAATGTGAGATCCTAACCATCGACAGTTGGGTGTCCCAAAATTGACTGTCAATAATCACCCTGACTGTTGATAGTTAGGGGGAAACCTTAAAACCATGGAATATAAAAAGTGAAAATGAAAATTCATTTTCACTTTTTGCATTTTGACTTGCATGATTTTTATGCATTTTGGTGATTTAGTGTCTTGTGTGAGAGATCTAACTGATCATTTGTTGATGTCTTGATTATGGATTGGTTAGAGGCATGTATTAAGGATGTAAGGTGGATGAAGACATAAATGGGTAATGGGATGAGGGCACCATCCTTGACAATAGTTGAGGAATGAGGTAAGGGGTGTTTTAAAATTGTTAGTTTAGTTGATATGGTTGTGTTGAAGTTGAATTTGGGTATTTTGTGGTTATGTTAGATAGGGTTTTGGGGGTTTTGACCTAGATTTAGGTTTTGCACAAGTTTTAAAAAATTAGCAGATGAAATTTGAAATTGAGGGAGTATTTAGGTAGGGGGTAGGGTATATGATATAATTAATTAATTGATTCATTGAAACTTTATTGGTTTGGTTAGGTTTTAGGAAGGTAGGGTTAGGTGGTTTTCCACTAGTAGTCACACATAGTGACCATCGATGGTTTGACCTAACTATTGATGGTCAGATGTGATTGTTGATGGTTGACCACCAAAGAATAAAGGTTACTTGACCATCAATGGTCATAGTGACCATTGATGGTTGAGGGTTAGGGAAGGTATGTTTTAATAGAAAGATATAGGAAAAATGTTTTAAGAGGTGTGGGGTAGTTAAAATACAAAGTGTATGTTAGGATAGGGTAATTGTTAAGTAGGAGTGATGTGTTGAAATGGTTATTGATTAGAGTTAGGTATTGGTTTAGTAGGTTTAGGGAAGGTGTTGTAATTTTTTTGGGTTAGGGTAGATATTTTTTTTATAAAAGAGTTAGATGTTGGTTTGATATGTTAGGTTAGGTTTTAAAAATGATTACATGTGAGGGTCACTTTCAAGTGCTAGAGGTAAATTTTATAGAGGCAATGGTTATGAGTTAGTATTGGAATAGGTTGATTTAGGTAGGTTTAGGTTGATAAAGAGATTGATGTAGGTAGAATTAGTTAAAGTGAGTTTATGTTGATAAAGTGATGTAGGTAGAATGATTGAAATGAATGGAAATGAGCAATGGCAATGGAAACCTAAGTGTGCATGCTAACTTTGATTTTTATAGGCATGAGATCATATCCAAAAAAGGGATCAGATTCCTAAGATCTTTATGGAGATCCACGAAAGGATGACTAAATATGATTAGAAACACATGGGGAGGTCACTCTTAGGGCTATGAGATATGATTAGTGCTTGTCATGAGATGTAATATGATCATGGCCCTTATCGAGAGATGGGATCTAACCATGAACACCTTCCTCTTACTAATAGGAGAGATGACCATCCTATTAGAGGATATTCATAGAATTACATGAATTCTCATTTGGGGGGAGTTGATATACCATATTGAGAGTGAGGAGAGGGATGAGCAGATGGAGCTCTTATAAAGTGAGGATTAGGCCCTTGTTAGGTGCCATGTCAGTGGTTTTGGTTATGGTCCATTATACTAGAGGGCTTTAGATGAGAGGCATTTGATGACTATGATGATGATGGTAATGTCCTATTTTATGTTACCTAATTTTAAAAATGGTCAATTTACTTATCTACTATTGGGTGTGTTGGTGGAGATGTTGCTTGAGAGGATAGTGTTTGGGTGGGTACCGATTTTGCTAGTTTAGATATATAGGGAGCTATAGGCATTTTGAGCTCATAGAAGGTACATGATCAATGTGGGGTTTTTTCTTCATTGTTGGGCATATGAGCACATTAGGCTTCTAAGATCATTGGGGTTACTATGAGATGGCTATGCTCGGATGGATTTTAGAGTGGGTTTTATGTGATAGAGGGGAGAGTATGCACTAACAAGAGCTAGAGGAGGGGTGAGAGATATTGAATGGTTTCAAGATGCACTAAATGGCTTGGTTTTGGGTGATGTGGTTTAGAGGTCATATGTGGGATTTTTAAGGTGGGACCATTATAGCTATCATAAATTATCCTTGCAAAGTTGGAGATGGATATATGGGAGGAGAGAGGGTGAGACTGAGCTCATCTCATTCAATAGATTTTAGAGGTAGTTTGGCCTAGTGTAGGGGATTTTAGGTCTATTATTGAGGTACATGAGGGAGGATGCTGAGTTTTTGTTACCCAAGCCATAATCAGAGGAGGTGGTCCTAGATCATGAGGAGCTACCTACTAGAGGAGGGGTTAATGATGTGAGTTTTGTTGATAACTATGTAGCTTGGTACCAGTTCCTTTATGTAATAGTCAATTTTGAATAGGATGATGGGTGTTGATAGGCCATAGATGTAGATCCAAGTAGTGGGGGTACATAGGTATAGGTATAGGGTGGTGGCCCTAATGGATAAGTAGGATTAGCAGTAGTTACTATGTGGGCATAGATTATAGGGTTACATGGGTAGGTGGCCATATTATAGGGCTAGATTGTGACTTTATAGGGTTAGGTTTCCACCATTATAGGTGAGAGATATCAAGCTAGTACTTCACTAGGCTTGGTGACCCAAGAGAGGGACACTTTGAGATAAAGGGTAGGAGTAGTGACATCACTAATAAGATCACTAAGTACCATCCCTATGGCATGACACTTAGCTACAGTGGAGTAGTTGAGGTATTATGAGGCCATAGTTCTATTATAGTGTCTTAAGTAGCCTCGATGGGGTGAGTACAGGTCTAGTTTAGCAAGTGGGGAAGTCATGGTGACTCTAAGTTAGTAGGCCACTTTTGTGAGTGGATAGGTAGGCATCCCAAGAGTACCAATACTAGATGGTAGTGGTAGTGTATGTGGGGCCAATGGTAGTGGTGCCTTAGGGGCATGATATATGATATGATATGATGTATAGGTATAGATGTACATGATTTTGATACCAACCTATGTGCTGATGTAATGAGATGTACATGCTTTAAGAGATATTATACATTATTATATGTATTATTTATTTTGATCACATGATGTATATGATGGTTGTTAATGTTTAGATGTGATTTATGTGATAGATGTTTCATGGTTTAAATGTTTTTATGTTTTATTCTTAATGCTTATGAGATGTTTTGATGTTCATGGCTTAATGCTTATGATGTTTAGATGTGTTTTATGCCTAGGCATGTGATGATTATGGATGATGTTTTATTTTATTTATTGATATGATATTCATGATCATGGATGGATCAATTATGGTTATTAATTTGATTTATGATAATATAGAGTAAAAAATACTCTACATTTCATTCTGATTTCTAGTTGCACATCACAAAGTTTTATTCCCACATACTTTGGTCTGAGACGGTGATGTTTTGAAATAAAGTGCATGCTCTAATTTCATTTTGATTTATTTTATTCTAAGTGTCAAAGTCAAGTGGAAGCTGCCAAGTGTCATCAGTCGAGGCACCTTTCATAATTTTTATAAGTTGGTCAGGACGTGCCACGTATCTCATAGCAACTCAGTGGAATGCGACAAGTGTTAGCATCCATGTTTCATATCGGCGCCTGCATTTCAAATCTTTTTAGTGGAAGGTTTCAATAAGCTAAGTATCAAGATCAAGCAAAAAGTGCCAAGTGGAAATCACAAAAGGTTTTAATTTACTTTTCTAAAAGTGATAAAAGATGCCACGTATCCCAGTTGAAGAGAGCGGAAGCCACCATGCATTGAGATCTAAATTATCTTCATTTTACTTCATCTATATAGCAAACACTGTGGTGGGTCTCAAATTTTGTTTTTAAAGCAAGCAAAAGCTACCAAGTGTCACTGTCCATATAAATATGAAATGAGGCCTAATTGTTTCTATAATATAAATAGAGTAAAGTGGAGACTAGCATGTGTCACCTTTCGCATGTTTCTCAAATGGTGGCTATAAGTAGCGGAGATCACCATGTGTCCTTTATTGAGGTAAGTGGAGATTACCACCTATCCCTATGCCCTTTTTAAAAAATTTCTAGGGTAAGAAATGTTGTGGGTCTTATTTTTGTTAAGTTGTTAAAGTTTCAAAGAAGTGGATTGTGACAGGTGTCAAAGGTAGAATGTTCCTTAGCAAAGATATAGTAAGAGTATAGGTAAAGTGGAGAGCACTGTGTGTCTTTGATAAGGTTGTGGAACCCATCAAGTGTCATTCTCTGATGTCTCCTAAGTAATAAGAAGGTTTTCAAGGAATTGGCCAAGTGTCCTCTTTCATTTAATAGAAGGGAGTGTCCTGCAATCTATTTCAGCCAATGAACTGCTAGAAGATAGAGTGTTTTAAAATCTAAGAAATATCTTCTGTTAGACACTTCCATTTTGGTTAGATTTTAGTTGGGCTGTTAGATTGGGAACATGCAGACAATCTAGAGTGAATCCAAGGCTATAAATAAAGGTGTAGAGATCACTAGAAGGATCATCATCAGATACCAAAGAGAATTTTTTGAGAGAATTATTATCAAGAGTTTAGAATTTCTAGAGCTGTGATTAGGAATATCATTTGCCTTTGTTACATTTTCTTAAGTTGGAAAGTTTATGTAATTGTGCATGTTTCTATGCCTCTTATGTGACTGGAGAATTAATGAGAAGATTGAATCCTGTGCCTTTGTTGATATTTCTTATGTCATTACAAAAGTAGTCTAAGATGTGTTGTCAAGAGTTTTAGACTTTCTAGAGCTATGATTAGCAATATCATTTGCCTTTGTTCTATTTTCTTGAGTTGAAAATTTTATGTAATTGTGTGTGTTTATGTGCCTCTTATGTGACTGGAGAATTCAAATAAGAAGATTGGACCCTATGCCTTTATTGATATTTTTTGTATCATTGCAAAAGCAGTCTATGTTGTGAGCCTCTATTTTATTGGTTTCATCTTTTACATTGATCATGCCTTATTTGCTCTTAAATGTAATTGAATCTTACATATAGTCTCACTATGCTCAGGATTAAGGTCAAATTACATTCAAGTGCATCACCATAGTTAGATTTTCTTTCTTGCATTTGTGTTTATGTTAAAATTCCTATCCCTTTTCCCAGTATACACTTGATATAAAGAAGAGACAAGTTTCTTAAAAATCTGGAGGTTGTTTCAAGTCGCAAGTCCCACATCTTGAAACTTCCCATTGTTGGTGTTAGAAATAAGCACAATTTTAACCATCAACAGTTTTTGGCACGCCAGGTGGGACCATTTCTTGAAGTTTCTTTCAAGAACGTATGAACCAAAGAGCTACAAGGAGTCAAAGCTACAGACCAGTAACCAAATCACAAACTACTGTAAATCTAGGTATTATTTTGCCACCTTTGGTAACTAGTCCTAGAAAAAGAGTCAACCAATATATACCAATACCAAGAGCAAATATGGGAGCCCCTATACCCCTAAGAAATTATTCAAGTTGGAACACTGGTAGTCCTTTGATTCTCCCAATACCACCAACCACTTGGGACCCTATCCCAGTGAATGCATTGAAAGCTCTACCCAAATTCAGTGGGTAAGATTTTAAAATACCTAAAGAACATCTACAAGATGTATCAGATGTCTATGTTATACATGTTGTCACACAGCAAAATGTGGCCATAAGACTATTAGCAGTTTCTTTTAAAGGGAAATTTATAGAATGGTATTGGTCTTTGACCCCAAATACCATCTCTACATGGGATCATCTCGAAGATCTTTTCTTTGAAAAATTTGAAGAGAAGGGTGATAAGTCTTCTTTATTACAATAATTAATTACCATTCAAAGGGCACCACAAGAAGCTATGACTAACTTCAATTCTAAATTTCAAAAGAATTGGGAAATAATCCTTGCTACAGCTAGACCATTACTAGGTATGGCTATAGTTTTCTATCTTAAGGCTTTAAATTCAGACATATCTATTATGATTCAATCACTTGGAGGTCAGACTCTGCCAGAGGCTTATGACTATGCAGTCAGAGCTGAAAATAATTTGATAGATGCTGGAAATTTGTCTCCAAGGCCTCCCATGCCCATGTTTCTAGATATTTCCTTGCCATTACCTCAAGAAGCCCCTAAATCTATAGCCCCACATGTGTCTATGTACACATATCCTCAATCATCTGCTAAATAAATTGTCCCTGCTCAGTCATCTGAGCTGGATGATATCAAGAATATCTTGAGGACATTTTCTAATGAGTTGATTAATATAAAAAGACAACATAATACTTATACTAAACCTCAATACCAGGGCTATCAAGGAAATATATTTTCATCTTAGCCAAACCAATACTAGGGTCCTCTAAGGAAAAATAACCCTCAGCCAGTAAACCAATTAGTTTTAGTCCCTACACCCTCACAGACTATTCCTCCTAATTCAAATAGGGAAATTGTTCTAAGGCAAAATAATTATGTAGATGGTACTAATGCTTGGTGTTTTCCTTTAAATAATGCTCATACACCTAGAGATTGTCCCATGGGTAATCTACAACAAAAGGTGGCAAAGCAAAGAAGAATGGATGGACAGTTTGCAAGTTCCAGTGACAATCAAGCCTATCAATCTTCTGGTATGCAAAATTCAGTCCCAGTGGCTCAGATGCAAGGTATGTCTTTACAACAAGAGGAAGAAATAGCCCCTAAATATGCTTTGTTCTCATGGGTTGAAGATTAAGAATCAGTATTCTTGAATGAAGCTTCTGCTTCTAAGAAACTAGTGGTGCAATCAGACTACTATACTAGATTAAAGAAAAGAATGCTAGAACAACCTAAAGTTGTAAACAATGAAGTGATGGAGAATAATCCATTTCAAGGTCATCAAAATATAGTAGTTAGATAAGAAGTGCTTTAGCCAGTGCAAAATCAAGTAGTCCCTGGACAAATTTAAGAAAAGGCAAGGTATCCTTATTTTCCAAGAATTTAAACTTTGGGATCAATGAATGTGGTGGATCAACTGAAGATGACTCTAGCACAAGTATCAATTTGGGACATATTAGCTATTCCTGAACAAAGGACATTATTAAAAGAAGCTCTTTAAATCCAAGCAATTCTCAAATGTACTGAAGTACCTGCTGATAAAAGAAAGCTCAAAGACACAGTTCATCTGCAGACAATAGTTTTAGTGAACATTGCACTAGAGGTAAGTAAATCTAAACTAGATCCCTTCTATTTAACTTTGATAGTTGGCAAGAAACTACTACATAATGCAATAATATATTTAGGGGTTAGTACTATAGTAATGCCAAAGCTAATAGCAGATGCTTTAAAGATAAAGTATGAGCCACTCGCCAAAGGGGTTATGCAGTTAGATGGCAAATCAGTGCAAATAATAGGGAGAATTAAACAATTCCCATTACAATTATATACTTGTCCAAATATAATTGTAAGTCAAGACATACTAGTTATCAATATACCTCCTATATTTGGCCTACGTTTATCAAGAGACTTTACAGCCAAGATAAGAGGAGATATGTCTCTTAACTGGTCTCACTTAATTCTAAGAACTAAAAATGGTTTAAAGATGAAAATTATATCTGAACCACTATCAAAGGATCACATCACCAATGAACCAATATCAAAATTAGAGGTATATCATGCTATGATAAATAAGGAAGAAAGGGTTTTTGTTGAAAAGTTAGGTGACTGGACTAAGCATGATCCAGAAAAAGAAAATAACCAGTTGTTAGCTATGATGCAAATGACTTGTATGGAAATTATGACTCTACTAGTATGGGAACTTATGTTATTTTTAATGAATACCATGAAATCCCAAATGTTTTAAGGGAAGAGACACAAACTACTCAAAAATCTGAAAAGGATTCAGAAATCTAGACTTTAAATTTTGATGGGGCTAGAAGTAAAAATGGTGTTGGAGCAGGAATTTGTCTTACTACTCCAAATGGTGAAAAAAATTTAAGGGCTATCCATTTTCAATTTGCTTGTACTAATAATGATGCTGAGTATGAATCTTTAGTACATGGGCTCCTGTTAGCCAAGAAAAAGGGAATAAAGAATCTAATAGTAAAACGAGATTCAGAACTAGTAGTAAAGCAAATTAGAGAAAAGGCAATAGCAAAGAATGTAAGGATGAAATCTTATAAACACAAAATTTGGGACTTAATAGAAGATTTTGAAGCTTTTAATATTGAAGTAGTTCTTAGGATTCAAAATTCTGAAGTTGATAAGATGGCACAGATTGGTTCGCAGTTTGATCTAGCAACTGGCCTATTAGTTAACAATGAGTTAGTAAAGGTTATAGTAAGGCCAACTATCCTAGATAGTGATGAGAATTGGCAAGTATTTGAGAATGATTTTCAAGTACTCTCATTCTTGCAACAATCAAGGGAATTTGATGATCAATTGCAACCAAAAATTGAAGAGGCATATGGGGATCAAATTATACAATTAAAGAATAATAAGCTTCCCAAAGGTTTGATCACTTTAGAGAACCTTTTTGATCCAGAAGATGTAAGCCTGGAGAAGAAAAGGTTCCAAGAAAACAAAGTAGATTATTCTGAAATAGAAGTGAGTGAAGGGAAAAAATTAAAAGTTGTAAATTCTACAACTCAAGTAGAAAAGGAAAGGCTAATTGAATTATGCAAAAAATATGATAGAGTCATAGCCTGGAGCTATGAAGACCTTCATGGATATAATAGGGACATTATTCAACACATAATAGAACTGACTGAAGGATCTAAGCCTGTCAGATAGAAATAGAGGCTAGTGAATCCAAGGATTGAGCCTCTAATGGTGGATGAGTTGCAAAAACTTTTAGATTCTAAAATAGCTTTTCTGATCAAACAATCAACTTGGGTATCAAATCTAGTACCAATTAGAAAAAAAATGGTGATATAAGACTTTGTGTAGATTGTAGAGATCTAAACAAAGCATCTTTGAAGGATCACCATCCCTTGCCCTCCATGGAATAGATTCAATAGACTGTGGCTAGATACAAGAGGTTTTCTTTGCTAGATGGTTTCTCTGGATACAATTAGATTTGGTTGGCTAATGAAGACCAATACAAGACTACTTTTACTACCAAATGGGGAAAATTTGCATATGATAAAATGCCTTTTGGCCTGTCAAACGCTGGAGCCACTTTTCAAAGAGCTATGGATGTAGCATTTGGGGAACTTATAAATAAAATCATCTTGATTTATCTTGATGATCTTACTATTTTTTCAAAGAATGTTGTTGATCATTTAGATGTTGTGTTTAAAAAATGTCAAGAATTTGGAATATCTTTGAATCCTAAGAAATGTATCTTTGTTGTACCTCAAGGCAAATTATTGGGACATATAGTATCTAAATAAGGAGTATCCATAGACCCAGAAAGAGTGGTAGCTATAATGAACTTACCTCTTCTAGTAAATAAGAAAGCAAATCAATCTTTCTTGGGAAAGATTAATTTTGTTAGTCAATTCATTTTTGACTTTGCAGGCTTAGTAAGACCAATGACACTCTTACTAAAAAAAAACCTAATTTTCAAGTGGACTATGAAAGGAAGGCAAGCCTTTGAAGAGGTCAAGAAATCTATCTCAATAGCTTAAGTAATTAGAAACCCAAACTTTTCTAAGCCTTTTGTAATGTATGTATATGGAGGAGAGCTCAGTATTGTTGTTGTCCTAACACCGAAGGATGATAAATAGGAGGGAGAGCATCCAATAGCCTTTTTCTCAAGCACTCTTAGGGGAATATGAAACTAGATATAACTTTGTGGAAAAAAAGCATATGATATGGTAAAATCCCTCAAAAAGTTCAAGCATATAGTATCAGAAAGTAAATTTTTATACTTGTAGCACATCCAAGTGTCAGAGAATACATCATGGAGGGTGAAATTACTAGAAAAAGAGCAAATTGGATAACTAAGATCCTTGAATATGATGTAGAAGTAAAAATCACTAAATTAGTTAGAGGTAGGGGTTTGTGTTAATATATGACTTAAGAGATTGAAAATATGATACTTGAAGAGATAAATTCAAGAACAGAAGAAGAATTTGTATTGAGAATACAAGAAGTTGATCAAGAATCCTGGGTTACAAGTAGGATTCATTTTATGAAAAATGGGATTTACCCAAGAGAACTCCCTCAAAATAAGAGAAGATACTATAGGATGCAAGGAGTTCATTTTTTTTTAATTAAATAGGTTCTTTTTAGAAGAAATTTTGATGGCAAATTGTTAAGATATGTAGAAAAGGATGAGGCTAAGAAAATACTACATGAAATGCATCATGGAGTATCAGGTGGAAATTTTTCTGCAAAGACCACATATATAAAGATAAGTGAGGTAGGTTATTTCTAGCCTACTTTATTTATAGATTGTTATCAATTGGTTAAAAAATGTCAATCTTGTCAATATTATGTGGGGATGAGAAGGAATGCAACAATGTCTCTTAGTCTTATAATTGTGGATGAACCTTTTGCTCAATGGGTTCTTGACTTCATTGAAATGATAAATCTAGTGTCTAGTATGGGTCACAAATGGATCTTAACAGCCATAGATTATTTCCCCAGATGGATTGAGGTAGTGCCACTTAAAGAAGCAACAAAAAATGTGATCCTAGATTTTCTAGGTAGTATCACTACTCATTTTGGGGCTCCTCGCACCATAATTTCAGATAATGCTAAAGCATTTTTAGGGTCTAAAGTATCTAAATTTACATTAAATCATGGAATATATCTAAAAAATTCTTATAATTATTACCCTTAGGGTAATGGTTTGGTAAAATCAACTAATAAGAACTTGATTAGACTCATCAAAAGAATAGGGGCTGATCATCACAAGGAGTGGCATAAAGTGCTTAAATTAGCACTGTGGGCTGATAGAATCATGCCTAAATAGGTGATCAAAATGTCCCCATATGAATTGGTATATGGGAAACCTACTGTAATTCCCCTAAGCTTAGAGATTCCTGCTCTCCAGCTAATCAAACAGATTGAAATTGAAGAAAATGGCCCCATGCAGGTCAGACTCGTGGAACTTCTAAAAGTTCAAGAAAAGAGGGATCCAGCACATGATTCATTGATAAAGCATCAAAAAATAATTAAAGACTATTTTAATAAAAGGACTTCAAATCCCCATTTCAAAATAGGCTCAATTATTTTGAAATGGGATGCAAGAGCCGCCAAACCAGGTCAACACACTAAGTTTGAAGCATTATGGACTAGCCCTTATAAAATATTGGCATGTAAATAGTAAAATTCATTTGAGCTAGAAATGATGGAAGGTGAACCTGAAGAGATTCCTATGAATGGAATCTATTTGAAACATTTTAGTTAAAACTATGTTTTTTTAGCAATTTTTGATCATGCAGGAGTTGTAGATTCTTTTTGAGTAGGCTCAAAAGTCCTTGAGGTCACCAATAACTATAGAGTAAAAAATACTCTATGTTTCATTATGATTTTTAGTTACACACTGTAAAGTTTTATTCCCACATACTTTGGTCTGAGACGGCAAAGTTTTGAAATAAAGCACGGGCTCTAATTTTCTTTTGATTCATTTTTGTCTAAGTGTCAAAGTCAAGTGGAAGTTGCCAAGTGTCATCGGCTGAGGCACCTTTCATAATTTTTATAAGTTGGTTAGGACATGCCATGTATCTCATAACAACTCAGTGGAATGCAACAAGTGTCAGCATCCATGTTTCATATCAGCACCTACTTTCAAATCTTTTTAGCAGAAGGTTTCAACAAGCTAAGTATCAAGATTAGGTAGAAAGGGCCAAGTGGCAATCACAAAAGGTTTCAATTTGATTTTCTAAAAGTGATAGAAGATGCCATGTATCCTAGCTGAAGAGAGTGAAAGCCACCATGTGTTGAGATCTGAATTATCTTCATTTTGCTTCACCAATATAGCAGAGACTGTGGTGGGTCTCAGGTTTTGTTTTTGAAGCAAGCGGAAGCCACCAAGTGTCATTGTATGTGTAAATATGAAATGAGGCCCGATTGTTTCTATAATATAAATAGAGTAAAGCAGAGACCATCACATGTCACCTTCTGCATGTTTCTTAAAAGGTGGCTAAAAGCAGTGGAGATCATCATGTGTCCTTTGTTGAGGCAAGCAGAGATTGCCACCTATCCCTATGCCCTTTTTTAAAAATTACTCAGGCAAGAAATGTTGTGGGTCTTATTTTTGTTAAGTTGTTAAAGTTTTGAACAAGTAGATTGCAACAGGTGTCAAAGGTAGAATGTTCCTAAATAAAGATATAGTAAGAGTATATGTAAAACAGAGAGCATCATGTGTCTTCGGTAAAGTTACAAAACCTGCCAAGTGTCATTCTCTAGTATCTCCTAAGTAATAAGAAGGTTTTCAAGGAATTGGCCAAGTGTCCTCTTCCATTTAATAGAAGGGAGTGTCCTACAATCTATTTCAGCCAATGAACTATCGAAAGATAGAGCATTTTAGAATCTAAGAAACATCTTCTGTTAGACACTACCATTTCAGTTGGGCCGTTAGATTGGGAACATGCAGACAATCTAGAGTGAATCCAAGGCTATAAATATAGGTGTAGAGATCACTAGAAGGATCATCATCAGATACTAGAGAGAATTTTTTGAGAGAATTATTGTCAAGAGTTTAGACTTTCTAGAGCTGTGATTAGGAATATCATTTGCCTTTGTTACATTTTCTTAAGTTGGAAAGTTTATGTAATTGTGCATGTTTCTGTGCCTCTTATGTGACCAGAGAATTAATGAGAAGATTGAATCCTATGGCTTTGTTGATATTTCCTATGTCATTGTAAAAGTAGTCTAAGTTGTGTTGTCAAGAGTTTTAGACTTTCTAGAGCTATGATTAGTGAAATCATTTGCCTTTGTTTTATTTTTTTGAGTTTTAAAGTTTATGTAACTGTGCATGTTTTTGTGCCTCTTATGTGACTGGAGAATTCAAATAAGAAGATTGGACCCTGTGCCTTTGTTGATATTTTCTGTATCACTACAAAAAAGAAGTCTATGTTGTGATCCTCTATTTCTATTATTTTCATCTTTTACATTGATCATGCCTTATTTTATCTTAAATGTAATTAAATCTTACATATAGTCTCACTATGCTCAGGATTAAGGTTGAATTACATTTAGGCACATCGCCATAGTTATATTTTCTTTCTTGCATTTGTGTTTTTGTTAAATTCCTATCCCTTTTCCTAGTATACACTTGATATAAAGAAGAGACCAACTTCTTAAAAATATGGAGGTTGTTTCAAGTCACAAGTCCCACATCTTGAAACTTCCCATTGTTGGTGTTAGAAACAAGCACAATTTTAACCATCAACAGATATGATGTTATGTTTTAATTTATTTCATTGACTACGGATGTGAATTATTATGATTTTTATGAGTTAATTTTTATAGTTAATGAATATGGATATGTGATGAGATTTATGAGTATGGATGTAATATTTTAATTATGGTTATGATGTTGATAAATTAATATAAAGTAAGTTAAATTAACAAACTAGATGTGGGAAGAGAGATAAGAATCATGAGACATAGATCTACATGAACCAATGATGAGAGGATAAGAAAAAATCATGATGTCTTTTAATTGGTAAGGATGAAACAAAAACTAAAGTTGGATTTGCTTAAGGAAAATAAGCCTTTCAAATGATTCAAATTAGCATGCTTTGGTTGATAAAAAGGTGTCTTGATCACATTGTGTCAAGTAAGCTAATAATCCCTTGATTTGTAGAGGGTTTAAGGGGGAGGTAGGTGGTAGATGAAAGGTGAATGGGTTGATAGGTAAGGTAACCTTATGTGGGTTAGTTTATCCCTTCTATAGGTGACCTCAAAACCATATTAGACAAGTCCATGTCTTCATGTAAGTATAAACTAATCGATGAAGGAAGTCTATGAATGCTAGATATGTAAATTGATTACAGCTTTCTTAGGATAGTTTATTCTAATATTGATATAGGGCCTTTTGTTATTGCTATTATTTTGATATGTTTTTAAAGCTAATCGATATGGGAAGCTTAAAATGATTTATTTTGAAAAATTTGACTTAACCATCCTTCAAGGGGATGGTGTAAGTGTGGGTTTATTTATTTGGTAGCTATCCTTTAAGGGATTAGTCTATCTTTTTTAAGCAATTAAGTTTTGGGTAGTTTTCCTTCAAGGGAGAAGTCTACAATGCTAGAGACATGTGACCCAAGTGATATTTTGGTATCCCAAATTATTTTGATGCTAGGTTTAGACATTGACTTGTCTATATTGGATTAGAGCTTTACTTTTATGAGGGAAAAAAATTTAGCACAAAAAGTTAATGGTAGGTAAAAGGGGTGGTTTTGAGAGACAGTGACCATGGGATTTTGTCTTGATTAGAGATTAAAATTATCCATGAGAACCATCCTATGGGTAGAGCCATGGTACCCATATTTAAGATTAGGCTATGATTATGATGGTTAATCACATAGTTCTATGTTGTAATCAATTATCCTCAAAGGGATAGGAGGAAGTTATGAGGGTGAAAATATCATAAATAAAGGGATGAGATTAAGTTAGATAAGAAGGTGAGTTTGATCATTTCTTAACAAAATAAAGGATGTATATGCAAAGAATTTAGATGCTCAGAATCTAGTTTACCTTTGAGAGAGGACAAATAGTAAGCTCTTGATCCATACATGTGGGTTATGATATAGGGTCCAAGCCAATTGAAAGCAAATTTGCCTCTTTTACTTTTCTTTATATTGGTTACATATTGATTTTCCTTTAGGATGGGGTCTCCAATATTGAATTCACATTCTTTTAGGTGTTTTTTATAGCCACACTTGATTCACTCTTGGTAGATATGAAGATGGTTAAGTGCTACTAGGTGATGCTTATCAAGTAGCTCAATTCATGCTAGATGTTCTCAATGATAGTTGCTCTCAAAAATTATGTCTTGTAAGGATATTTAAAGAGAAAGAATCTATATTTTAAGAGGCAAGACTGCCTCTTCTCTAAATATTAGACAAAAAGGGGTAGCACTCGTAGAGTTTTGAATGCCATTATGATAGGCCCATAATTTGAAAGGGATGTGCAAGTGCTAATCTCAACTTGAAGTACTTACTACTTTGGTTAACATTTTATTGAGGGTTTTGTTAGAGGCTTCCACCTATCTATTTTTTTATGGATGGTAAGGAAAGGAAAATATTACCTTGATGAAAAATGTATCACAAAGAACTTAGACTTGTTTATATTTGAAATATTTACCATTATCAGTGATGATCTTATGGGGAACACCAAAGCAACAGATGATATAATGATTGGTGAAGTTGACTACCTTGTTAGCTTTGGTTGAGATGTGAGGAATAACCTCCACCTATTTAGTGAAATAATTGATGGCAATGATAATGGATTGGTACCACTATGAAGAATGAGGATTTATTTCCCTAATGATATTGAGTCCCCATTGTGATAAGGGCCAATAGTCTTTAGATACTTGAAGTCCACGGGCAAGTGTATGATGTAAATTGGCATGTTTTTGACATTTAACATACTTATTTACATAATCACAACAATCCAAGTTGAGGGTAGGCTAATAGTAGCCAAGGTGAAAGATACATTTAGTGATAGCTAAACCACCAAAGTGTCCCCCATAAATTACATCATGCATTTCTTTGATAGCATGGGAAGCTTCATGACTATGTAGACAATAGAGAAGGAGGCCATTGAAGCCACATTTGTAAGGGATTCCCCTTAGTATGGTGTAATGAGAAGTACTCTAAGGAAAATATCTTTGGGCATTCCTAGAGAAGTTGGGAGGAATGATGTTGACGTTGAGGTAGTTAAAGGTTTGTTTGTACCATATATCTGATAGAGATGCTTCCATATACAAATGGTAGAGAGGTAATAATGGTATAAGAGGGTATGATAAAGTAGTGGATGGTGACAAATATTTTATAATTGATAGGCTAATATGGGATTTGGGAAGCAAGGAAAGTGATGGTATCTGTAAACTTATTAGTAGATCATGGAATAGACTAGATAAGGTAATGATTAAATGATGCTAAGAGTAAATCTATGAGTTTTTTTTACTTTTGAAAGACATCATTCTTACATTTTTATGAGCTATTAACCTAGTTTACCACAAGTTAGGAATCACTAAAGACATTGATGATCTTAACTCCTAAAGCTAGAGCAGTTTGGAGACCTATTACTACGGCTTTATACTCAACCACATTGTTGGTGCACTCAAAATCAAGTTTAAAGGAAAGGGGAAGAATTTCACCACTAAGGGGAATGAGAATAACTCTAACATCCCCACCACATTGGCAGTTCAAGTCATCAAAGAACATGGTCATTTGGTAGATGGGGTCCTCATAAGAAAGAGTCATGATGGACTCATCTAGAAATGGAAGATGAAGTGGTTGGTTGTCTAGTAGAGGAGGTTAGGCCAATTGGTAAATAATGACTTCAATTTAATCAACTTCTACAAGAATAACTCAAGGTTAAACTCAGCTAAGAGCATGAGACACTTAACCATATGCTACTTTTGGTATGGTTTAGAGTGCATGTACTTGAGTGGGTTAGTGTTAGTGATGATGAAAACTTTGTGAATGAGAAGGTAATGATAAAGACTAATGTGAGGCAAAGTTTCTCAAAATGGGTTTACCAAGTTTCATACTCTATAAGTGTTTGACTTATGTATTAGATAGTTATCTCTTTATTTTTTTCATCATAGTGAGCGAGCATTGCCCCTAAGGAATGGTCAATGGTGGAGATATAAAGGTAAAAGGGTTGGTACTCTTTAGGAAAGGTAAGAATAGGTGGAAAAAAAGGTAATATTTGATTAAATCAAAGGCTTGTTGATAGTCCTTAGTCTATTTAAAAGATGTATCTTTCTTGAGAAGATGGTGAAAGGGTTGACATCTATTTGATAACTGAGAGATGAAGTGATGGATGGATTAGAGTTTCCCCTGTAGGCTATAGAGTTGCTTAAGGTGAGTTAGAGGTGGCATCTCCAAAATTACTCTGATTTTGATAGGTTCTACTTTGATTCCTTGAAGAGAGATGATAAATCCAAGAATCTTTCCAAATAGGACCCAAAAATACATTTCTTGGGGTTGAGTCAAACATGGAAATGGATTAGTCAATTAAAGATGATTTTGAGAATGACTAGATGATCCTTGTGATGTTTAAATTTCCCAAGGAGTTCATTTAAATAATATTATATGATTTTTTGGATGAGATCATGGAAGATGTAGGTCATTCCATGCTAGTAGATTACTCTAGCATTATTCAAACCAAATGGCATGGCCCTATAATGGAAGGTTCCCCATAGGGTGATGAAGTTTTATGATTATATTTAGGGGAAATCAATATTTTATTACATCCTGAGAAACCATCCATGAGAGATAACATCTTGTGGCCAACTATAAGATCAATAAGTTGGTTGACACTAGGCAAAGGGAAGTCATCCTTTAGGCAAGCAAGGTTGAGGTCACAAAAGTCAATACAAAGGTGAATTACCCCTATAGGCTTGGTAATGGGAATGATGTTAGAAACCCATTGAGGATAATCAATGGGTTAGATGAAGTTGATAGATAAGAGATGTTAAATCTCTTATTTGAATAGAAAGGGTGATGAGAGGGTACATCCTATGAAGCTTTTATTGAACAAGATTAGTATTAGGATGAGTGAAAATGTTGTGAAGGGTTATAAAAGGGTCAATTATAAGCATATCTTGATATGACCAAGTAAATGCTATGTTTCAATCATGAAGGAAAGAAGGGTAATCTTGTTACTCCATAAAATCTAAGGATTGACCAATATTGACAATGTGAGGGTTATCTTGAGTACCTAAGTTGACATCGATAGTGGATTCATTCAACATGTTTTGGATCTCAAGAGGAAGGGATTTATGAGTAGAATAATCCACTACATCAAGGTAGGTAAGAATAGCATCATCATCTTGATGTTAGATGGTGTTGATGATAGAAGAATCATTTTCTACCATTTCAAGATGAATTAAAGGAAGGGTTTTAGTTCAACCATTTTTTTGATAGGTCAGGGAGCCCAAACTTACTTTATTGACTAAATAAAAAATTTTGAGGAATGGTTTTGAAATCCTCAAAATTTGAAGGAGATTGGGTGGGTGAGGAAGGGATGTTTTCCTCAATGGTGGTGATAGATTTTTGGTGAGTTAGTGGATTATTTTAGTGGGATGAACCCAAAGCTAAATATCTCATGAGGTTTTTGGGTTTTGATGGAAGGTAACTCATGAGATTCATGTTCATAACAACCTATGATAAATCTATTCCAAGTACACCTATGAAGGTATAATTTTTCAAATGTTAGTTTGTCAAGATAAGAGAATTTAAAGGTAAATGGTTAGATGGTAGAGGTAGTGGTGGAAACAAGAAGTGGATGAAGAAGTGGATAAATCATCATGAAATATACAAAATTCATCAATACAAACTAAAACACCCTTCTCGGGTCACTTACAGAAGAACGTCAAACCCTCAGTAAACTTTGAAGCTCCATAAATGCACTTGTATGACCATTCAAATATTTAAACCATATTTTTTGGATATCCCTTTCATTTATTTACCACTTTTATTTTTAATTAATCATAAAATTAATCAATTATCAAAATTTATAATCAAAATACTACAGACTAGTTTTCTTTTGTAAATTCAAATATTTAAATTCCAATGGTCACATTTTTATGCAAAAATGGCTAAGTATGGAAATGATGAAATCAGCCTAGGAAGCCCTATTTCACCTTTAATAACTTTTTATATATACATATAATGTACCTAAAACTTGAAACATATGTTTCCTCTCATAGGGGATTCCATCCATATATCAAACTACCCCTGAGACCTTCACATGTGAGAATTATGACATCACCAACCTACTCTCTCAATCTGATTTGATAAGTAGACAAGGATGACCTAAACAAGCACATAAGCATTATAAATTATTCATATCACCTCTAATGGATTGTTAAACCTTATATAAACATCATGAATCCTTTACATCATACATTAAAACATGTGAAGCATGCATATACTCAACATTCAAATGCATCAAACCTTGTTTATACCATCTTGTCAAAACATGTCACATACCTTACACAAGAACATATTCATCACAAGGATATTATTAAATAAATATTTTTATACCTTTGAATCAAGTCACATACACCTTTGGCCCTTTTTTATACGGATGAAATCTCATAATAAACTAGGTAATTATGGCTCAAAAGCCGTCAATGAAGATATCTCACACATGATACCTAACCACACTTTGTCATAGAAATACTAGCACACTTGACACCTTATGAACACTCTAAAAAATTAGAGTACATCATTAAAAATACTCGAAAAATATCCTCATTTGTCATTGATGTTAACACCTACAAACAATAACACAAAGCTATCAAATCATCTCTCCCTTGCTCGAGCTCTTTCTTCTTTTCTCCAATTCTTTCTCCCCCTTTGACACAATGATAAAGTGGGAAAACTAAAAAACATTTAAATCTCACGTAAACTTCACTATTACTTAATAACATCTACAAATTTTTCCCTAATCATTAATCATACCATTTCTAACATGATCTTCATAGACCTACTTATTGACAACACACCATCTTGACCATGCCCTGTTCCTTAAAGAAGAAATGAATAATATCAAGAAAAAAAGAGTGATCACACATTAGGAACACTAAAAAATACTCCCCATAATTAATATAATCTTATGAAACCTTAGAAAACCATCAGATCAACTCAAACCAAGAATAATCTTCTTTTTTGTCTTAAAATTTGCTCTCATAAGCCAACTCCTTGATCAACAATAGATGTTCAAGCCATTAGTCAAGACCTTTGAAATGAATAAATTAGAATTTAATCACCTTAAAATAACTAAAATTCTTCATGTCCTTTTACATTCATGCAAACACACCCATACATGACGTATCTCTGGTTTTGTCAAAATATTTCATCCTCTTGTTATGCTTGTCATGATTATCCTTGCACCAATCTAGTTTCACTCTCTTTGCTAACTATATTTGTTAGTATCCATTCTTGGATTATTTTTACTATCCATTTATATGTAATTTTTATTTTATTTATACTCTTATTTTGACAATCAAAATCTATCTCTGCCTCATACCATTTATGCTACTCAAAAACCTCTTCTTGGCTCTCTTACTAGCTTCTCATAGGCAATTGCCACGGGACTCAAGGACCAATTCTTGATTTAGGATTCAAAGTATTAGTATTTTGTCATGAATGATCTCAAATGGTCATGTTCCATCAGTCTTAAACTCCTAAAACTTTTGGATCACACCTTACCCTTCAATTCTATACTTAAGCTTCGCAATGTCCTATCAAGGCTTGTAACCCTTTTTCTTGACATTTCCTCCTTGATTGATCAGTCTACAAAATTTCTTGAGGATATGAGAATTTATTTGA
The DNA here is from genome assembly GCA_037957365.1 of Torreya grandis. Classification (NCBI taxonomy): domain Eukaryota; kingdom Viridiplantae; phylum Streptophyta; class Pinopsida; order Cupressales; family Taxaceae; genus Torreya; species Torreya grandis. Next base: position 967,744 of record JARHVA010001653.1, read on the forward strand.
TCACAATTTATCTTTGTGTAACTCCATATAAAATTTAATGCATTGGTTCACTTAGATTTACCATTTTTTTACCCCTTTCTCTTCATAATTAGCCCTTCTATGCTTAATTCTACCTAGTTATAGCATAGTCCCTTCAAATTCCATACCAAGATTACCGTAAAGGTATAAAACCAAATTAATATTTTATTTCACCTTTCATTTAGTCAAACTACAAATTTTTGGTGAGTTTGGATGGTGGGAACTCATGAAATCCTTAAATAACCTAGTCTAGTGTTTTCCTAACCTTACACAAGCCCAAGAGGGTAGTAAATTATTTATTATACATTTTATCAAGTTTAAAAGTAAACCAATTCCATGGTTAGGTCTATCTTGACATCACATAACTTCACATATATTTTTTATACCCTATTCAATGCAATAAAGTTTTAAGAATAATTAAACTTAGTTAATTATACACTCCTTGTGTTGACTGCATAAAGATTTCAATGGTCAATACTCATTAAATAACTCCTAAACATATCCTATGCCATTCCCAAGGTTCAAAAAACCTTCTCCATGTTGGGATTGAACTCAAACAACATCTACCCACCTCTATTTATTCATTTTACTCTCCTCTTTACTTGTTGACTATGTAAACAAGACATCATTTGTGAAAATAGGGGTTCATAATGGAAAAAAAGGTTCTTAATAGTTTATAATTTTTTCTAACCTCCTTAAGGCCACAAAGTGATATTATTAGGTCTTATAAACCTTTATCCCAAATGACCTATGATCATGGATTTATTTCAAATAACATTTCAAGGTTAAGCCAACACCTCAACTTTAACCTCTATCATAACCTTGACTCCTGATAAGCAAACATAGACTTAACAACATGATAGTAGTCATTATAATATCTTAATATCATATTTCTTCTCATCAATCATTTCACCTTCATGATAAATAACAATAATCAACTTTGGTAACACCAATCTTCAACCTTTTACATACAAACTCAAAACCCTACTTATGATGACTCAGAGCTTATCATTGTCAAACTACTAAACCACTTCAAATCAAACACAACATACCAACATGTTCCTTTAAAACCTTATGAGGTCATCTTGTCATCAATGAAACATGACATCTCATAAAAAAACTTTCAAGGGCACTATTGCAATCATATTTAATTTTGCAAGCTTTTCCTGATGCTACAGGACAATATTACCTTTAGAATATTATTAGATACGCTCAAGGTATTAAGGATAAACAAACTCACTCTCTAAATCATCTTTATACATTGGAACAATGAGACAATCAACTCAATCTTCATAAAGCATTGATCTTATAGACCAACCACTAAATTACATACCCCTATTTTGATATTATCATCTTGAATCTTAACTAGAGATCACACATGAATTTTAAACATGATCAATACTGATGACAAAATTTCACTTCATCCCTTTGGAAATTATTGAACTCTAAAATCCAAGAAAGAGTTTATTTACTTTAAAAGAGCACACCTAGGGTTCATAGTCACTAGAAGACTTAAAAATCCTCATCTTGTTATCTTAAGATTAGACATCATTTATGAGGTCAAACTAACTATATTCAGAGCATTTATAAGATCTCCATGACATAATTAATAGCTTCAAACATTTTGACCAATCACCTTGAGATTTTTTCATCAACCATAAACTAATGCACACATTGATCTTGTAACTCAAACTTGATTGAGATAGTCAACTACGTTGATCAAACAATCCAATGACTATCCTTCATGTCATCCCCACTACCTTCATATGCTTTCATAGACTGAAAGAATGTCTCCATGAAGCCTAGAGAGAGGAATACTTGCTCCATAAGGTCCTATAACAATGTAAATCTAAGAGATGTCCACATCTCCTCTCTTACCTTCTTGATACTCATCCACTTGGTAGACTGATTAGCTTCCTTTTGAGCCCTCTTTTGCTTTTCAACCATCTTTGGCATACTGCCCCCAATAATGATACTTTTTTATTCATTTGATGAAACCAACTTAATTTAAACATCAATATCAATAGAAACTAATAATAGGTGATTTTTATAAGGCTCATGCTCAACTGTAACAAGTGACACCTTTTGATCAATATGTAGATTAGGACTAATATCTAATGATTCTTATACAATGCTTGATAATAAGGATTCTTCACATAACTTCTTGTTTGGGTCTTCTTCTATCTCATAAAGTGAACCTTCTTCACTCTTGGAGTCATCTTGGATTGCCTTTTCAAACTTTGGTCTCCACACCCATGTGTGACCTTTCTTATGCATATTAGAAGCTTCATGTCCTTTGAGATACCTTGAGGATCTATCAACTTCATTTAGGTAGAATTTTTCAATATGACCATTCTTATGAAAATAATATAAATTAACCTTACTCATATTTTTTTCTTGAGAATGACTGAGATCTCATTTGGGCTGACTTCTCCTTCTTATGCAATTTATAGCTTTATGACCAAAAATATGACACACATAACAATGATCATGAAAGGAAGATGAATACCTTAATGGATTAGGTTATCTTATTGAATTCTTCATGTTTCCCATGGTGTTGTCACACTTATTTACCTAATATGATTTCTCTTTCTCCTTTTTTTGTTGGCTCATATTGACTACTAACTTCTCATGCTCATTATTCAACAAACCAAGCATAGTCTTAACCTAATCGCACTCAATCTCCTTTAAAATCAAACTTGATTTGGCATCTCCTAACTCAACCTTAAGATTTTTAATAACCTTCTCATCCTCTTTGGCATATTTATTCAAAGTACACACCTACTCTTTAAGTGCTTGGATCATAGCCTTCAACTCTTGATTCTTTTTCTTCAACTACTTAGCCATCTTGTGCTTCTTAGGAGCACCTTAAAGCTATCAAGCCTTTACCAAAAGACAGGCTCTGATACCAATTGTTAGAAGCACAATCACTTAGAGAGGGTGTCTATGAATTAATTATGCAATAAAATCAAATTTCATTCCACTTATTCAAACTCGTAACCATTCAACATAAGTATATAAACCATTCATTATAATGAACAAAGAAAACAATGCAAGATCAAAGCATATAACACATGAATTATGTGAGAAACCCTCATGGGGAATATAACCCAATATCAATCCTAAAAACAAATGGACTACAATCCTATAATAAATCACAAACAAGATACTTTGGTGAAGCACCCACTCCATAAGGATCACCAACCCCTTAAGCACCCACTTGGCTTTAGCAAGCACCAACTTGTTAGGAAGACACAACCCCCTTTATTGATCAAGCACCCACTCAATTAAAAATATGAAACTCCATATTTATTTTTTGTCCTCACACAACTGATCATGGTCTTCTACAATTCATACAAACTCAAATCTATCTCTTGCATAGGCATACAACAACTCTTTCTCTTCTTTACTTAAACATCCCTCATACACATGCTCATGACCTTGAAGCCATTCCTCATTCACACTCTAATCTTCTTAGATGTAAATAAATTATTGAAACATCATTAATATCATTCATACATATCCTCTGCATTACTCTTATAACATATATTCAATGTACTTCTTTACTCTAGGTCATCTTGACAAACTAGGCCTAATCATGCCTTAAATCAATATAAAAATTACTAATTACCTTAAACATCACTATAAAATATTCATGATATTTTCAAAATTTTATTCTAATTTTTTTCATTCCCTCATACACCCATAAAGGTTTCTATATCCTTTGACTTAATCTACAATACTCTAACAAACTCAAAAAGGCCAAACTAGCCTTGCTTATTTAGTAGTCTTTTTCACACTTACTCATTAGGTCAGCCAAAGCATAATACAATAAATTCATATTTTAATCACCCTTATTACATGTTACTCTCATGAAAAAAATATTAAAATATCAAACATAGGTTGGTCATATACATTTAGACCTCATTTTTTTTAGGCCTAATAGACCTTATTGGATTAGGTTTCACCTTCAACAAACAACCAATGAGTCTAAATGATACATTAGACCCACACTAGGATCCAAAAACTATCATACACCTTGGACCCAACCTCCATTATCCTCCTTCATGATCAATTAAACTTTATTCATTCACTTTCATTTAGAACACTCCATTAGGCCCCAAGCCTTCATTAGGTCTCATAGAGACCTATTCATTCATTTAACACTTCATCAACAAAAATAGAAACATAAGATCACTTCCAAGAGCATGGATCCATCCCAAATGACACCTAATACATCATAAAATATAAAAACCATTTAAATACACCTCTTCATAACTCAAATTCATCAATTCAATGCATTAACCATGATCACCATGATGGATAAAGGAAAAGACAACTTGCAATCAATGGTTCATACTGAAGATGGATTAGTCAAACCTCCAAAATACATAAAAATGATCCTAAGGGAGTATAAAACATTATAAAAAACATATATCATCATGAATCATCCAAAAAAAATCAATACAAACTAAAACACCCTTCTCGGGTCACCTGTAGAAGAAAGTCAAACCCTCAATTAACTTTGAAGCTTCATAAATGCACCTGTATGACCAGTCAAAGCTTGAAACCATATTTTATGGATATACCTTGGAGGTATTTACCCATTTTATTTTTAATTAATCATAAATTTCATAAATTATCAAAATTTATAATCAAAATAATATAGATTAGTTTTCCTTTCTAAATTAAAATATTTGAATTCCAATAGTCATTTTTTAATGAAAAATGGTTGTTGAAATGATGAAATCAACTTGGGAAGCCTTGTTTGACCTTTAATAAAAAAAATTATATACATATAATGGACCTAAAAATTGAAACATATGTTCTTCTCTCATAGGTGATTCCATCCATATATCAAATTATTCCTGATACCTATACATGTATGAATTATGACATCACCAACATGCTCTCTCAACCTGATTTGACAAGTAGACTAGGATGGCCTAGACAAGCACACAAGCATTCCAAATTCTTCCTATCACCTCCAATTAATTACAAACCTTCTAAAAAAATCATGAATCCTTTACATCATACATTTAAAAATATTAATCATGCATATACTCAACATTCAAATGCATCAAACCTTGCTTATACCATATTGCCTAAACATGTCACATACCCTACATAAGAACATATTCATCACAAGGATATTTTTAAGGAAACAGTATTATACCTTTGAATCAAGCCACATACACACTTATCCCTTATACATACTGATGAAATCTCATAGCAAACTAGGTAATTATGGCTTAAAATCCATCAATGAAGATATCTCACACAAGATACCTTAGCACACTTTGACATAGAAACACTAGCACACTTGACACCTCATGAACACTCTCAGACGCAATAGGGACATCACTAATAATAATAATCTAATATCATGTGTTTTTTTTATTCATTTTTATCATAAATATTTAAAATTAGAAATTTATAGTGTCATAGGTTATTAGGATTTGTTAACAAAAATTAATTTTTAGCAAATATCCCCTAAAAGGGATATTTAAATGGTGTCAAAGACAATATATTTCTATCATATTTTGGAAAAATAATCATTTTATAGATCTTATATGGATAAATTTTAGTAATTTCATGTGAATGTTGAGTGATGTATCTTGGAGAAGGCAATTTTAGATATGACCTGAGAAGTAGACACGATGATCCCCTAAGAGATATTAATATTATTGTTGAAATTAAATAAATGGCTGAGGAACATGATAAAGAAGTAGCTAAATATGATCCTGTTTCAGCATTCATGAGAAATTTGTTCGTGAGTATGGTCAAGAAGTAGGAGAAAACAAATTTATACGTAAGTTGGATTACACATCATTCAATGGCATGAAACAATAATGGTGGTGGAGCTAAAAATGGGGAGACAAGCCATACTACCCCCACACTAATAGTTCACCTAATGTGCATCTAAGGCCATTTACGCTTACCTTTATATAGGATGTAGAAATCAATATACTAGAGAATTCAGAGGAGCTAGAAGAACTAGAGGAGGCTAGGTACCTTATGTTTTACCAGTAATTAGGGAATTATTTTCATGTAGCCATGACTTTTATGTATTAATGTAGGTGTTAGTATAGCACCAAACCAAAATAAAATAGAGGTGGTCCTAATAAAGATTTGTAGAAGCATTTGGGAAAAATTACCCTCCCAAAATTTGATGGTTTATGGAAGTATACAATAAGGGCATGGGTCCAAAAGTTGGATACATATTTGGAGCTAAATCCCATACCTAAGAGAGAGGTGATTAAGTTTAGTACCCTTCACCTAAAAGGAGAGGAAAATGATTGGTGGTGCTTTGGGTTGGTAACCTAAGGGTATAGGTTCATTGATACATATAAAGAGTTCACAAAAAATCTAGTTGACATATTTGATAATAAGAATCCTAAGGAGTTATCTAGAGAGCTGACACATTTGAGACAAGTTGGCACACTTGATGCCTACATTATAGAATTTTATAGGTTATCAATCATGGTTTTATATTTTTTTTAAAGATAATTGACCTCCTTGTTTATTGAGGGATTTATAGATCCTTTTTGAGATTGGGTGAAGGCATTTGGTCCATTTTCACTACAAGATGCCATCAGGAGAGCATGGGACTTGGATTTTTCTACTCCCAAGTCAAAATTTCCATCAAAGTTTCCTACTAAGCCTTTTTTATATAAATAAGACAAGGCACCTAAATTTTTGAAAACTTACATACCAAATGAGGCTAGAGATGAGTTGTTTAATGAGATACATCGAACACAATACTTCTCCAATATTGATCTATGTTTATGATACCATTAAATTAGAGTATGGTATTAGGATCTACATAAGATAGCCTTCAAGGTGTTATTATGGACACTATGAGTTCTTGGTGATGTTTGTTGGGTTGACTAATGCTCAAGCTAATTTCTAGTCTTGTATGAACCATGTGTTCAACTTCCACCTACAAAAATGTTTTCTAATGTTCTTTTATGACATCTTGATATACATCAAAATATGGGAGGGCCACCTTAGAAACCTTAATGAAGTCTTGTCTACTATGGGAGCACAATCACTTTATGTGAAGGATTCCAAGTGTAAGTTCAAGATGAGGGAGGTCCTCTATTTATGATATGTGATTGGTGTAGGAGTTAAAGTGGATTAGACAAAGATATAAAAAATTATTGATTGGCCACCATTAAAGACTCTGAATCATTTGAGAGGCTTCCTAGGACTTTGTTTCTATACAAGAGGTTTATGAAGGGGTACTCTTAGTTGACAACACCATTGACAAATTTGACCATGAGGGGGGCATTTACTTAGTCAAAATCTTCATATTATGTATTTGATCACCTTAATAAGGTGATGAGCACATGCCCAATGTTAGCATTACTAGATTTTATAACCATTTAATCTTGAATGTGATGCTTCAAGTGTGGGTATCAGTGCAGTACTAATGTAGAATAGGCATCCCATTACCTATGAGAGTAAAAATATGATTATGTATTCCTTGGTTAAATTCCAATAGTATTTAGTGGGAAACAAGTTTGTGGTTCAAACAAATCATAATAGTTTGAGGTAATTCATGGAGCAAAAAGACCTCAATGATCATCAATAGAAGTGGGTAAGTAAGACACATGATTATGATTATGATATAGAGTATGTGAAGGGAAAAAATAATGTAGTATTTGATGTATTATCTAGGCAACCATCCCTTTATTCTATATCAAAGATTTTAGTTGATTGAAAAGCTCATATCTTGGTTGATTATTCCAAGAATTAGGTTACTTGTGAGATCATAGATGGATTGATATAGTATGATTGGGATAAGGTTGTGGATGATGTGATATTATACAAGGGTAAGGTATACCTTGTGCCTAAGTCATGGATAAAGAAGAATATCTTGAGTGTTGTACATGACATAGCATTGGCAGGACATCTAAGGTAATTCAAGACTTACAAATATATATGGGAAGATTTAAATGGAGAGGATTAAAGACTAATGTACTCAATAATATTAGAGAGTGTGTGGTTTTTTAGTAAAGTAAATTCAGGCACTCATTCCTTGCAGGGTTACTTCATCCATTACCCATTTCAAAACAAAAATGGGAAAGTATGTCAATGGATTTCATTACAAGCTTACCCAAGGCTCAGGGTAAGAATTTCATTTATATGGTGGTTGATAGATTAACCAAGTATTCTCACTTATTTGAAATATTAATGGAGTACAATACACCACAAATAGAATCATCATTCTTTGAGGAGGTCTCTAGGCAACATGGATTATGTAATAATATAGTCAATGATCAGGATAATAGATTCATGAGTATATTTTGGTAGGAGTTATTCAGGTTAGTCAATATAAAGTTTACACTAAGTACCAATTATCATGTATAGACCAATGGTCAAACTAAGATCATGAATAAATGGATAAAGGAATATTTATGGAGTTATGTGGTAGGGCATTAGAAGGCATGGGTTAAGTGGTTATACATAGGCAAGAATATATAATATGACCAATCATATAAGCATTGGTGAAATCATTATGAGCACTTATGGGTATGATGCCTCATCATTTGTTGATTTGGTGATAACAGATAGTTGAAATCCCAAATCTCATGACTAGATTCAATAAAATTAGGACATCATGAAAACTCTCAAGGAGAATATATAGTAGGCACAAAACCAGTAAAAGAAGTATGTTGATAAGCATAGGATGGAGAGATGATTTGATGTGGGAGACTTGGTGTTATTTTACTTGTAGCCTTATAGGCAATCCTCCTTGAAGAAGAGTGGTGTTGATAAATTGAATCCATGATTCTATGGGCCTTATAAGATTTTGAAATGGATTGGCAAGGTTGCATATGAGTTAGATTTACCTAAGCATAGAAAGATCCATAATGTTTTCCATGTTGATTGCCTCAAAAGGGCACTTATAAAACATATTGAGCCATCTTTTGAGTTACCACAAATAGATGAGGAGGGAAAACTAATTTTAGTTCTAGAATCAATTATTAAGGTGCGAGACAAGAAGTTTAGGAACTGAGTCATCATCGAGTATTTGGTGAAGTGGAAGGATTTGCCATTAGAGGATACCACATGGGAAGGTGAATAGATTTTATAGCATCCAAATATATAGTTTTTTTGGGATAGGTAATCTTAATAAGGGAGGATTTTAATGTCCCATACTTCCAAATGGGACATTGGTAGAAGACTAATAACATATTTTATTCCCATGGGCTAAGTCAGGTAATATAAGGGAATAGTAGTATGGGATCACTATTAACCAATTACTATTCATAGATCACTATTAACGAGTGGATTTTCATGATGACATGGCATAGTATTTAGGCATAATGATGAGGTGTCTTGGCTAATGTGGCTTGGCCCACATAGTAATTTTTAAATTTTAAAAATGGAGGAGACAGTATTAGGGTGCAATTCTCCACTTGGCCACATGGAAGGAATAATTAAAGCATGTGGGGGATAAATGGAATATGGATTTCATCATGCCACTCAAGCATTTGTTTATGGGGAACCTTTGATTGAATTAAAAATATTAGTAATATTTTGACTAATGAGCTTGCACATGGGAATGTGAGGGGCATGGTCTAATATTCTTGATTCAAGGTCACATGCAAATTAAATTAAGGGAACATAGAGATGGTAAAAGCTAAATCATGAATATCCTATGCACATGTGAGGGATAAAATACACTATTGATGAATAGTGTTACCACTTAAAAGAGTGGATCAAATATTTCTCTCTCATGATATTCACCTCTTTTCCATCTCATTTGTAATTCTATAAGTATGAAACTTCTCCTTGTGAATGCAAATTTTGTAAACATAAACCCCCTTATTTTATGATCTTGAACATTGGTTCAACTTCTTCATATCTTAGAGGATATATCTTCATAATATTTTTGGTTTTGGTGGTGGAAGATTCCTCCCTAGTTAGTTGATGTTGGTTTCATATAGGAACCATATTTGACATTCATTAGAGTATGCTACATTCGGTGTTATTAGTGGTTGTAAGTAATCTATGTTATTTATTATTGTAGGAGTATGTTATGAGTTGTATTTCCTAATGTTTTAAAGGATATTATGAGTAGTTATTCTTATATCCCTCTTTGTCAGCATTATAATTCAGTCTATGATTTGAGTGAATATGTAAGTGTGGGATTTTGGTGTTATATAGCTTCTATGAAATCATTTCTTGGAGTAGCAATGTTTCATGTGGTTGTTATGTTTATTTTTATCATAAATATTACAAATCATAAATTTATAGTGTCATAGGCTATTAGGAAGTGATTTTGTTAACAAAAATAATTTTTTAGAAAATATCCCCTAAAAAGGATATTTTAGTTAGCATAACATACATAGTGGAATAAAGCATAGAGCATAAAATATAAACACAACCTTAAATAGGTAAGGTAATTGATTGCACAGAAGCATGGGTGGTTGGTGTGATCCAAGAATTTGGCTCAAGAGAGGAGGTTAGTATGGTGTTATTTCCAAAAATAATGAAATCAACACACTAAACAAGCTAATTAAAAACACAACTAAAAATGGAAAGGAATGATAACTTAAACACAAATAAAAATTCCTTACCAAATCCTTGATTACTCTAAAAGGCTTCTTTATTGGCTTACTCAGATTGTGTTAAAGAGATCTTCATCAATGGGGATTGTCTATCTCCATCTCCTCTTATCACCATGGTTGGCTTGGCTTTGGATTGGCTTAATTTTGGCATTATAACACTATGCATTTTCTTGATGAATCAAATTCTGCATTATAACTCTACTATGTTCCAAGATCTCTAAATGAAGAGCTCTAGGCTTGCTTTTATAGGCTTTTAAATGACTTGGAATGGGTTAAATCTTAATCTTGATTGGCTTAGTTAGCCCCAGTAGAGTTGAAAGGTGTCCAAAATCTCATGATTAACATGAATAGGTGTGTTTTGATATATTTTGTATTTAGACAACTCATAAAAGGTCATGATTAACTTCTAATATGCTCTTTAGGATATTTATTGAATTTTTATTTTTGATAATTGATTTATTTGATCATGGATGATTTCAATTAGATTTAAGATTAATATTTTTAAGTTAATTAATCTTTGTTAAGCATTTGAACATTTGTGCAAGATTTTAGTTTTATTCAAAGTGCATTTACCCAATTTAATTAATCTATGTTCCAACTTGATTTATTTCCATGGTTATGAAACCAAATTTAATAATTATAGAAATTCATAGGCTAAATTTTCATAGGTTAGTAAGAATTAATTTAAAGTTGGGTATAAATCCATTGGTGACCAATTTTAGATGTCTATATTTTACCCCTATTTGGGAAGGCATTGTAAGTTATAAGCATAGTAACATATTTTCAAATAATAAAATGGTCATATTATTTTTATGACTTCAATAGTGATGACTAAACTGTAGCTACCCACTTGAGGGAATGGTTGGCAAAAATTTTGGCAAATAATTCCTCAAAATAAATAAGTGAGATGATGGGACCAAACAATGAATATGATGGGGTGATAACATAATGATTTGAAAAACATAATCAAAATCATTGAGAATGTAAGTGGGATGGTGTATAATGGTTTTCCCAAAGGTGTTAATAAGCATTGTACCCCAATAGTGGAAATGTGGTATGATAACACAATGATTTTCCCAAAGGTAGTTATAATAACAGAGAAGATGGAGTTGCCCCAGTTAGGATAGATAAAAAGGATAACAACATGCCCTAGGTGGGTAGAAGAAAGTAAATGATTGAGAATTGGTGATAACATAATGATTTACCCAATGGTGATTATAATCACTGAGAATGCAGGTGGGATGGTGTACAATGATTTGCCCATGGGTGGTTATAATCATTAGAACCCAATTATGGCAAACATGATTGATAGATAATGATTAAAAACATGATTATGGTAACCTGATATAGAAGATAAAGATAAATTGGGACAACTTGATAATAGGGATATACTCGTCTAAACTAACAAAGGTTGAAATTATTTTATATATTTAATTACTCTATTTGGGATATGCTTAGGATTGGATCAAGATTGCTACTAGTTCTAGTTCCAAGGAGATGTTGATACTACCATTGGTGATTAGACATGTTGACACTAATTTTTGTTATAGCACATGACAGTGGGCATCATGATAGAACACCATGAGGACTTGGCCAAAATATGCATAAATACTGACTCTTGATATCTAATACTCAAAGGAAAACAATGCACCAATGATAAAAATCATGATGGAAATGTAGACATATGAATATGGATGGATTCAAGTATAAATGTGTAATGGATCACCCAATGAAAACATATAAACTTGAATCAAGGAAATAATACTTAAAGCAAACAAACAATCACAATAACAAACAAATAATGGTTAGTCACAATGTTAGTAAAAATAATATGACACCATAAACATTTCCCCTAGAATATAGGTGACAAATTAACAAATAAACAAGATGGGGGAATAGAAGAAAAGGAAGTGGGTGGTTGAGCTATCTCCATATGTACTAGGTAAGTGGATGTTGCCTACATAGTTCTATGGATGATATATCCAAAAAAAATTAGGCCAAATGTAGTTCTCTGAAGAAAATGATAACTGATGAAAAACAAACATGATGGATGTGATATAAGAATAGGAATAGTCTTGAAAAATGGAAAGTACATAGAAGAAAAGGCTAAAAAGGATGGGGAAACTAAGTGACAAGTGATTTGATTGTAACTTAATAAGGGTTCCTAGAATCCCTAAGGCAAATAAGTGGTCAATGTTTTTGGTTTTTCTAAATGATTTTGCAAATGTTTTTGGAATTTTTAGAGTATCTCAATTCAATCAAGAATGACAAGATACTAAATAGTTCAAGATTATAAAATGGTGAGATTGTGGCTAAATTAAATGGATACTCATAAAATGGTGAGATCATGATGTCAAAGGGGGACTAAGCTGACCTCAAAATGAATCAAACACAACCCACATAGTCCTAAAATGTCCTTATTTCACATTATTTCCACCTTACAGTGGAGGAATTTGAGTAGTGTAGTAGCCAATTCAAATAAAACATGCATAGTTGGTATGATGGCATAGTATGATATAGGAATGGAAAGTTAGTATGTCAAGGCATAATAAATAAATGGTTCCCCTAGTTTGCCCATAATTAGTTATTATTAGGATACAAGTATTCAGATCAATGATACTAATTTTCCCATAGGCAGTTATAATTAGTAGAAAGACCGGTGAAACACTGATTTACCCTTGTATATAGATATAATTAGGCTCACATAAACAAACTTAATATAAGAATAGAATAATAAATTAAGGATAAAACTACCAAAACTTCTGTTATACTACTCTAAAATATTGCTTCTATCTAAAATGCTTAAAAAAACTATTGAAATTGATATGATTCTTCATGCTAAAAATGTGATACCAATGGATGAACCAAGGTCAAATAGGCTAGGATAGGATGGATCAAAACATTCTTTAGTTGATAGAATAGGAGGGTAGAATGGATATGTGACAGGTAAATTGATAGGTTGGTAGGTTGATAGGATGATAAAATGATAGAAAGATAGGATGGAAAAATGTTATGGTACAAAGAAGAATATTGATAATATGGTACAACTTAAAATGATCTTCATATAAAATACATCATATCACTCAAGCATAGTAACACTTGAGGTTTATAATGATCATAGGCTCATCATGGTCTTGTGCCATAGTCTATAACAATGATGAAAGGACTAACCCAATTGAGTTCGAACTTGCCTTTATGCTTACTTTTAGATGTGGTATTCTTTTCATTTTCTTTGAGGACAAGATCAGCAAGTTTGAATTGTATATGTTTCACACATTGATTGTAGTGGCCATGGAATTGATTATGATATTCTTGTATATTTTTCATTACATCCATACATTTCTCATCAAGTAACTCTAGTTTTTGTAGGTGAGCTACTTAATAGTCTTCATCATCGAGGACATGCTTCAAAGAGATGCATAACAAAGGTAACTTGACCTCAATAGGAAGAATGGATTTAGTACCATAAATAAGTGAGTATGGAGTGGATCCTATTGTGGTGTGATGATTGGTATGGTATGCTCAAAGGGCATAGAATATATAAAGGTGCCAAACATGATCAACATCATTGATAATATTTTGATAATGTTGACAATTATTTGGTTTGAACTTTGGCCTAGTCATTACCTTGAGGGTAATATGCCATGGAAAAGTGTTGTCTATTTTTGTATTCATTACATAGATTTTTGACATCTTTATTCTTTAATTATCCTTCATTATCAAATATAATGTCAAAAGGGATATCATAGTGATAGATGAGATGGTTGAAGATGAATTTGGAAATTTGCTTTCCAGTCATGTTAGCTTTGACCCACTTTGTGAAATATTATATGGTAGTGATGATGCATTTATTGCCATCTGATGAGGTGGGGTTTATCTTCCCAATGAGATTGAGGCCCCATGTAACAAATGGACATAGTGTCATCATTAGTTTTAGATTCTTAGCTATGGCATGAATTAGATTAGCATGCCATTGACATTTATCACATCTTTTCACATATGTAGATGCATCTAGATCTATTATTGGCCAATAATAACTAATATGCAAGAGATTTTTGGATAGGACTACCCCATTAGTGTGGGATCCACATATGCCTTCATTAACTTCCCATAATGCTATTATAGATTTTATCAAAGGTAAATAATGAAATAGAGTCCCATCAAAACTATAGTGGTATAGGGTTGGTCCAATTAAGGTATGATGTTGGGTATTGTGGATGAAGGCTTTGGTATATTTTTAGGATAATTCTAGTGGTAAAACATGGTCATGTAAATAGGCATATAGGTTAGAATACCAAGTAGATTTGGGACCAACAATATTGTGATATCCCCAACCAGTAGGGATATGTAAACACAAGAAGCTCTAATACCACTGTGATATCCCCAACCAGTAGGGATATGCAAACACAAGAAGCTCTGATACCACTGTGATATCCCCAACCAATTGGGATATATGAAAGACACAAAACTCTAATCACAGATACAAACTGCAGAGTAGATTCAAGTATGCATAAACAAATTACAGATCTTATCATTCATTCAGATGATTACAAAAGATATCCTTCCAAACTATTACAATTACAGTCCTTCCTTATGCATATAAAAATGAAATACAATCTTAAAACTCTGGCTTAGCAAAACTGGTAGTGAAAACTAGATTCTGGGAGGTCTCGGCCTTTCTGTGTCGACACACAGACGCCGTCGTCGGTCGATATATCACCGACATCGGTCCCTGTCGATCGGCTTTTTGCCGACGTCGGTCTTCAGTCGACTGATGTCGGTCTCTATAGCCCTCTGTCCGCTGAGGTCGGTGCCTGAGCTGATCTGAACGGACCTGTACGGATTTAGTACGGCCGCCAACCTATCTGTTCTTAACCCCTGATTGCTGAACACCCTGATCTGAAGATATACTATTCTAATACAGAATATTTCTATCTGTATAATTTATTGAATCAAAACTAAATAAATAAAATACTTGGAAAGCTCGGTGTGAAGTTATCTCTCAACCCTGGAATTCTGTGATAACTTTTGGATGAAGCTATCTCTCAGATCTGTATCTCTGTGATAACTTCTGGATGAAGCTATCTCTCAATTTGGCAATAAATCAGCTGATATCTCACAGCCTCTAAATCGCACACAGTGAAGAGGGAACGTTCTCCACTGCAATAGAATCCTGGAACCCTTGGCTCAGTCTTCACAGAAGAATTTCTTCAAAATCAATAATCAATTCATACATGCATAAACAATAATGGCCTCCATGTGAAACCCTTATACCCTCAAAAGATATGCTTGCCCTAATTAGGGTTTTCTTAAATTAGCATTAGGGTTTCTAATTTAAAATTAGACCAAATAATTAATAATTAATAATTAATTATTAATGAGACCAAATAATTAATATTTGATTAAATTAATCAAATATTAATATCTCCCTCAATATACGTTGGATCCTCAAACCGATTGAAGCAGGTGAATCAGGGAGTGATTCTGCACATGACCATACCAAAATAAAGGTGCTCCACTGCATGTCAAATATCCCTAAATAATAGGAGCATCAAGCAAACATGTCTGAAAGACCCTGAATGAAAACCAAATGTAGAAATTCTGTGAATCAAAGTCAAGCCAAGCTCCATTATGACCCTCTGTCCATCCTATTAGCCTACGAAGGTCGTATAATAGGCTAATCATCAAGTCTGTCAATGTCCACGAAAAAGGGGACATGACAATCTGCCCCTCCTGAAATTGCTTGTCCCCAAGCAATCTCAGAACAATGAACCACTCAATCCTCCTGGATCCCAAATGTAGTTATGCCCTGCACTGCTGTGAATCAATGTGAGTACCTGCAATATCATTAGAAGTAAAACAAAGAGGAACCCATAATCAAATTGGAGAACACAACTCAACCAATCTCTGAAATCACAACTGCCCTGGATGTGTCGATACTGTAGACTGTGTACTGGGCAACTGCAAATTCCATCTACAAAAGATGGTGTTAATCCATCCCATAACTGATCCCTCTTTAACTGTGGCACAACTAACTGTACCACACTGTCAAATGTGTGAGAAGAATCAATCTGGAGACTCGACTCCACTGGTATCCCAAACTCCTCAAAATCAGGTACTCCCAAGTCTTGAATATGTGTGTGAGCCTCAGCCACATGCTCCTCATAAGCAGCTATAGAAACATACTCATCACCCACACTCAGTGTACTAACATCTGAGTACACCTCCACACTCTAAATGCAAGCATCAGACTCATCCTCACTGTCTAACCCCTGAGTTAAACTCACTTTAAGACAAAGCTCATCCACAACATCCTCAACTACTCCTTCCTGTGAAGATAATGCAGATAAATCATTACCTGAAGATGTGTTAATATCTCCCTGTACTGGATCAGCATGACTGTCAAACTCATCATGCAAGTGGCTACATGTCATAGGGAAAGCACTACGATCCTTGGGCCTATTAATTAAATTCTTTAACCACATGCAAGCTCTAGGTGAGACATTTCTCCCTTTTGTCCAGACATACCATAAATCCTCTGCCAAAAGTTTAGAAATTTTATCCTCCTCCTCAAACAAGATTGTGAACATAATAGAGTGCATTGATGCCAATATATTGCTAGAATGAAACTCATCTAAAATATTCCAAAATATTTTAAACATCATGCGAATTTCACCAATACAACCTACTAACATCATAATGTTTTCAAATCCATACCTTGCAAATGTTTCAAGTAATCTTGCCCTCCTTGAGAAATGAGGGTCTCTAATGTTATCCAACTTTTCGAAGCTTTTTACCATGGCATAAGTACCTCTCTCATAATCTGATCATCATGAAAATCAAAGCCAGCTATGATCCTCATCATTTCACTAATGCAAGAGAGTGTTGCAAGTCTTACCACCTCATCATGATGTCTCAATAATCGGGGCTTCACCAACGAATCAAACACTGGAAATAACGTTGTTTGCATCTCATAAGTATTTGAATGCTCAACCTTGCCTAAATAAGTGTCCAACTCCTCCAAAATTTTTAGAGTGTCATCTACTTGCTGAAATGGATGATCTAATTTCTTCTTTGCATTGTGCATGCTTTCTTCCAAATCTTTGACCCCTCCTAGAGCCATACTGATAATCGAATTGAACCTGGAACTACCCAACAGGATGGCAAGACATTAGTTATGATGTGCCCAATAGGATGGCAGGAATTTGGCTCTGATACCACTGTGATATCCCCAACCAGTAGGGATATGAAAACACAAGAAGCTCTGATACCACTGTGATATCCCCAACCAGTAGGGATATGCAAACACAAGAAGCTCTGATACCACTGTGATATCCCCAACCAGTAGGGATATGCAAACACAAGAAGCTCTGATACCACTGTGATATCCCCAACTAGTAGGGATATGCAAACACAAGAAGCTCTGATACCACTGTGATATCCCCAACCAATTGGGATATATGAAAGACACAAAACTCTGATCACAGATACAAACTGCAGAGTAGATTCAAGTATGCATAAACAAATTATAGATCTTATCATTCATTCAGATGATTACAAAAGATATCCTTCCAAACTATTACAATTATAGTCCTTCCTTATGCATATAAAAATGAAATACAGTCTTAAAACTCTGGCTTAGCAAAATTGGTAGTGAAAACTGGATTCTGGGAGGTCTCGGCCTTTCTGTGTCGACACACAGACGCCGTCATCGGTCGATATATCGCCGACGTCGGTCCCTGTCGGTCGGCTTTTTGCCGACGTCGGTCTTCAGTCGATCGATGTCGGTCTCTGTAGCCCTCTGTCCACTGAGGTCAGTGCCTGAGCTGATCTGAACGGACCTGTACGGATTTAGTACGGCCGCCAACCTGTCTGTTCTTAACCCCTGATTGCTGAACACCCTGATCTGAAGATATACTATTCTAATACAGAATATTTCTATCTGTATAATTTATTGAATCAAAACTAAATAAATAAAATACCTGGAAAGCTCTGTGATAAACTTCTGTGTGAAGTTACCTCTCAACCCTGGAATTCTGTGATAACTTCTGGATGAAGCTATCTCTCAATTTGGCAATAAATCAGCTGATATCTCACAGCCTCTAAATCGCACACAGTGAAGAGGGAACGTTCTCCACTGCAATAGAATCCTGGAACCCTTGGCTCAGTCTTCACAGAAGAATTTCTTCAAAATCAATAATCAATTCATACATGCATAAACAATAATGGCCTCCATGTGAAACCCTTATACCCTCAAAAGATATGCTTGCCCTAATTAGGGTTTTCTTAAATTAGCATTAGGGTTTCTAATTTAAAATTAGACCAAATAATTAATAATTAATAATTAATTATTAATGAGACCAAATAATTAATATTTGATTAAATCAATCAAATATTAATATCTCCCTCAATATATGTTGGATCCTCAAACCGATTGAAGCAGGTGAATCAGGGAGTGATTCTGCACATGACCATACCAAAATAAAGGTGCTCCACTGCATGTCAAATATCCCTAAATAATAGGATCATCAAGCAAACATGTCTGAAAGACCCTGAATGAAAACCAAATGTAGAAATTCTGTGAATCAAAGTCAAGCCAAGCTCCATTATGACCCTCTGTCCATCCTATTAGCCTACGAAGGTCGTATAATAGGCTAATCATCAAGTCTGTCAATGTCCACGAAAAAGGGGACATGACAAATATCATAAATCATTACGATGGTTGATGGTTCATGATATCGCACTATTAGGTTTTCAATGAGAAAGTGGTAGTATTTTTCCATATTTGTATGTCAAATGAGTGATCCATGTGTATCCATTACATTTTTTGTTCTATTTCTTGCCATTGGTATATGTTCAAATTGGATGTCAATAATCTGCTACTTAAGAGTGTTGACCATAGACTTGTAGGGAATAAGCTTGTCATCTTTGGTCTAAAAGTGGTCCGAAACCTTATTGATGATTAACTATGAATTACCATAAACCTTTATATGAGATATGTTCCATTGTACCACTTTTCAAAATTCTACTACAAGTGTTTCATATTTAGCAATGTTATTGGTACAAGGAAAGTTGATTCTGAATGACTTATAGATTAGATCCCCTTGTGGTGTTATAAATAAAAGGCCTACCCCCAATACATGTATTATGAATGAACCATCAAAATAAAACTTCCAATTTTTATCCTTAAGAGGTTTTTTAATGATGGTCATGATATATTTTCAATAAATTAGAATGTGAGTAGCTTTTTTTTACAAGGGGTGCTTCAGTAAGTTGATTTGTAAGAACTCACCCCTTAATAACTTCTTGGTTCACATATTATATCAAAAACTCACTAAGAAGCATGATCCATTTGTCAATGTGACCTTGTAAATCTATTTTAGATATTAGATACTTGAGTGGATCTACTTTTGAAATGACCATGGTCTTATTGTTTAACATGTAATGTCATAGTTTATGACCTATAAAGACCATAACAAGAAAATATTTTTTGATGGGTGTATAATTGTGTTTATATGCTACCAGTGTATGGATTAGTTAGTACATAGCATGCTCTTTTCCATTAACATTATGTTGAGATAGAAGTGCCTCAGGGCTTTATCTATCACTGATAGATACAAAAGAAATGGTTTCCCTAGCATAAGAGGCAATAAAACTGGTGGATTTACAAGAAGTCCTTTAGCTATTGAAAATCTTTCTAAAAATCATCATTCAAAATAAATTTTACACCCTTATTTATTAGGTGTTTAAATTGGCAGCACTTATCATCTAATTGAGATATGAATCATCGAATAGACTAGATCTTACCCTACAAACTATGAAACTACTTCAAATTGGTTGGTGGTGACATTTCTATTATGGCTCCTACTTTGGCTGGATCAACTTCTATGCCCCTATAAGACATAATGAAGCTATGTAATTTATCAAAAGTAATGCTAAAAACACATTTCTTGGGGTTGAGTCTAACTTTATATTCCCATAGTTTCTCAAATATCCTCCTTAATGTTGTTAGATGATCGACCCTAGTCTTTGATTTGCTTAGTATGTCATAAAATTATTCTTTGATAATATCATGCATCATATCATGAAATATGACTATCATGGCTCTTTGATAAGTGGCTCTTACATTCTTAAGACCAGACAACATAACATGATAATAGAGTGTTCCCCATGGAGTGGTGAATGATGTTTTGTGTTGGTCTTTTAGTGTAATTTTGATTTGATTATAGATTAAGAAACTATCCATCAATAAAAGCATCTCATAACCTATTATAGAGTCAATAATCATGTCAATGTTTGGCAATGGAAAGTCATCCTTAGGGAAAGCTTTGTTAATGTCCTTAAAATTAGTATAGATTCTGATTCCTTTTGTATTTTTACTATTAGGTACTATATTCAAAATCTATTTAGAATAATCAATTAGCTCAATACATCTTACTTTCAAAAGATTTTCCAACTCTTTCTTTACTAATACAACAATATGAGGATGCATCTTACATAGTTTTTGTTTCACTAGTTTAGCATCAAGTGTTTTAGATAAATTTTGCTTATATTCTTTAGAAAGAAGAGAAAATAAATTTAAGGGTATGGTTAGTAGAACCTAATATGTTGTACATGTATTTGATCTAGATGGTTGTAGATACTCCTCTTTGGCTTGTGAAGAATGACCTAGAGATTAAAAAAATCACTTACATAAATGGTTTAATTAGTTAGATAGTAGGGTGGATTGCCTAAAAAGCTAGATCTAAGAATCACAAGCTTCCTTGGAGGCTATCAATCCACACTTTTAAACAATCAAGTTTTGAAATTAAAAGATAAAGTACTTGCATATATCATAGAAGATACTAAAACCAAATATAAGTGCTTGATAAATGAATATATTAATTTGACTAATTACAATAATAAATAGATTGATATTAATGTTAAACAGATTAGGTATGGTCTAGAAAATAAGGTCAGGCTCTATGATCAAGTAGGGGATATGAAAGTTGGATTTGGTGGAGGTATAATGGGTGAAAATGTCTTGCTTTTTATTTACCTGATAGTGACCATCGGTGGTTGGGTTGATCATTAGTGGTTAGTGTAGACACCGAAATCGTGTCGACTCCCTTGGTCATTCCCCGTCTTATTCTTCTTCGCCTATTGAACCCTTGCCGATCACTTGTTCCACCAACCTTGACCCTGGCAGCATGTAAAAATGAGCACAGAGCTAAAACTAGACTCTATCCCCATTATGCATCTGCCGACGTCGGTCTTTACCCGACCGATGTCGCCAATGTCGGTCACCTATCGGCCGACGTCGGCAATACTGCCGACGTCGGTCACCTTCCCCTTGTCTGTTATCAGTTACCATTCAGTTTCCTGAAACGGTTGACGAACCGTCTCTGGAACCGTCCCCGTCCCCCGCCTTCATCAACCTCCGCCAGCCATTCGAGCCAGGACCCCGAACGCTATTCGAAACGCTGAGCAACCAACCTGCGAATTCCTCCATCAACACTATGACATCAACACTCTCGACATCAACACTCTCTGCATTCAATCCGACTCACACTATGGCTTTCATCGCGTCTTCTGCCAAGTAAGTATTATTCTGTTTATTTCATTTCTTTCTTAGTTATTATTTATTAGTTCTGTTATCCCTGCCTCTGTCCCGACTCCCCCAGACTCTGTTCAGACCTCGTCCCAACCTTGCCCAGACCCTGTCCCGACTCTGTCCAAAACCCCCCAGACTCTCTCAGAACCTGTCCCGACTCTATCCAAAACCCTACCCTGACCTTATCAGACCCTGTCCCGACTCTCCCAGACCCTGTCCCGACTGTTTAAACCCCCCAGACTCTCCCTGAACCTGTCCCAACTCTCTCAGACCCTGTCCCGAACCTTTTCCCAGAACCTGCCCCTACCGACGCCGGTCACTACCCCGACCGACGACGGCACCTTAACCGACGTCGGCATATTCCTTAACCGATGCCGGCACCACAGAGACCGACGTCGGCGACTGTGCAGAACAGTGCCGCATATCAGGTACACATCTTTTATTTTCTGTCATTTATTTCTGTCATTTTATATTTCATTATCATCTACTTTCGTCCAATATTCTGCTCTTTTTTATCAGTGGGTTGATATCCTTCTAGGGAGTCTTCGTACTTCTGGGATCGGGCGTTCGCCTGACAGCCCACCATATCTTTGACTAACGCTTTTCCGTGTTTTAGCTTTTTCTTCACAGGTGTCATTCCTCCACAGCAAAAGAGGAGAATCTTTCAACGTCTGATTTCGGTGCGCACGACTTTATCAGGTACTTCTAGCCTTGACCATCTTTTAGTTTCTTATTTCTTCTTTGAATGTAGAAAGCAATTTTGCATTAGAAACATTCTGGCATGCCCGGTGGGACCCTAGGTCCTCCTTGGGTTCTTTCTTTCTTTCATTCATTTAGGTGCATTAGGTTTCTTCCTTTTCGCCTCCTTTCGTCTCTTCTTAAAAGACATCATAAGCAGAACTAAAACGAACATTTCTTTCTTCCTTGCACTTCTAGACTAGCTAAAACTCATACTCTTCGACTCTTTCTCCATTCGTCTTCATACGAACAAACATTTCGACTTGGACATTAAAACACTTTGCATTCATTTCTGATTGCCTGCATCTTTTAGACCACACATAGTAATTAAACCGCATATTGAATTAATCTAGATCACTTGATGTTACACGACCAAACCACCTGCACAAAACAAACATAAAACTTACCTGAGACAAGGCCCGACTGGGATTTCATCCCCCAGCGGATACCTTACCCGTCCCGGTGACCCTACTTGGATTTCATCACCAAGGGGGAAGCCCACTCCGTTCTCTGGCGGAGGATAAACTCTAGTGGAAGTATATTTTGGCTAAGCAAAACCAGCTAACCACTGGAATCGTGAAGTGAGGGGAGCTTGCTCCTTAGCACCAGGCCTGTATGGAAGCTAACACAGATTTCTTGAGCACCATAACAAAACCCGAAACCATCCATAGACTGCTTCTTCTAGGACCCATTTTTTAGCCAATCTTCCTCTACACACACATTCTAAGGCATAAGCCACTATAATCCTAATAATTTACTTCTAGGGTTTTAGGATCTGCTTGTGTCTTCATCTTTTGGTTCTTATCTGCTTGTTTGAGCTTGTGAGGACGTTCTTCCTTGCCTTGAATGGTTCTGACTCGTAGCCAAGCCAAGGCTCTAGTCGATCACGCGAGGCATCATCCTCTTCCATCTACCCCGCCTACAACCAGCCCTATAATGGAGTTCAACTCGGAAACTGAAAGAACTCCTACCAGACCATCTCCGACCCAAACGCCTATTATTCTAGAAGGGGACCAAGACTTCACACTATTCTTGGACCTCAATACCAAAGCCCTGCAACACTATCTCGCGAATAGCCAAACGCGAGACCCCTTTGGCAATCCAATTTATGGAATGCCGACTTCTCTCCTCGCGACGGCGGTCGTATCAACAACGTCCGTAGTCCAACCCTTAGACACCCAGGCTGTTGCCTCAACCAATGACCAACCTTTCACCAACCATCCAAGTGTGGCCTCTCCTTCCGTCGTTGGGCCCACTTTCACCGGGGTTTCGGCCCCCAATCAATCTCAGTCCACTCAACCACTTTCTACCCCCTTTCAAAACCTGGTCGTCTCTATTCCGCCCACTCTTACTCCTATCAACACTAGGGTGGCTACCCATCCGTTAGCCCATGTTACCTCTAACTAACCTCCCATGACAACATCAAACCTAGCCATGCCTTCCATCCAATCATCCTTAGTCACTTCTTCCATCCCTACGACTAGTCATCCGTACGTTGCACCCTTATTGGTACAACCGACTACGTCGTATACCTCTTCTAGCCTCTTTCAAGCACCTCACAATCTAGGAGGTGCTCCACCCGCCAATCCATCAGTAGATATTATCAAGATGTTGATGGATAAAATGTCCAACCTAGAGACCTCCATTACCGGCTCACGCAACACTCTCTCGTACGAACAAATCTGTAACGAGCCCATCCATCCTTCCGTCCCCATCAGACCATATCCCAGCCAGTGGGAACTTCCTAAGTTTTCTCATTTCCAGAGTAAGGAAGACCCACAACAACATTTACGGGCATTCAGACATGCCTGTTACCTTATCGCCCACGACGATGCGTTGCTCTTACACATGTTTCCCATGTCCCTCTCGGGTGCTGCACTTGACTGGTACAGCTATCTTCCCAGCCATTCCATCCTCACGTTCACTCAGTTGGCTCAGCTCTTCCTCGATCATTTCTCCATCAATATCACCAAGAAGGTCTCTATCACAGACCTCTATTCTATTCGCCAGTTCGAGGATGAATCTATTACTGATTTCGTCGCTCGGTGGAGGAGCCTTATCAATCAACTTTCATTTTCTTTACCTCAGCCTGAGCTTATTGAACTTTTCTCTCAAGCCTGTGCTAAACATATTTCTTCTACCTTGAGGGTTCAAACCTTCCGCACTTTTGACGAAGCCTTCACGATGGCTCGTAAACTTGAGTTACGTGCCATTGAGGAGAATAAAGTCAAGTTGCGGAGTAAGAATCCCAACTCCAAAACCAATGACCCTTCTTCTAAGCCCTCCTCGTCCAATCCTAAATCTAAAGCTTCAGCAAATGCTGTGGTTGTTAGATCTTCCTCTTCTTCACCTTCAACTAATCAACTTGAACCATCCACGTCCATGAGCGCCACTCATCAATTTCAGCAGAGATACATACAGCGACAGTTTACTCCACTTGGAGAATCATACGCTTCTATGCTAGAAAAACTCATCAAACAAGGGGCCATCAATCTCCCTCAGATCCGACCTCCACCACAATTTGATCCCTCACGCGCCATCCCTGCGTGGTATAGGGAGAATGACTTCTGCCACTACCACCGTGTTAAAGGTCATGACACGGGCAACTGTAAAACCCTTAAAAACATAGTCCAAGACATGTTGGAAAAGGGTGACCTCATCCTCGACAATCCTAACGCCCCTCCTAATCAGGGTATCGATATCTTCAAACAACCATTCCCTAATCATCCGCCAACCCAAAACAACGTCCAGACCTTGACTGACAATACCCATGAACATAATATTCAAACAGTCAATACAGTCTCGCCCCTCATTTCTAACCAACCCCAAGAGGTGAGTTCATCCATCAATCCATCACATGTGGATGAACCTCTTTCTCTGGCTAGTTCTCCCTCAACTTCTCTCATTTTGGAGGACGCCTCGACCTTACCAACACCGCCAGTTTCACCATCTTCCTTCTTGCTGCCCATGGAGGACCCAACTTTTCCTACTCCTCAGCCACAAGTGGAGGGCAATATCGTCCCTGCCCTTTACCCGCTTGAGGAGCTTCATTCACCAGTTTCTTCTCCACCCAGAGAAGAACCTATCTCTCCTTCATCTCCAACCAAACATGAACCTGTCACAACTTCACCATGCTTTGGGCCCGAGACTACTACATTCGTCTCACCTTCAGTCCCACAACCATTGGCATCTTCTCAAGAGCCTAAACCTCATCCCGCATCTTCTCAGCCATTTTCCCAACTAGTGGAGAGACTCGAACTTCTCCCTTCTAGGAAAGTGGAACATCAGGGATTGTGGGACCGTCTCACAGCTCTTCAACAAGCCCGGGCCCTCTCATCTCATGCTGTTAATCCGCCCATGATGGAACCTCCTAAGACTATCAACAGAAATCCGATCTCCACTTCCAAACCGTCTACATCTTCATCAACTTCATCAAAACCAAAACCCTCATCTACTCCACCTAAACCTATCAAATCACTTGGCGTTCATCCCGTCTCCAACCTCACTCATCCACAAGTGAAGGTGGACTTAACCCAAACTTCAACTAATAGTAGTCTTCAACCCAAATCTCAAAAGACTGCCAAACCACAGAGGCGAACGCCTCCTCTTCCGTCACCATTTCCCTCCATTTTGGGCCCGCATCCTTCAACCTTAACCAGAGTCCTTCCCGCTTCAACCTCTAACCAAAATCGGTTGCCTCCTTTGCTTCCTTTACCTACCACTAGCCTACCCTCTCCCAAAAGGGCGATACCTCTCACGAAGAGTGTACCGTCTCCACCTGTCATTGCACCATCAACCCAGAAGGTGGTACGAAAACCTCCTCCCATTTTGCCCAAGCAAAAGTCACCGACATTGCATACATCGATGAGCATTGACCCTTTAGTGGGCTCATACTCTTTGATCTTGCAACGACTTTTGCAAACTTCTAGCATAACTCTTCCACCCATCAAGCCCTTTCAACCTCTCGGGTCTAAACCTTCCTGGTTCGACGACACGAAGATTTGTTTATATCATCGTACACTAGGACATGACACTGAGACTTGCTGTGCCCTCAAGGCTGTCATTCGCCGTTATCTGGAGAAAGACACTCTTCTCTTTGAGGACACTTTCGACCGCCCCCCGACTCCTTCTCACAACCTGTCAACCTCTTCAAACTCATCCACATCTCATCAACCGGTTACAATCCCTTCATCATCTTCACCTCCCATCTTTGAAATCAATGCCATTCATATCACCACTAGGTCACAAAAGGATAAGGTGAAAGAAAAAGCCGCCATTCCTTGGACCTACCCTTTTGTCAATCCACCTCAACCGCCTAAGCCTAAGATTTCTATCCTTGGCGTGCCTCAACCCTCTTCTTCTTCTTCTTCCTCTTTCGGACCAATCCACGACTCCATGTTGAAACAGCTTCACCAGATGCCTGTGAAGATGTCCCTCTACGATATCGTCCAAACCTCACCTCAACATCGTCAGGCCCTCATCCAAGCCCTGCAGGTAGCGGAGGTCCAACCTGAGGATCCTCAGCCACTTGCTGCCCTTGTCCACTCCTTAGCCCCTGTTGCCTCCATCACATTCAGCGATTCTGAGATTCCTACATCCAACACGGAAGATCAGGATGCCGCCCTCTTCATCACTGCCTACATCGATCGGACACGCATTAAACGCGTTATGATCGATGGGGGCGCCAGCATCAACATCATCTCCACTCATGCCTTTGATCAGTTGGCTCTTCCCAAGAATTGCGTCTCCAAAACTGACGCGATCTTACGCTCTTTCAACGACACTACTGCCACGACCATTGGCACAGTCATCCTTCATATCCGCGTTGGTCCACGCACAGTCCCGGAGCTCTTCTACATCATTGAAGGAGAGTTCTAATACAACATCTTGCTGGGCCGACCCTGGATCCGCGCCATGGCCTGTGTCCCCTCCACCCTGCACCGTTGTGTGAAGTTTGAGCATGACGGACAAGTCCACACCATTCCCGCTGACCCTTCGCCTTTCAAAACATGCAATACCACCTACCGTCCAAACGATGTCCTCATTCCTATCAAACCGTCAACCTCGGCACCACCTCCATCCGCGGAAGCTTTAACCAGTTTGCAACAGGCGGTCGCCCTTACACCTCCCCTTCAAGCAACAACCACAGACCCCATGGAAGACGTCTTCCAAAGACTTTCATTGGGAGAGTATCGCTTGCTGGCTTTAGACATGTTCCAAACTCCGCAAGAGTATGGACGCCTTCATCACAGCCCCAGCTATGACCATCAGATCAGGATGATCATACCTTATGGTCCCCCTCACCTCCGCACCAACCTCATCTATGGAGGGCTTAATCAAGCTCCTACTGACGGTAATCCTCTTTCTTCACCCCAACCTTTCACATCAGATTTTTCGTTTCTTGGCAACCCCGCCTTTGCACATACTTACCTTTACAGGTGTGCATGGAAGGGTTTTGGTTTCGGACACTATGAGCAGGGCTCCCATCAGCCTATCCAACCGCTCAACGATGACAACGCCAAGAAACGATATGGTCTGGGATATCACGACCCCACTCAAGACCCTGTAGACCTTTATCCTGAACCAATCCTTGACCAATCTCCTCCACACTTGCCTATTTTGCCACCTTCACCTACGGAGTCAGTGGTTTCCATTCCTCCTAGTTTTTTTTCCATAAACACCATCCGCCTGGACCCCTTGACTTATCAGCTCAATGGGGTATCCAAGTCTCTCCCTCTCATTCTTCCCACCATGATCAAAGATGAGTCGGCAACCATTCACACTATTCACTACGTTGATGATGACGCCATTCTTTCCTATATGGGCACTGATGATTCTTTCATCCAGCGCTCCCTCCCTTCTGAGACCCAAGTTATGTTAAATGAATCAACCATTGACATCAACCTTCCTTCTTCTGATGTTCCTCATGTCTTAAAGATCAGCCAATCTTTAGACGCTCAGGAGCAGCTTGACTATACCCAGTTCCTCTCCGACCATAGCAAGGCCTTTGCCTGGACTTACAGTGATATGCCTGGCATCGACCCCACCATCATTACCCATAACATTGTCACCAAACCAGAGGCTAAGCCTGTCAGGCAAAAGCTTCGAAAGATGCATCCTCGTGTTGCCCTCCTTGTCAAGGAGGAGCTTCAGCGTCTCCTTTCTGTCTCCTTCATCTAGCCCATCGATTATCCACAGTGGGTCTCTAACATCGTCCCAGTCACCAAGGCAACTGGGGGGATTGGGATCTGCACAAACTATCGTGACCTTAATCTAGCCTGTCCTAAAGACGACTTTCCTCTTCTTAACATTGACCAGCTCGTTGATCTTACGGCCGGCCATGAGATGCTATCTCTTATGGACGGGTTTTCAGGATACAATCAAATCCTGATTGCTCCAGAAGATCAGCACAAGACTACTTTCATTACCCCATGGGGGACTTTTTGCTATCGAGTCATGCCTTTCGGCTTGAAGAACGCAGGCGCCACTTATCAGCGTGCCATGACCTACATTTTCCACGATCTCCTCCACAAAATCATGGAGGACTATGTGGATGACCTTCTCGACAAATCCAAATTTCGCCGTGACCGTCTGACCATTCTCAACATCATCTTTTCTCGTCTTCTTCAGTACAATGTCCGTCTTAACCCCAAGAAATGTGTCTTTGGGGTCCTCTCTGGCAAGCTTCTCGGCTTCATCATTTCCTTTCGTGGCATCGAGATAGATCCCGCCAAGATTCGCGCTATCCTCGAAATGCCTCCCACGACCAATCTCAAGCAGCTTCGCAGTTTGCAAGGCAAGCTCCAGTCCATTCGCCGCTTCATCTCACAACTTTCTGACCGCTGCCAACCTTTTCATCATCTCCTTAAGAAGGACGTCATTTTTACATGGGATAAGGACTATCAAGAGGCTTTTGAAGCCTTAAAACGCTATCTGGTCTCTCCACCAATTCTCATTCCACCTAAAGACGACCAACCTTTCTACCTTTATATCTCAGCCACTCACCATTCGTTAGGTGCCATGATCGCGCACCGAGACGAGCATCACCGTGAACAAGCCATTTATTATATCAGCCAAACACTGGTCGACTATGAAACTCGGTATACCCATATCGAGAAACTCTGTTTGGCGTTAGTCTTTGCTGCTACTAAGCTTCGCCACTATCTTCTCAGTCACAAAACCTTTGTCATCACCCACACCGACCCTCTCAAATATATGCACTCCAAGCCATATCAGAATCAACGTATGGCTCGGTGGCTCATGCTGCTTGCTGAGTTCGATCTCGAATTCATCCAGCAAAAATCTATCAAGGGGCAAACCATCGCTGATCAACTAGCAGATGCCCCTCTTCCTGACACTCAACCTTCGCAGTATGAATTCCCTGATGAGTCTATCGCTGCGCTTTCCTCCGACGACACCACCTATCAGATGACTATGTTCTTTGACGGATCCAAATGTCAACTAGGTGGAGGTGCTGGGGTCATTCTCATCCCACTTGAAGGGGAGCCCATGCCTTTGTCTTTTAAACTCAACTTTGATTGTACCAATAATATGGCCGAATACGAGGCCTTAATTTTGGGACTTCAGACCGCCCTCTCTCTCAGCATCAAGTCCATCAACATCTTCGGCGACTCGCAGCTCGTCGTCAATCAGGTCAACGGTTCATACCTCTGTAAAAATGAAATTTTGCAAAGGTATAAAAATCATGCTGACATTCTCCTTGCATCTTTCGACCATTTCCTCTTGCAGACTGTTCCTCGATCCACGAACAAGTTTGCTGACACTATGGCTTCTCTCGCTTCACATATCCCATCTTCCTCATCTGCATCCAGACTTTTTGTCATGGTGCGTCATGTGCCGTTGCCTTCATATATCTCTCCTCACATTCATCATGTCAACACTATAGACCCAAGCCCACAAGATGCTTGGTATAAGCAACTTGTGGACTTCTTATCTCTCTCTATCATTCCTCCCAACCTCTCTAGTAATGCACGACGAGCTTTTATCAAGCGTACTGCTCGCTATACCATGCTAGGGGGTCTTCTCTATAAGCGAGGCTTCGACGGCCTCCTTCTTCATTGTCTCACCTCCATTGAAGCATCTCACGCCATCCAGCAAGTCCACGACAGGATTTGTGGTGGACATTTCAGTGGAAATTTGGTTGCCAAGCGCATCCTTCGTCTGGGTTATTATTGGCCTACCCTTCATCAAGACTGTAGCGATTATGTTCGGTGTTGCATCAAGTGTCAGCAGCACTCTAACTTGCTTCATCTCCCCAGTCACGCCTTACAAGTTGCTCAGGATTTCTGGCCTTTCTCTCAGTGGGGTTTAGATCTCATCGGTGAGATTAACCCTCATTCGTCTCTTCGTCATCAATCTCTCATCACAGCCACTGAATATTTCACCAAGTGGGTGGAAGCCATTCCTCTCGTCTCCACAAAAGCCGATAAGATCGTCGACTTCATCAACACCCATATCATCTGTCGTTTCGGTGTCCCTCATAAAATCATCACTGATAACGGCAAGTCCTTCAAAAACAAAACTGTCCAAAAGCTATGCGACTCCTTTGGCATCAAACTCAGTTTCTCTTCGCCTTACTACCCACAAGCAAATGGGCAGGCCGAGGCTTCCAACAAAATTCTCACCAAAATTCTCATGAAAGTGGTCAGTGACACAGGCAAGGATTGGCACATTCACATTCCCTTCGCTTTGTGGGCTTACCGCACTAGCATCCGAACCTCTACGGGTGCTACCCCTTTTTCTCTCGTGTATGGAACAGAGGTTGTTTTACCTCTCGAAGTATAGATCCCGTCTCTCCGCATTTCTCTACATGATATCCTTTCCAATGATGACTTTCATCAAGATCGCTTAGCTCAACTTGAGTTACTTGACGAACACCGTCTTGCTGCCCTTAATCATCTCCATGTCTATCAACATCGCATCAAGCGCACCTATGACAAAAATTTGCGAGAACGAGATTTCAACATCGGAGACCTCGTCCTCAAAGAGAATCAACACGTGACCAACATGGAGCGAAGTAAACGAGGTAAGTTTGCTCCTAATTGGCTCGGACCTTTTATTATCATGCACAAGTATGGATCAGGGACTTACCGTCTGTCTTCTCTTGATGGACGCCCAGAACCTGAGCCTCTTAATGCGTTGCATCTGCGACCGTTCTACTGCTAGTCGAGTATTCATCCACTTGACACTTAACTTGAGCTCATCCCTTGAGCAATCCCCATCCTCTTCATCCTACTTCCTTTCAACCCTATTCCTCTTAACAATTCCTATAACCCTTTTATGATATATGGATGCTTTGTCCTAATAAAAGGGAGCCCTTGACCTTCTACCGTCTTGTCCATGACTCAACTTCTATCAAAACAAATCAAGATGTCAAAACATATCCATGGTCACTATATCAATATCAAAATCAAAAAAAACAGACTGCTCCCTCGAAGGACAGCTATACTATCATTACTGAAATAAATAGACTGCTCCCTCGAAGGACAGCTATTCAAACGTCTTTATATTAAACAAAAATCTAGACCACTCCCTCGAAGGATGGCTATGACTACTCTGGCAATAAACAGCATTATTTTCGAAGCTTTCTGCATTGATCAGCTTCACAACCTGACCACCAAGCAAATGACATCTCTATGCAGGCTTCCCGCATTGATCAGTCTGCGCCAAAAAAAAAAAAACGAGTCACGGACTTGGCTTGTAGTTGTCTCAGGGTCTCCTATAAAAAGGGGCAAAGTTATCTCTGCTCTTAAAACGGGTTACCTTCTTTCCTCCTCCTATTACCTGCTCAAGGGACTTCGAGCTCACTTTAATGTCTAAGTGATTCGATTACCGCTCTAACATAACTATGGTCAACGACGTCACGCATGAATGGGGTTCTTGGTTCTCATAACCCCTATCTATGCTATCTTTTTGGTCCTTGTCAATGAAAGAGCAATATGCTTTTCACTTCTTCTGCACTTTGGTCACATCCACCCTCATCACTTGTCGATCAACTCAGCTCAACTCTCTTTTCAGACCATCAACATGACCTACCCTGTTCCCCCTAGTTTCTATGGACACCAATACACATGGAAACTATCGACTCGCCACAATTTATGTTCAGCATAAACCAATACTTGCTGAAGCATAAATAGACCTCAATTCATTTTTAGCATACATCCATCACGTATATGGGATATTGCTAGGGATGAAAAACCCCTCAACCAATGTTGCAGAATACACCATTTGGAAAAGGCTACAACATCTTTTTAACCAATTTCCATCCTTTTGACCCTTCCTCCCTTCTAGGGAGAACTACATCGGCCTGAGGCCCTATCACCAGGGCTATGTAGGCAGCACTCAGTTGACATGGGGTCTTCTGGGGTTAGCTCGGCCGCATCCTTGCATCCTTTCATCCATTCATCCATCCATCGACCACCAACCATTGGAGATCATGCCTATCTCCTCCGACCTCGACCACTTCCAAGACGTTGTTACCTTGGTTGTTTTTGCATGTATGCTACCTCATGACTGGTTAGCAGAATTGTGCACAGACCTTTTTGGACCCTCACAAGTATAGGATCGCAAGCTGGTTGATCCACACTACTTGTGACTTTTTCACGTTTCTAGGAGCACTTCCTGAGCCCGGGATACCTGGAACGCGACGACCCATTTGGAGCTTCAGCTTAGATTGAGTGACCCGATCAGCAGACGACTAAATGCTGGGGCCCGATTACTTCAATTTTGGCACTCCTCGACCCTTGACCTACGACACTTTGGCCTGACCATCTCGTGCAGTGGTATGCACGCAATCACGACCTTTGCAGCGTTCACCCTCACCCCTTTTTCATCTGCTCTTTGTCAAATCAGCACCCGATTCCCAGTTCCCTTCCCTCGACTCCTGCTTTGAGGGGGAATACTCGGGGCATTTCGCTTCCTATTTTTGTCTTGCAGTTCATTCAAACAACCAACAAGATGAAATTAACCTTATCCCTCACCTGGGGCACTCACTCCTATTTTTGTCTTGCAGTTCGTCCAGAACAACCAACAAGACAAAAAGGGGCAAATGTAGACACCAAAATCGTGTTGACTCCCCTGGTCATTCCCCGTCTTATTCTTCTTCGCCTATTGAACCCTTGCCGATCACTTGTTCCACCAACCTTGACCCTGGCAGCATGTAAAAATGAGCACAGAGCTAAAACTAGACTCTATCCCCATTATGCATCTGCCGACGTCGGTCTTTACCCGATCGATGTCGCCGACGTCGGTCACCTATCGGCCGACGTCGGCAATACTACCGACGTCGGTCACCTTCCCCTTGTCCGTTATCAGTTACCATTCGGTTTCCCGAAATGGTTGACGAACTGTCTCTGGAACCGTCCCCGTCCCCCGCCTTCATCAACCTCCGCCAGCCATTCGAGCCAGGACCCCGAACGCTATTCGAAACGCTGAGCAACCAACCTGCGAATTCCTCCATCAACACTACGACATCAACACTCTCGACATCAACACTCTCTGCATTCAATCCGACTCACACTATGGCTTTCATCGCATCTTCTGCCAGGTAAGTATTATTCCGTTTATTTCATTTCTTTCTTAGTTATTATTTATTAGTTCTGTTATCCCTGCCTCTGTCCCGACTCCCCCAGACTCTGTTCAGACCTCGTCCCGACCTTGCCCAGACCCTGTCCCGACTCTGTCCAAAACCCCCCAGACTCTCTCAGAACCTGTCCCGACTCTATCCAAAACCCTACCCTGACCTTATCAAACCCTGTCCCGACTCTCCCAGACCCTGTCCCGACTGTTCAAACCCCCCAGACTCTCCCTGAACCTGTCCCAACTCTCTCAGACCCTGTCCTGAACCTTTTCCCAGAACCTGCCCCTACCGACGCCGGTCACTACCCCGACCGACGACGGCACCTTAACCGACGTCGGCATATTCCTTAACCGACGCCGGCACCACAGAGACCGACGCCGGTGACTGTGCAGAACAGTGCCGCATATCAGGTACGCATCTTTTATTTTCTGTCATTTTATATTTCATTATCATCTACTTTCGTCCAATATTCTGCTCTTTTTTATCAGTGGGTTGATATCCTTCTAGGGAGTCTTCGTACTTCCGGGATCGGGCATTCGCCTGACAGCCCACCATATCTTTGACTAACGCTTTTCCGTGTTTTAGCTTTTTCTTCGCAGGTGTCATTCCTCCACAGAAAAAGAGGAGAATCTTTCAACGTCTGATTTCGGTGTGCACGACTTTATCAGGTACTTCTAGCCTTGACCATCTTTTAGTTTCTTATTTCTTCTTTGAATGTAGAAAGCAATTTTGCATTAGAAACAGTTAGGGTGACCATTGGTAGTTGGGCTGACCCAGTGGTCAGGGTGACCATCAATGGTTACTATGAGTTCTAGGTGTGTTCAAAATTCTGATTTGATGAGGTTAAAGAATGGAATTTTGAGAGATGGGTTTGGTCTAGGTTGATTTAAAAATAGAAACAAAGTAACTAATTTGATAAAAATAGATACATAGCTTGTTGATTTTTTATCTAAAGAATGGTTGAAGGATTTTTGGTGAAACTTAGAGAAATTCTAGCATAGTAACAATGCCTGGCTATTGGCCAATGAGTAGCAGCACTTTAGATCTTTGCCACACTTGTTGGGTCACTAGAAGAATACCTACAAAAGGGAAGTGTTGATGCAAGAGGCTCTGACTCTAGATGCAGATGGTTGATTGATTTTGGATGTGTCTCCATTTTACCTTCTCCTCATCTCTATTTATAAGAAGGAAGGAGAGGTGTAATAATATGTTAACAAGAGGCTCAACAAGTAGTTAAAATTTAGCTTTTATATGCATTAGTTCACACATGAATTAGATGAGTTAAATATAAAAAAGTAAGCTAAATTTGACTAGAGTTTAACTATTCAGGTGATGGAAACTTGATCATTGATGGTCAGGCCTAACCATTGATAGTTAGGATGACCATCAGTGGTTGAGGGTTAAAGGCTAGGTTTGGTCAAGATGGGTTAGTGAGCCAGTTAGCTAATCAGCTAACCTGACTTAGGATTTTGGCCAAAGGGTTGGGGGATGGTCCTTAGGGGATCCTAAGGTGGTTTAGGGGTATTTCAACATTTAGAACCATTGTGTGTAGTTTTCACATTTTACTTTTTTTTGTTATGTATTTTATATCAAGAAACTGCAAAACAAAAATAAATTTCAGGTTGAAGGTTTGGTTTCCCCAAGCATGGGATGAGGTGTTCCCCCCTCAAATTGGGAATTGATGAGGTGAAAAGAAATTATGTACAAGTTTGATAAGTGGTGAAGTTGGTGATGAAGTGGTTGGTAGGTTGGGTACTAAAGTGAAAACATGCACATGAAGTGTGACTAAGAGTGATAGCTAAAATCACATAATGATTAGGTTGTCATGGTTCATAAAAATAAGGTCGATACTAGAAGGATAAGTGATAATTGGAACATGTGATCATATTTGACAATTGGACTACACTCATAAATGTAAGTCTCTTAAATAAGGTTAGTGTATTCATAGGTATCCAAAGTAGGAAGTTTTCCCATGAAGACCCAAATTGGTTAGGTGTGTGCAAGGTAGCACAAGTTCAAAATGTTCAACTTGGCAATTAGTTGTTATGGTCAAAACAACTAAGGCAAGGTCATCACAAAATGTGCACAAGGTTTGAGATTAAATGGCCAAGTGAAAGGTTTTAACATGGGTTATAGTTTTGTTTGTTAGAGAAATTGAGCTCTAGTAGTGGGCACTTAGTGTGGGTATGTACTAAAAAGGTTTTTGTGAGAAGTTGGTGGGTATAGGAGAAAACCTAGAACTTTTGACCATCAATGATTGGGGTTGACCCTTGAGGTTGATTATCAGTAGTCACCTTAAACATCGATAGTTAGGTGTTAGCCTTAAAAGGGTGAGGTCAAAAAGACCATCATCGTCCCTTTTGTGCTCATTTGAGAATTTTGACTTAGGGTGATGGATGCTTGTCTTTTTGTGAGAAAGCAGGTACAAGTTGCTAATGTGTGATTGGTTGAGATTATTAAGTTATACTAGTGTTATTAGAAAGTTGAGTTGACTAAGGATGTAGTATAGATAAAAGAGGTCATGTGGCTAGGCTATGGGTCCTTGAGTTCCTCTTCGATGATGGTTAAAGAATGAGGTAGGTGGTGTATTGTGAATTGATAGGTTAGTTTCAAAGTTTGTTGGATTTGGTTTGTGTTTATGAGATTGTTGGGTGTGGTTGACTTAGGTTTAGGTTTTGATATATTTGTTTGGTTTTAAAGGTGAAATGGTAGTTTGTAGTTAGATTGGTAGGGGGTTGGGTGGGTAGGTTAAGGTAGATTAAATATTAGGTCAGTGTGTGTGAGTCATGGTGGCATTTAGGAGGGTAAGGTTGAGTTTTAATCATTGATAGTCAGTTTATAGTGACTATCAATGGTTGTGCCCAACCATCACCAGCCACTAACGACCATCAATAGTCTATTAGTGACCATCGTAGGTCACCATATAGTGATCATTTATATTTGATTATCTAACCATTGATGATCACCTTGACCATCTATAGTCAATAAGAGTTTGGAGAAGTTTTTTAAAATTTTATTGAATGTTGTAGGTTTGGTAGATAATAGTTTAAGATTAGGGATAGGTGTTTTTAGATAAAAGGTTGGTTGATGAGGTTTGAGACAAGATA
This sequence comes from Torreya grandis, assembly GCA_037957365.1. Classification (NCBI taxonomy): domain Eukaryota; kingdom Viridiplantae; phylum Streptophyta; class Pinopsida; order Cupressales; family Taxaceae; genus Torreya; species Torreya grandis. The sequence goes on from JARHVA010001653.1 coordinate 1,005,382, forward strand.
GGTTAAGGCTTTTGTGTTATAGATAAGTCATAGGTATAGGTCATGGTAGGCAAATGGAATGAGTTAAATGGATTAGAATAGGAGGTAGGTGTAAGAGATTTAAGTTCATAATCCAAAATAGTATAGATAACTAAGTATGTTTTCTATCTAACCTTGTAGGCATGGGAGAGGATTTAGACGATGGATATATTACCCCATATTTTGATGAGATTCATCAAGGTATAATTACTAATGACTAGGCACTCATGGAAGATATAGGCCTCAATGGTATGAAACATTAATAGCATGTAGCATGGGTTGCAACAATGTTAGTGGTACTCATAAAGAGATGGGATCCTACCACTAACACCTTTTTGATACATACAAGGGAGATGATCATCCTACCTGAGAACATCTATAGGATCATGTAACTACTCATATGGGGCGAGATGATCTAACACATTGAGAGGGAAGAGTAGGATGATCTTATGGAGATGACATGGATTTTGTGAGGTAGAACTCGAGAGGTTTTCATTACACACCACTCTACTAGAGGGACAAGGATGTGAGGAGGTTATTCATGATGATGATGATAGAAGTCACCTACTTTGCATTACCTAATTATAGTAGTAAGAGGTTCCCTTATTTGTTACTCAAGGTGCTGGTGGAGATGTTTTTGGGTTGCATAGTGTTTGAATGGGCACCTATGTTATTAGTTTACATTTATAATGAGATATGGTGATTTTGGGCTTTAATGTCAGCTTTGTTCTTCATTATTGGGCCTATGAGCACATCTAAGTGCTTTGACCAATAGGGCTTCCATAGGAGGGTTATGCTCAGATGGAGTTTAGATTAGGATTCATGAGGTAGAGAGATGATTATGCCCTCTTTGAACTAGGAGGGGTACATGACATAAAGTGGTTTAGAGGCTTGTTAGATGCCTTGGTTGTTGGTGATGTGATTTGGAGACCATATATCAAGTTTCCAAGATGGGCTCATTACAAGAGACATACTCTATCGTTGAAAAGCTACATGTGGGTATATGATAAATGAGAGGGTGAGATAGAGCTGATACCATTTAGTAGGGTAAAGAGGTAGTTCAACCTCATGTAGGATATACCTAAGGCATTTTTGTAGTATAGGAGGGAAGATGCATAGTTTTCATTCCCCACTCCATAGCCAGTGCATGATTTTAATGACCATAAGGAGCTACTAATGAGGATAGAGATATATGATGTAGGTATGTTAGATGGATACCCTACATGGTATCAAGCACTCTATGTTATAGTATATTTTGGGAGTGATGATGGTGGTTAACAAGCTACAGATGTTGACCCAATTGGTAGAGGTGGTTAGCAGGCTCAATTATAGGGTGTTGGTGGTCCAGATATATGGGTGGTGATGGCTGAGAGGGACTAGGAATGAGAAGCTTTGGACACATCATAGGCATCCATGGTAGTAGCATAGGGATATTTGGCCACCGTTATAGGTGAGAGAGATTAGGCTAGGTCTTAGCTAGCCTTGGTGATGTAGGAGAGAGAATCTATTTGATAGATAGGTGGTTGAGTACCAATAATGGTAACACTAATAAGGACTATCCTTATACAAAGATACATAGAAATTGTGGAGGAGTTATGGTACTATGAGGCCTTGGTCTTTAGGTGCTTACTAGATGAGCCTTGATGGGGTGAATACAAGGCTAAGATTATAGGTGGTGCTAGCATAATGCCACCAGGTTAGTGGACCATATCTACAAGTGCATAGGTAGGTACAATAGGATAGGCTCCAAAAGGTAGTGGTACAATATGATCATAGAATTATTATTAGACATTATACTTATTATGTATATGATTTTTGATACTGACCTATGAGCTGATATAATGAGATGTATATTTTTAGAGAGATATGTATATTGTGTATACACGATGATGATTATGTGATTATAGACTTATTTTGGTCACTAGTTAGCTGGCTCTAGTTGAAGAACTTCTTTATATTGTAAAAATAGTCGAAGGGAGTAGAATCCAAAATCTCTAGTGCCTTGAAGTGTGCCATTGGGCTACAGAGTCATGCTACCCAAAAAGAAAGGTGAAAAAAATGAAAATGAAAAGCACAAAATAGAACTAAAGACTATACAAATATACATATGATAAATGAACTTATCTAATGCCTCAAAATTTGAAGTGCTTCAGATGCCGCCCATTATGAGATAATGATAATGGCATCTCATCTTGATAAACTAGTAGGAAACCATTTTGTCCCCCAATCGGTGATGGGTGAATGGAACTCTCCACTAGGAATCACATTTTCTGTGCCTTTCCCTTGGTTTTCTTCTCTTGCCCCATAGCAAGACTTGACTTTTGGTCCAAAAACCATGAATCTTTACTCTCCTGGAAAAGAGTTCCTTTTCTTGATTTTGATGGGCAGCAGCATGGTGTAGCACCATAGTTTTTTATTCTGATAGCTCAATCCAACACATGTCTTAATTATCCCCCTCAGATATCTCAAATTCTTCTTCATTTGGAGGGGAGGGTTCTTCTGCACTTATGCTACACTCCACCAATTCTTTTACTATTTCATCCCTACTTGAAGACTCAAACAAAATTTGGGTTGCAAGGACCATCGTTTGGATCTCGACACATTTGACATGATCAACTATGTCAAATGGCTAGATTGGACTAGGCACAGGGGATGGGAGTTCTTCCTTTTGGTTTATGAGAGGGGTGGGAGGATTGGCCTGTGAATTTGAAGTAGAAGGTGTAGAAATTTTTGGGATACTTACTTTCTTAGAAATTACTGGGTCCTTTGGCTGGATAGGCAGAGTGATCCCACACTTAGCAATTGAAATGGCTAGATGAGGTTGCTCCTCTGCTTTCTCCTTATCAGCTGACTGAGCTGACTGATTCTTGGACTGGGTAACCATAGCATATGATCCCTTAGATGCTTCACCTTTACTTCTAGGTTCATCTTGATAGTTTAGGAAACCAATGTGGGATTTGCCAGTTGATTCTTCTTGATCCTCCATGAAGAGACCAGCATCATTTTCTTAATCAAACTCAGGTTGGAAAGAGAAATCATGTTCAATTTCCAAATATCCAAATGCTGAGTTGGTTGGAGGTGCTTCAAGGGTGAGGTTCCTCTATGGGGGAGGAAGATGATTTGGCTACCCTTGATTCTTAGCAGCATTGCCTTGGTACGCCTAATTCTGAAATGTCCTCCTTAGCATATCCTGATTAGGAAAAGCAAACATAACTTGGGCGATTTATCTTTTGAGGACCAGCAATTCATTTGTTAGCTTTTGCACCATTGGATTAGTGGTGGCTGAAGGGGATTATTCATAAGAAGGAGAATATTTACCTCTATTTAGATCTCTTCTTATCTTTCCAGCCAAGATAAGGTCATCTTCCACCTCAGTAGCCAAGTCTTGAGTAGTAGCAAGGTCTATGTGTCTGGCCCGTCTCAGCAAGAAACTCACTTTCAGCGGTTGTGAGTTGATGAAGAAGCATTTGAGGTTTTGAAGTATCAGTTGGGTGACCATGGGAATCTTGTGCCTTAGCTTGTCGAACTTGGCAATAAAATCCCTCATAGGCTCATGAGGCTCTTTCTTCATTTGAGTGCATTGGGACAGCAAGCATGTGCATCTTCTGTAGGCTTGAACCTAGCTTCAAATTTGTCTTTCAGAGTGTCCCAGTTAGTCATTGATCCAGCTTGTAGGTGGTGAAACCAATCTGTAGTAGTGCCTTGTAGTGTCTCCACAAATAGCCTAACCGCTATATCTTCAAATTCCACCCCTATTACATCACAGGCTATGCTAAAAGCTACAATGTGTTCATCAAGATGAACCTTCCCATCACCAATGAATTTGGGGAAATTTTTCCTTGAACTGCATGGAAGCTCATGTAGAGGTGGAGTCAAATTCAGTGGATCAAAAGAATTACCCTAGGGGCCTTGAGCCATGATTTGATTATGTAGAAGTGGGATCACAAATCTGGGTGGAGAATGGATAGGCAAAGCTCTGCTAGCAACAGAAAAAGAAGCTCTGCCTTGTGCTGGTGACCTGGTAGGGCTAAGAGGAAGACTCCTAGTTTGTTGAAGGTGAGGTTGTGGAGGAAACAACTCAAAATTACTCTTCTGTACCAACTCAAAAGTAGGGTCAACAACACTTTAAGATTTATAGCTTCTTGTATAATGTGGAGTTACCAAATTGTAGAACAAAAATGGAAAAGAGCAGGATTTGCTTTAGCTTGAAGCTTGAGGCTTCAAACTACATGTTCTTCCCAGTGGCTCTGGTTTTGTAGACCAGATAATATAATAGAGATGGAGGAAGCTGGTAAGGCTATAATGATAATGGGTAAGACATGGAACAAATTCACCAGAGTCTGTAATATAATGAATAAGGGAAGGAACTATTTCAATCTAAAACTTGAGGCTTTAGACTACATGTTCATCCCCAGTAGAGTCACCAAAAACTATTGCACAAAGCTGGGGGAAAAATAACAATGGGAAAGAACTGGAACTGCTCATTCTTTCCCCAGTAGAGTTGCCAAAAATTATTGGGTGAATATTTTGTCGACCAGCTAATTGGTGACCAAAATAGTTCCTATCACCATAGCATAGGGAGATGGGTCATCTAATGTTGCAAGTTTACCACATCCAAAGGGGACAAATCTCTCCTCTCATCAAGGGGAGGTTCCCTATTAAATATGCAAAGGCTATATACTATATATATAAGCAAAAATTAAGATACGGGGTTAGAATACATCATCCATCTCTCTTCTTTTAGAGATGATGCTCACAGACAGAGGAGAAATCTTGGGTGATTGGTGAAGGTACTTCTCTTCTTTTAGAATTAACATTCAGTCAAGAGCTAGATCCCTTCTTAGATAGTAGAAATCCTGGTGAAGCGACATAAGGCACTTCTCTTCTTTCAGAAGTGTTTGTTTTTACAGACAATAGGAATCTTTTTGGTAATAGGTGACAAAAGGGCACAGAGTAACCAGTAGCCTGAAATGTAGTGCAAAGTCTCCACCTCAACCGTCAAAGAGTGAAATACAAAGAAAAATGGGGGCACAAAGTCATCCCAAGGTCCTTTACATAGAAACATAAAAGAAAAACACACACTGAAGACAACTATGATAGCACAAAGTCTAAAAGTAGTTGGCTTCAAGACACCTTCCTTATCACCTCCACTAGTCCTACTTGTTAAATCAAATAAATAAGAATGCTTTTAGAAGACAGACATAAGAACAATCTCCTAAAGTAGCACAAGCTATAATAGCACAAAGTCTACAAGTAACTTGCTTTCTCATTCAATCAAAGAAATATGAATTACAATCTGAGCTCAAAGTCTCAGTATTGCCTTTCAATTTGGGTAGAGTTTCACTTATGGTAAGGGGAAGGTCTCCTTTGTAACAAATGAGAGATTATAATATATAGCACTCCAAGAAAGACTTGGGTGCTTGTTTTCATGAAAAAGGCCCATGCTGCAGTCAACATCTTCAATGCACCTTCAATTTTGTTTGGAGGGACCATGCTGGGAATAGTGTATTGCCATAACTATGGCGTGTCCATTCTTCTAACATCTCTTCTTTGGTATGGACTGTCTGGTCCTTTCTCTGATGTCTGTGTAGCTGTCCAATTTTCCATTACTTCATAGAATAAAAACAAGCTTGTGTCCTTGATTTGGTGTGCTCAGAAGTTTACTTGATCCACTATTTCACCTACTAGAAATAACTCTTTTGAAGATATTTCTTATCCTTTGGTCTCGCTCCTCTCTTCATTTCTTAAGCACTTCTTTGCTCTCTAGTTGAACCATCACTTTAATTGAACTTGCCTTTGGAATCATCCATGTTACTTCTTTGTCCTTTATATCCCTTCTTGTCCAAGTCTTTGGGGGGTCCTTTCTGCATCTTTGAAAAGTGGCAAGTTCCGTTGTTATGAAAGTCATTAGAAACTTATAGAAAATGGGGTCCACAACACGTTTTGCCTGAGCAACTCCAAAAGGGGAACACAGATGCAAACACTTGTCACATTCCAGTGAGTCATAATAGGACACATGATGTATTCTGCTTAACTTATAGAAGCTTTAGAAACCTTTGGGTGTCTTGCAAAAGATGACATGTGGTGGCTTTCACTCTGCTTTATAATGGACACATGGCGGCTTCCGCTACACTTTGTCTTTTTCCATCAGGCATTTTCTGCAGGCTTTTCTCTTTAGTCAGGATTTTCCTTTGCTTTTTTTGGGCTCTCTTCCTGGGTGAATTCCTTTGAACAAAATGTCTAAAGGAATTCATTTAGACAATTTGTCTAAAGGACTCTACTTTGCCTTTTGCTTTGTTCATTTTTCTGAAGGAGTTTACTTTATTCATTTTGGCTTGCAGCCCTCCGTAAGGGCACTTGACTTGATTCATGGCCCTCTTCAAGGGAATTTGTTCCTTTGGCCATGGGGCAGCCCCTTGAACTTGCCAATTAAACCAACTGATTGAACCATCTTTGGTTCAACAGTTCATGCCTCTATTTTTTTGATAAGTGTTTGAAGCTGTGGGACATTTGAACTTAGACGAAGCATTTGACCCGTTTAAAGCTTGCCACCGATATTGAACCTTGAACCCATTGAACTTTGAACCAAAGTGTTTCAAGGCTCAATGGTTCATTGGTTCATTTGATTAGAACATTACCGATGACCCTTTTTCTGTTGAACCAAAGCGTTGAACCTACCCCGAAAGTGTCCAAGTGCGAGAAACTAGTCCCTTTTGATTTAACTCGCCTGCAGAAGCCTTTGAACCCATTTAACTTGCTAATCTCTTTACTAAAAAATCTTGAATACTAAATAATTTGAAAGCTCAGAGAAAATTTTGAAAAGGAGAGTAACAAATTCGGATCGTATAGGGCCAAAATAGCTTCATATGTTGTCCCAAAACTGAGTGACATTTTTGGGAACCAACAATACTCATAATTTATAAATATGACCTTTGCATATGGATTTTAGTTCATGTTGATTATTTATGATATCGTGTTGATATGATTATGTTTATGAAATGTTGATGTGGACACACCTAACTCAGAATGTGATGATAGGTCTTTAATTTATGTTCATGATGATTTTTGATATGGATGGATGTTATGATGTGATTATGATGATAATTTGATGTTATTTATGATTATGATCATGTTTATGACATTTATGATTATGTTTCTTGATGATCATTACACATGGATGACTTTTTCTATGATGTTGACATGATGATATTGTTATGGATTTTGATGCTGAAATTTAATGAGTATATACTTCCTCATTTAGATTTAGACATGTGGTGAAAATGGTTTATTATGATTATGATCATTGATGATTTATGATATGATGTTGATATGATGATATTTTTATGGATTTTGATCATGATATTATGTGATGTGGTTATGATTATGGTCATTTTTTTAAAATTACATAAAGTAAGTTAAATAACCAAAGCAGATGTGAAAAAGAGAAGATAATCAAGAGGCAAACATCTAAGTTAATATATCAACTAGTATGAGATAATAAGGAGGCATGATGCTTCTTCTTTGGCAAGGACTATAACAAACCAAAGTTGGATTGGCTTAAGGAATATAAGCCCTTCAAATTCTTTGTATTAGCATTCATTAGTTGGTTAAAAATGTGTCTTAATCACATTATGTCAAGTAAGCTCAAAATCCATTTCTTATAGTGTATAAATGGGAGATAGATGAAGGTGGAACCTTCTTATGAGACTAGCATGCCTCTTTTAAAGGTTACCAAAAAGCCAATATAAACAAATCCATGTCATATGATGTGTAGACTGATTTATTTAAGAAGTCTACCTATGAAAGTTGATTACAAATTCTAAACTATTTTGATGTTGTTTGATTTTTATAATAGGTATTTTGTTATTTTGTTGTTGCTAGGGAGGGTTGGGGGAAGTTAATCGATATAGGAAGCTTTGAAGAAATTGCTATGCTTTTATAAATGATTTACTTAGCCATCCTTCAAGGGAGTGATCTAAGTTTTGTGTGTTTTGTTTAAAGCTTTGATAGTTATCCTTCAAGGGAGAAATCTACCTTATATTGAGAAATTGTGATATGTTTTGCTAATTGTCCTTCAAGGGAGTAGTCTTTGAATGCTAGAAAGTGACCTATGTGGGTTATTTTGATGTTTGCTTGTGATTTCATGGACTTGCTTATATAGGCTTAAAAGATCACCTTTTATGAAGGCAAAACTAAGAGAATAAGAAATTTTATTAGGTGTGAAAGAGGTTTAGGTGACAATTATCATAGGAATCCATACTAGAAAAGGGGTAAAAAGTACCATGAGAATCATGCCATGGGTAGCGCCATCATACCCATTTTTCAAGATTAGGCTTATGGTTGTGACGGATAATCACATGATTTAGTTTTAATCAATTATCCCTAAAATAAGGAGATGGATTGGGTTTAAAATAAAAGGATGAGCTTAATTTGGATAAAAGCTGAGTTTGTTCTTGTTTTAACAAAAGAAAGGACATAGATGTGAAGCATTAAGGGGCTCAAGTTCTGGGTTGCCTTCAAGAGAGGACAATTGATAAGCTCTTGATTCATACTTATGTGTTATGATATAGGTCCAAGCCAATTAAAAGCAAACTTACCTTGCTTAATTTTCTCCATATTAGTTACATGTTGATTTTCCTTTAGGACAAGGTCTCTAATATTGAATTCTTACACTTTAAGATGTTTTTTTATAATCACACTTGATGCATTCTTGATAAACATGAAGATGGGTGAGTATAGCTAAATGATGCTTGTCAAATAGCTTAAGTTAGACTAAACATTCTTAGCAATAATTGCCTTCAAAGATGAGATCTTGAAAGGATATATGAAGATAGGGAATTTGGACTTCGAGAGGCAAGACAACCTCTACTCCAAAAACCAAATAAAAAGGGGTAGCACCCATAAGGGTTCGAATACTACTACGATAGGCCCATAAGGCAAAGGGGATGTGTAAATACCAATCCCAACTAGATTCATTAACCATTTTAGTTAGCATGTTATTTGAGAGTTTTTTTATAGGCTTCTACCTATCCATTTACTTGAGGATAATAGGGCGAAGAGAAACTCAACTTGATACCAAATGCATTACAAAGACCTTAAACTTGTTAGTTTTTTAAATATTTTCCATTTTCAGTGATAATTTTATGAGGAACACTAAAATGATAGAAGATGTAATGGTTGATAAAGTCGATGATCTTTTCATCTTTTGTTGAGACAAGAGTAATAGCCTCTACCCATTTAGTAAAATATTTGGTCATAGTGATGATAGAATGGTGCCACTATGAAGAATGGGGGTTAATTTCACTAATAAAGTCTAGACCCCATTATGAGAAGGGCCAAAAATCTATGGATACATGAATATTATGGCTAGGTATATGATGTAAATTAGCATATTATTGACATTTAACACATGTTTTCACATAATCACAATAGTATTTCCAGTAATAGCCAAGGTAAAGTATGATTTTAGCGATGGATAGGCCACTAAAGTGTCCCCCATAGATCCCATCATGTATTTCCCTAATAACATGAGAGGCCTCATGACTACATAGGCAATAGAAAAGGAGACTATCAAAGATGCATTTATAAAGGATTCCCCTTAGTATGGTATAATGTGAGGTACTCTAGATAAATGCCCATCAATCATTTATATAAATACTAGAAGTAATGATTGAAAGTTTAAGATAGTCAAAAGTCTATTGATACCAAAGGTTGGGTTAGGTATCCTCCACATTAAAGATGGTGAGAGAGTCTAGTTTGACATAAGAAGGTTGGGTAATTTTTTGGATAATGATAGATATCTTAGAGTTAGAGGGTGTAGACAAGATCTGAGAGGTAGGGGAATCCATCATATCATCAAACTTATTTGTAGATCATGGGGTGGTTTAGATATGGTATTGTTTAAATGAGGCTAAGAATACATCTGATAATTATTTGTACTATTTCAAAATATCATTCTTACATTAGTAAGAGCCATTGATTTTACTGACCATAAGTTGGGAGTCACCACATATGTTGATCATTTTGACTCCCAAGGCTAACACAATTTGGAGGCCTATCACTAGGTCTTCATACTCAGCCATATTTTTAGTGCATTCAAAATCTAGCTTGAAGGATAAAGGAAGAGGTTCACCATAAATGTGGATAAGGATGATGCCAACTCACCTACCATGTTGGAACTTTGATCCATCTAAGAACATGGTCACTTGATAGGTGAAGTTTGCCTAAGATAGGGTCATAATGGACTCATCTAGGAACTAAAGAGGAGGAGGTTGATTATCTGCTAAGGGTGCCTCAGCCAATTAGTTGATAATGACTTACCCTTTAATTAACTTTTAATAAAGAAAATCAAGGTAAAACTTATCCAAGAGCATGGGCCACTTGGCCATACATTAGTTTTGGTATGGCTTGGAATGCATAATACTTGAGTGGGTTGATATTGGTTATGACATAGGTTTTATGGTTAAAAAGTTAGTGGTGAAGTTTGGTGGCCACAAAGACCAAAGTTAGGAAAATTTTATCAGTATGGGTGTACTGAATCTCATACTCTATAAACATGTGGATAATGTAGTAGATAGATTTCTCTTTATGATGTTCATCCTGATGAACAAGCATTAACCCTAAGGAGTGGTTAGTGGTAGAGATATAAAGGTAAAATAGTTAATCTTCCTTAGGAGGAGTGAGGATAGGAGGAGATAAAAATTACTTCATAAGTGAATAAAAGGCCTTTTGATAGTCATTGTTCCATTGAAAAGATACATCCTTCTTAAGAAGGTGATAGAAGGGTTGGCACTAATCTGAAAGTTGAGAAATAAAGTGATGAATGGATTGGAGCTTCTTTTGCAAGCTACAAAATTACTTGAGGTGGGTAGAAGGAGGCATGTAAAGGATTTCTTTGATTTTGTCTAAATCAAATTTGATTCCCTAAAGGAAGATGGTAAAGCTAAGGAGATTTCCTAACAAGACCCTAAGAATACACTTCTTGGGGTTAAGGAAACATGGTAATGGATGAGTCACTCAAAGATAATCTTAAGATTGGATAAATGGTCTTTACTATATTTGGATTTCCCAAGAAGGTCATCAATATAGTCTTCAACAACTTTGTGAATAAGGTCATGGAAGATGTAGGTCATATCACGTTGGTAGGTTACAACAACATTCTTCAGTCCAAAAGGCATGACTCTATAGTATAAAGTTCCCCATGGGGTGATGAAGGTAGTTTTGTGTTAATCTTTGAGGGCAATTAATATCTTACTATAACTCTAGAATCCATCCATCAGAGATAAAAATATTATGGTTAGTTGTAATGTTAACTAGGTGGTCAACACTTGATAAAGCAAAGTCATCATTTGGGAAAGCAAGGTTAAGGTCTGAAAATACACACAAATGTGAAGTCCCCTTGTGGTTTTGGTAATAGGTATGATTTTTGAGACCCATTGGGGGTAGTTAATGGGTTGAATGAAATTGATGGATAAGAGATGTTGAAGCTCTTCTTTGATGACAAAGGCTATGTAAGGGTGCATTCATTAAAGCTTTTGCCTAGTGGACTTGGCATCATGGTTGGTTACAATGTTGTGGGTAGTGATGGAGGGGTTGATTTTGGGCATGTCATTATAAGACCAAACAAATTCTATGTTATGGTCCTAAATGAAGGAAGGTAAGTCCCGAAGCTCCTCAAGATTTAGTGATTGGCCAATTTTGACAATGTGTGGGTTGTCTAGAGTGCCAAAGTTGATATCCATGGTGGATTAATTAAACATGTTCAAATTCTTAGGAGGAATGGATTTGTAGATATAAGAATATGATGCAACAAGATAGGTGAGAATGGAATCATCATCCTGACACTGAATGGTATTAATAGTAAGGGAGTCATTTTCTATAATCTTAAGATGGGTTAGAGGAATGGTTATGGTTGCCCCATCCTTTTGATAAGTTATGGGTTTGAGGTTGATCATGTTTTTGAAAAAAAAATTATGGGGGATGATGTCATAATCTCAGTTGTCGATGGTGGGTTGGATGGTGAGGATGGGATTTCCTCATCAAGGACAGTAGTGGGAGGTGGGTTGGTTTGGTGTTTAGGTGGTGTGAAATTGAGGCCATGCTTTTCATGAGTTTTTTAATTTTTTATTGGAATCAACTCATGTGGCCCATGTTCATATTGACCTAAACCAAATCCTTTCCAAACACACCTATAGACATATGTTTTGGCAAATTTTGGTTTATCTAGATAGGAAAAACTAGAGGTGAATGGTCAAGGTGAAAAAGAGGTGGTAGAAGTGTCAAGGGGTTTACCAAGTCCCCCATAGATATAATTGGTTTGACAAGTTGAGGGTTTGAAAGGAATAATGGTTTTTATATTAGGGTCATAACCAAGTTATTGGTCAAAATTCCCATACTCTTGGGGAGTAGGGAAAGTGTCAAGGGTCAAAAGGTAATACTCCCCCAACAAAAGATGTTGGAAAGTTGATTCCAAATGGTTCATTGTGGGGATTTAGGTGGAAAGGATGGAATAATTGGTGGATTATTCATTGGTATCAAAAGAAGGGGTTTTATCTTTTATTGGTTAAGGTTTTTTATATGAAGGAAGGAGAATGTTATTGGGTCGGTACATCATATTGCATGATGTGAAAGGAATCAAGTCAGCTTGTACGGTAACAACTTGACCTTCATGCTCAAATTTGATGCACCGATGTAGGGTGGATGGCACATAACCCATAGAAAAAATCCAAGGGCATCCCAAAAAGATGTTATATTATAACTCTCCTTCCACTACATAGAAGAGCTCAAGAAGCATGTAGGGACCAAGGCAAATTTGAAGGACAATAGTTCTTAAATTTTTGGCCATGGTATTATTGATTGATCAAAGTACTACTGATGTTTCCAATATAATTTTCTTGCATAATTTGATTTGCTTATAGGTGTGGGAGGAGATGATCTTGATACTAGCTCCTCCATCAATCATTACCCTCTTGATGTTGGTCTGGTTGATATAACTAGTAATGAATAGAAGAGGGTCTAGATCATCTAGATGGATAGAGGGTATTTTAAAATCCTTATAGGTAACAAGATTGGAAATGTAAATATCTCCAAAAAAGGATGCTAAAGGTTAAGGGTCTTCCATCCTAACCTCTATAGATTGTAACCCTTCTATCATTTCTTGGTGATGATTAGGTGAGGTATTGATTAGTTCATACAAACTCATCTTCACTAGCATTTGGTGAAGTTATTTTACAACTACTCATTGGATTGATTCATATATATTGGAATGAGAGGGTCCTAAGATGGACACTTTAGGATTGGTTGAAGGTATGGATGCTTGGTGTTGGTTGAGTGGTTTCTCACATGAGGAGTTGGGCTAGATGATTACTTTGATTCCTCTTCACTCAGAAGTGAGAATGGAGAAGTAAGTAGGTTTTAGTTGAGGGCTATTATTTCTTGGATTAGTGTCAAGCTCATGAGAGGCTCATTTGATAATAAGTCATCTTCATAATATAGTTGATGGGATGTCACTTGGAGAGCCTTATAGTTCTTCATGTCATGCCTAGGTGTCCTATTGTATGAACATACTAATTTTTCATTGTACTAAGATATTTTAGGAGTATGTGGGTCAAATGGTCTAATAGGTGCTAAGGTTAAGCAAGATGCTTGCAATAGTCTTTGTAGGATAGTTGAGTAAGACTCTGGTAATGGTGGAAAAGGTGTGGGGGCCTTAGTTTTGGGAGTTGAGGTAGAATCCCTTTTAGGAGTGGACTTGGTGGTAGAGTCTTTGGTTAAATGAGCATTCTTGGCAGATGATTTCAAATTTGGTAGGGCATTTGATATTTTGGGGCTAGAGGGTTTTAGGTTACACATTCAAGAGATAAGTGGTTTGTCTAGAGACAATTAAGAGATAAGAAGTATGTTCATGGGTAGCTTAGTGAAAATAAGTGTGGATGAAATTAAGAGTGATGGTGTAACTAAAAGTGGTGGTTGGGTTTTGATTGGGATGGTTGGTTTCCCAATTAGGGTAGAGGGGTGAGGTCCCAAAATAGAGGTTAAAGTGGAAAGGGGAGGTATCATTTTGGTTTTAGAGTTTTTAGGGGGTTTTACATTCTTGGTTGTCCTAGCTTGAGGTTTGTTTAATAGGTTTGGTGGGCTTAAATCAAACTTCACTAATGGATGAGTAATGTTATGAGTAGGTAATATTCCAAGGTTCTTGGTGGGTTTGGTTAGGATGGTAGGGGTGATTCGATGACTTTGGGTGAGTTTATTTCTAATGGTGTTGCTATAATTTAATGGGTAGAGGTGTCTGATGGTTAGGTTGTGGTGATAGTGGAAAGGGTGGGTTATTCTGATGGCGAAGGCTCTTGCTTGGTTCTATATAGGAGTCTAAGCTATTTTCAAAAGGTGGCCTAGTCTAGGTTAGGGTCAGATATGAATTTTAAGTTTTTAACTAGTCTAGAGAAGGGTTTATAGATGGGTCTAAATCTCCTAATAGTGGATTCAAAGGATAGACTTAGGGGTTAAGGGGGAGGAATGATTACCTCATACTTTTCTTAATTAAGAGGTTCTAATACCTAGGAAGGTAACTCCTCAGTGGTAGATGTAGGCAAAGTGGTTTCTTCTTTGGGAGTACTCATTAAAGGAAGAGTGGATTGTTGTATGATTAAGAAAAATGATAGAATGGGAAGGGTTTCCTCTTATGATGTGCATATCAAAGGAGATGTTGGTGACTCCACTACCTTAATAAGTGGAGTAGGGGAAGGGGTGATTGGTCGACGGTCTTCTTAGCATTAAGTTTACCAAGAACCATATTGACAATATCAGCTTTATGAGCGTGAGAAGATTCTACTTTACTTTCATTATTTTCACAAGGATCATGGTTGGGAAATGGTTGTCTAAATATATCAAGTGATTGATTTAGGGGTGCATTGGGGTTATCCAACATAAGTTCCCCATTGTCAATGAGAGTTTGGACAATGTTATTGAAGGTGTTATATTTACTAAAAACATGTCTAATGACTTGGTGTAAGGCACAAAATTTCCTTATACCATCTAGGTATAGGATGAGAAGAATCAAATTGTGAGAGGATCCTTCCTGAACAATTTATTAGGTAATTAAAAATACTCAAAATAAACTATGAAAATTAGCAACATATTAACTCAAATAAGTAGAATTGAATTGCAATGGCTAAATTATATAATTATTAACCTCTTTGAGGGAGTAACCTCCTTTGATAAATCTTAATACAATAAATTTTTGGATGCCTTGATTGACCTCAACACTTATTTATATACTAATTCTAATCTAAGTAACTATTACTTCTCAAATGTGAAATAAAGAAAAATGCTCATTAGATGACTTACAAAGCATATGCATTCATAGAAACTATTACACTAATAAAAATAAAATGAAGGAGTAGTATGGGTTCCTAACATCCCCTCTCTCTTAGAAAAAGCTTTGTCTTCAAAGCTTCAAATGTGGGAATTGGTATCGAATCTAAAATAGAGGTTCCTATTTGGCATCCTCTAGTTGCATTTTGTGCCACTAAATTAAACCCTATGTGATGGAGTGGGAGTGAAGTTGGTGTGTGTGCCTATCTAGGATTACCTTTGACTCAAGAAGAATGGATCCTTCATTATAAATTTTAGGTAAAATAATCTACACTTTGATGTTGGTGCTAAGAACTTTATTCAAACAAGAGACATGAAATATTGGGTGAACTCAAGAAGAAGGTGGGAGCTCCAACTTAAAGGCAATCAACCCAATCTTCTAGAGAAACTTATAGGGCCCATAGAACTTGGGAGCTAGCTTATGATTCACTTTGAGTTTTAAGGAGGATTGCTTGTATGGCTGTAGGAAAAGAAAAACCATATCACCTACTTGAAAAGTGTGCTCAAAATGGTGTTGATCAAGATATTAGTTCATTTGGTTTTGTACCATATGAAGATTAGCCCATAGAGTGTTGAGGATCTAATCTTAGGTTTAGATAATCATGTTGATCACTTGAAATGATCAACTACTGGGGGTGCATGGTCAAGGCATCCTCTAGTATAAGAGAGGTAGATGGAGGACTAATAGGAGAAGAAAGTTCTTCATCCTGTGATAGAAGAGGTTGGTCAGGGACAAGAGGCAAGAAAGTGTTGATTGTGTGAATATTATGGTCTTGGGGGTCATTGCTCATGGTTTGGACATTATTTTGAGTAGGTGGATGGTTTGAAAATGGTTTTTTGAAGATGTCAATGTGTTGGTTGGGAGGTACATTTGGGTTATCTAAAATAAGATCCCCCTTGTCGATCATGTCTTGGATGATGTTCTTGAAAGTTTGGCAATTGTTGATGTCATGGCCTTGGACGCGGTGAAAGTGACAGAAGTCGGCCTCCCTATACCATGTAGGGATGGATTTTGAAGGGTCAAATTGAGGTGGTAAGATTGGAGGGAGATTGAGGACCCCCTGTTTGACAAATTTTTCCAAAATGGAAGCGTATGATTCTCCAAGTGGAGTGTATGAACGTTGGATGCACAGTTGTTGGAATTATTTGGTGATGCTTGGAGATGTAGAAGGTTGAGAGTAATTAGTTGTCATCGAGGATGGTGATCTAATGACCACAGTGTTGGCCACTCCTTTGGGTTTTGATTTGGTAGAAGAAGAAGGTCTGGAAGAAGAAGGGTCATTGGTTTTTGCATTGGTATTACGCAATTTGACCTTATCCTCTTCAATGGCACGGAGTTCAAGCTTTTGAGCCATGGTGAAAGCTTCATCAAAAGTGCAGAATGTCTGAATCTGCAAGGTGGAAGAGATGTGCCTGGCACATGCTCGAGAAAAGAGCTCGATGAGCTCAGGTTGAGGTAAGGAGAAGGAGAGCTGGTTAATCAAGCCTCTCCAATGGGCAACAAAATCGACTATTGATTCATCGTCAAATTGCCTGATGGAGTAGAGGTTTGTGATTGAGACTTGTTTAGTGATGTTGATAGAAAAATGGTTGATAAATAATTGGGCAAGTTAAATGAATGAAAAGATAGAATGTCTGGCAAGAGATCTATACCAGTCAAGGGCAGGGCCAGAAAGGGACATAGGGAACGTGCATAAAAGTAACGCATCGTCATGCACTATAAGATAGCAGGCATGTCTGAATGCCTGTAGATGTTATTGCGGGTCCTCCTTACTCTGGAAGTGAGTAAATTTAGGAAGTTACCACTGGTTGGGGTATGGTTGAATAGGGACGGAGGGATGGATGGGCTCGTTGCAAATTTGCTCATATGAGAGAGCATTGCGTGAACCAGAGATAGAGGTCTCGAGACTGGACATTTTATCCATCAGCATTTTGATGATGTCTGCTAATGAATTGGTAGATGGAGCACCCCCTAAGTTGTAGGGTGCTTTAAAGGCATTGAGAGGGGCATACGACGTAGTCGGTTGCGCTTGTAAGGGTGCAACATATGTATAACTAGTCACAGGGACAGAAGTGGAGGTTAAAGGTGGTTGGGTTATGAAGGTAGAAGGCATAGGCTAACTAGATACTTCTAAAGGTGGTTGCATGACGACACTAGTAGAAAGGGAGGTAGACACTCCTACATTTATGGGCGCAAGAGTGTGAGGGGTCGAGACAATCAAGTTTTGGTATGATGTAGAACTTGCTTGAATTGCATGTGGTTGAGGGGGTAATGGAACCCCAATGGAGGTTGGTCTAAAAATAGATGTGGAGGTCAAACTTTGCATATTGGCTATGGTCAGGTTAATGGTTGAGGTAAAATTTTGGGTCATAAAAGGTTGGGTAGCGAATGGTGTCGATGTCACCGCCGCTTCACCCGAAAGGTCTCACGTTGGGTTTCTCGCGAGATAGTTTTGGAGGGCTTTAACATTGAGGTCCAAGAATATTTTGAAATCTTGGTCCCCTTCAGGGATGATGGGGGTCTGAGTCGGGGTCAGTTGTTGAGGTCTACCGATGTCAGTTAGTCTGTTGACGTCGGTCGGGGTAATGGCCAGCGTCAGTCAGGGCAGTAGTCTGTGGACAAGGTCTAGATGAGTTTTGGTCTGTGGACGGGTCTGTGGACAGGTCTGAGATAGAGTTTGGGCTTGGTTGAATGGTTTAGGGGTCTGGGTCTGAGAGTCTAGTTTTGGTTAATGGTCTATGGGTCTGTGCAGAGATAGAGGGGAGTCAAATGGATAGAATGTCAAATGGACAGAAGGGTAGAGGAGGCCAATAGGGAGATAGGGAAATAAATATTTGGGTCTGGTCTGGTCTAGGGATAGGAAGCACTGAATCTAGTTCATAATACTTAAAAGCAAATGACTAGAAAACATAATGAAAGTACAAATAGAATACTTACCTATGGCTGGCTGAAGGAGTGTTGCAGATTGGTGTACCTATTTTTGGTGCTACTGGTGTGAAAGCCCTGTTGCTGATGGAGTTGCTGAAGGCAGAATTCCTATTGCTGCACTTGAGGGAGAGAGTGAGAGGCTTGGTTTGAAGATTGGCAGAATAGCAGAGTAAAGGAATGGATTGATTCAGTCGGATGTAAAGATACCAGAGTCTGATGAAGAGTCGAGACAAAGAGCTGGATAATGGATACAAAAAGTCGTTAAGAAGGCCACCGACATTGGCAATATCACTGATGTCGGTCGACAGTTGACTGACGTCAGTGGCTGGAAAGTAGGAAAAAGGCTAAAAATAGCCTTTCGTCCATTTTCCCAACTGTCGAGTTAGCGAGTCTGAGGAAGAAACAGTCGAAGAGGATTAAAATGGGTGAGAGGTTAAAGGGGAGAAGTTGGAATGGGAGTCTAGGCATTAATATTGGCCATGTGGGGAATGAAGGGAATCTAAGAAGGGTATCCAAGGGTGGTGAGGTGGCAAGGAGAGGGAAAAGGGATTTTATTAATTTAAAATAAGATATTTATTTCAAATTAATAAAACATGGGCCAGGAGTGGTTAAGTGGACCAAAGGGGACTAGGAGGGAGAAAGGACCAAGGGGTAGACACGATTTTGGTGTCTACATTTGCCTCTTTTTACCTTGTTAGTTGTTCTGGATGAACTACAAGACAAAAACAGGAGTTGATTGCCCCAGGGGTGGGATAAGGTTGATTTCATCTTGTTGGTTGTTCAAGTGAACTACAAGATAAAAATAGGAGTGGTTAATTGCCCCGATTATGGATGAGGTATTCCCCCTCAAAGCAGGAGTCGAGGGAAGGGAACCTGGAATCGGGTGCTGATTTGATAAAGAGTGGATGAAGAAGAGTGAGGGTGAACGCTGCAAAAGTCGTGATTGCATGTATATCACTTCACAAGATGGTCAGGTCAAATTGTTACAGGTTGAGGGTCGAGGAGTGCCAAAATTGAAATAACTGGGCCCCAAAATTTAGTTGTCTGCTGATTGGGTTATTTAATCTAAGCTAAAGCTCTAAATGGTCATTGTGTTTCAGGTATCTCAGGCTCAAAAAGTGCTCCCAAAAACACGAAAATGTCACAAGTAGTGTGGATCAACCGACTTGCGATCCTATACTTGTGAAGGTCAAAAATAGTCTGCGCATAATGTTGCTAACCAGTCGTGAGGTAGCATACATGTAAAAAACAACTAAGGCAATGTGGCTTTGGAAGTGGTCAAGGTCGGAGGAGATAGGCATGATCTCCAATGGTCATTAGTCAAGGTGGATGGATGGATGAAAGGATGTGGCCGAGCTAACCTTAGAAGATGTTATGTGATCTGAGTGCTACCTACATAGCCCTTGTGTGAAGGGCCTCAGGCAAATGTAGTTCTCCCTAAAAGGGAGGAAGGGTCAAAGGGATGGAATTGGTCTTGGTCGAGGGCAAGGTCATGGTCAAAAGGAGGAAAGAAGGTTTGTCCATCATAGAGATGAACAAATGAGGGTGGTCGAGCTAACCCCAAAAGATGTCGTGTCATCTGAGTGCTGCCTACATAGCCCCAGTCTTAGGGCCTCAGACTAATGTAGTTTGAACTAGTTGAGAAGATTGATCAATGATTGGTTTGGTCATGTGTCGAAATGATGAGGAGAAAAAGATGTTACAGCCTTTTCCAAATGGTGTATTCTGCAACATTGGTTGAGGGGTCTTTCATCCCTAGCAATTGTCCATATTCGTGATGGATGTATGCTAAAGATGAATTGGGGTCTATTTATGCTTCAGCAAGTATTGATTTATGCTTAACATAAATTGGGTCAGGTTGATAGTTTCCATGTGTATTGGTGTCCATAAAAACAATGTGAATAGGCTATGGGAGTGGCCTGAAAAAAAGAGTTGAGTTGAGTTGATTAGGTTTGACAAGTGATGAAGTTGAATGTGACCAAAGTGTAGAAAAAGTGAAAGGTATATTGCTCTTTCATTAACAAGGAATAAAATGATGGCATGGATAGGGGTTTTTAGAACTAAAGTGCCATTCATGCATTGCGTTGTTGACCAGTGGTTGCATGAGAGAAGTAATAAAATTACTTGACGTTAAGTGAGCTCGAAGTCCCTTGAGTATGTTGGGGTGATAGGATGAATTATGTGATATGAGAGGATGGGGTAACCCTTTTTGGTGGCAAGAATAATCTTGCCCCTTTTATAGGTGACCTAAGAACGACTATAGGCAGGTCCATGACTTTATAGCTTGTCAGTCTTTTTTTTTTTTTTTGGCGCAAACTGATCGATGCAGGAAGTCTGCATTGGGATGTTGTTTTGCTTGTGGTCATATATGTGAAGCTGATTGATGCGAGAAGCTTCAAAAAGAGAGTGCTGTCTGTAGCAATATTCAGTCATAGCCATCCTTTGAGGGAGTGGTCTATACTTTGCTTTATATGTTTTTGATGTGACTTTGGCCTAGCTGTCCTTCAAGGGAGCAGTCTAGTAAATACAGCAATTATGTAGTTGTCCTTCAAGGGAGCAGTCTACATTTAGAGTTTATGACCTTAGATATGATAGGTATTGAAATTTTTGATATATGTTGACTGAAGTTTTTAGCCATGGACGAGCCTCTAGAAGTTTAAGGGTTCCCTTTTATTAGGACAAAGCATTACTACTTGACAAAAAGGGTTGACTAGTGTTGGGAAGCAGAGTTGAAAGGAATAGGAATGACAATGATAGGGTTGCTCAAAAGATGAGCTCAAGTAAAACATCAAGTGATTGAGTACTCGACTAACAGTAGAATGGTCGAAGATGCAAGGCATAAAAGGGCTCAGGTTCTGATAATTCCCTAAGCCATGCTTGTGCATTATGATAAAGTCCGAGTCAATTAGGAGCAAACTTGCCCTATTTGCCTCTTTCAGATTGGTCAGGTGTTGATTGATGGATGTGAAATTAGTTGATATGGTCGCTGATTGGTCAAGACTGGTTGAATGTTTGGTCGAGGGTTAAATTCTCCCAGTGGGTAAGGAGAATGTTTAACAGATTGGTCAAGGTCGGTTGAGGTTTAGTGGTCAGATTGATTGTGTTGATGTCGAATAAGGGGGGTAAAGGCAGCAAAGGGACTAAGGCCTAGCGTGGAGATCCTAATTTAGGTGATGAAGTTGGAAAAGCATGGGTCGGTGTTGATGATTTGTCGAAGAGGTGGTCAAGAGGGTCCTTGATGAGAAGGGAATCCTTTTTTCAGTGTTGACGAATGATAGCTTTGAGAGCGCAACAATGCTCAATGTCATGTCTCGGAGTGTGATGATAATGATAGAATTTAGAGTTCTCGAACCAAGATGGCCTTGATTTGAGAGTTGATGAGTGGGGTGGTGTTGAAGGCTTATTGATAATGTGGTCGAGAAGAAAGGTGTCATTCCTCAAACATTGGCGAATGGCAACCTTGAGGGCACAAAAAAGCTCAGTGTCGTGCCCAGGCATGTGATGATATGCACAAATCTGAGTGTCATCGAACCAGGGGGTTTAGGTCTGAAAGATTGATATGGTTTAAGAGGTGGGAGATTGATGTGAGAGGACTGCAACAATTGTCGTAACAGTAAGGCATAAGAACCTGCTAACGGGTCTGGATGTTTTGTTACAGTGGGGGTTGATGACTTTGGTTTAAGAGGCATAAGAGGCATAGGTCAATGGTTTGGAGGAGATATATGTCTGAGGGGTTGAGGGAGTAATGGAGGCGACTTGCCTCTGTGAAGTATGGGAGTAGGAAAAACTCCTATTAAAGTGGACGAATGCGGGCCCAAGATTAAAGGTAATGAGGAAGGTGGGGGAGGAGTTCTCCGATGTGGTCTAGTGGCCTTCTTTGGTTTGGGTTGAGGGCCACCTTTGTGTGAGGTGAGGTTAGATGTGGGTTTGAGTTCAGATATGGACGGAGGTGAGTGATATGTAGCAATCTCAGGCAAAAGGCAAGAGGAAACCGTGACTGGGTCTTCCTCGATCAAAATGGGTGAAGAGACTGGTTCTTCTCCTGGTGGAAAAGAAATAAGAGAGTGCGGCTCCTCAAGAGGGTAGAAGGCAGGGATGATGGTGCCTTCTATTTGTGCTTGAGGAGTAGGCAAGGTAGGGTCTTCGAATGAAAGTAGGGCTAATGGTATTGGCATGGTCAAGGCGTCCTCCAGTATAAGAGAGGTAGATGGAGGACTAATAGGAGAAGAAAGTTCTTCATCCTATGATGGAAGAGGTTGGTCAGGGACAAGAGGCAAGATAGTGTTGATTGTGTGAATATTATGGTCTTGGGGGTCATTGATCGTGGTTTGGACATTATTTTGAGTAGGTGGATGGTTTGGAAATGGTTGTTTGAATATGTTGATGTGTGTGGTTGGGAGGTGCATTCAGGTTATCTAAAATAAGATCCCCCTTGTCGATCATGTCTTGGATGATGTTCTTGAAAGTTTGGCAATTATCGATGTCATGGCCATGGACGCGGTGAAAGTGACAGAAGTCGGCCTCCCTATACCATGTAGGGATGGCTTTTGAAGGGTCAAATTGAGGTGGTCAGATTGGAGGGAGATTAAGGACCCCTTGCTTGAAAAAATTTTCCAAAATGGAAGCGTATGATTCTCCAAGTGGAATGTATGAACGCTGGATGCACCGTTGTTGGAATTGTTTGGTGATGCTTGGAGATGTAGAAGGTTGAGATTAATTAGTTGTCGTCAAGGATGGTGATCTAATGACCATAGTGTTGGCCACTCCTTTGGGTTTGGAGTTGGCAGAAGAAGAAGGTCTGGAAGAAGAAGGGTCATTGGTTTTTGCGTTAGTATTACGTAATTTGACCTTATCCTCTTCAATGGTGTGGAGTTCAAGCTTTCGAGCCATGGTGAAAGCTTCATCGAAAGTGTGGAATGTCTGAATCTTCAAGGTAAAAGAGATGTGCCTATCACATGCTCGAGAAAAGAGCTCGATGAGCTCAGGTTGAGGCAAGGAAAAAGAGAGCTGGTTAATCAAGCCTCTCCAATGGGTGACAAAATTGACTATTGATTTGTCATCAAATTGCCTGATGGAGTAGAGGTCTGTGATTGAGACTTGTTTGGTGATGTTGATATAAAAATGGTCAAGAAATAATTGGGCAAGTTGAATGAATGAAAAGATAAAATGTCTGGCAAGAGAGCTATACCAATCAAGGGCAGGGCCAGAAAGAGACATAGGGAACGTGTGTAAAAGTAACGCATCGTCATGTGCTATAAGATAGCAGGCATATCTGAATGCCTATAGATGTTGTTGCAGGTCCTCCTTACTCTGGAAGCGAGTAAATTTAGGAAGTTCCCACTGGTTGGGGTATGGTCGAATAGGGATGGAGGGATGGATGGGCTCATTGCAAATTTGCTCATATGAGAGAGCATTACGTGAACCAGAGATAGAGGTCTTGAGACTGGACATTTTATCCATCAGTATTTTGATGATGTCTATTGACAAATTGGTGGATGGAGTGCCCCCTAAGTTGTAGGGTGCTTGAAAGGCATTAAGAGGGGCATATGACGTAGTCAGTTGCGCTTGTAAGGGCGCAACATATGTATAACTAGTCGCAGGGATAGAAGTGGAGGTCAAAGGTGGTTGGGTTATGAAGGTAGAAGGCATAGGCTGACTAGATACTGCCAAAGGTAGTTTTGTGATGGTACTGGTAGAAAGGGAGGTAGACACTCCTACATTTATGGGCACAAGAGTGTGAGGGGTCGAGACAATCAAGTTATGGTATGATGTAGAACTTGGTTGAATTGCATGTGGTTGAGGGGGTAATGGAACCCTGATGGAGGTTGGTCTAAAAATAGATGTGGAGGCCAAACTTTGCATATTGGCCATGGTCTAGTTAATGGTTGAGGTAAA
This sequence comes from Torreya grandis, assembly GCA_037957365.1. Lineage (NCBI taxonomy): Eukaryota > Viridiplantae > Streptophyta > Pinopsida > Cupressales > Taxaceae > Torreya > Torreya grandis. The sequence goes on from JARHVA010001653.1 coordinate 1,029,596, forward strand.
AGGCTGGGTCATAAAAGGTTGGGTAGCGAATGGTGTCGATGTCACCGCCGCTTCACCCGAAAAGTCTCGCATTGGGTTTCTCACGAGATAGTTTTGGAGGGCTTTGACATTGAGGTCCAAGAATCTTTCAAAATCTTGATCCCCTTCAGGGATGATGGGGGTCTGAGTTGGGGTCATTTGTTGAGGTCTGTCGACGTCGGTTAGTCTACCTACATCGGTTGGAGCAGTGGCTGGCATCGGTCAGGGCAGTAGTCTGTGGACAAAGTTTGGATGAGTTTTGGTCTATGGACGGGTCTGTGGATGGGTCTGAGACAGAGTTTGGCCCTGGTTGAATGGTTTGGGGGTCTAGGTCTGAGAGTCTAGTTTTGGTTAATGGTCGGTGGGTCTGTGCAAAGATACAGGGGAGTCAAATAGATAGAATGTCAAATGGACAGAAGGGTAGAGGAGGCTAATAGGGAGACAGGGAAATAAGGATTCGGGTCTGGTCTGGTCTGGGGATAGGAAGCGTTGAATCTAGTTCATAATACTTAGAAGCAAATGACTAGAAAATACAATGAAAGTACAAATAGAATACTTACCTATGGCCAGCTGAAGGAGTGTTGTAGACTGGTGTACCTGTTGTTGGTGCTGCTGGTGTGAAAGCCCTATTGTTGATGGTGTTGCTGAAGGCAAAATTCCTATTGTTGTACCTAAGGGAGAGAGTGAGAGGCTTGGTTTGAAGATTGGCAGAGTAGCAGAGTAAAGGAATGGATTGATTCAGTCGGATGCAAAGATACTAGAGTTTGATGAAGAGTTGAGATGAAGAGCTAGATAACGGATGAAAAAAGCTGTTAAGAAGGTCGTCGACGCCGGTAATATCACCGATGTCAGTCGACAGTTGACCAATGTCAGCAGCTGGAAAGCAGGAAAAAGGCTAAAAATAGCCTTTCATCCATTTTCCCAACTACCGGGTCAGCGAGTCTGAGGAAGAAACGGTCGAAGAGGATTAAAATGGGCGAGAGGTTAAAGGGGAGAAGTTGGAATGGGAGTCTAGGCATTAACATTGGCCATGTGGGGAATGAAGGGAATCCAAGAAGGGTATCCAAGGGTGGTGAGGTGGCAGGGAGAGGGAAAAGGGATTTTATTAATTTAAAATAGGATATTTATTTCAAATTAATAAAACATGGGCTAGGAGTGGTTAAGTGGACCAAAGGGGACTAGGAGGGAGAAAGGACCAAGGGGTAGACACGATTTTGGTGTCTACATTTGCCCTTTTTTGTCTTGTTGGTTGTTCTGGATGAACTACAAGACAAAAAAAGGAGTTGATTGCCCCAGGGGTGGGATAAGGTTGATTTTGTCTTGTTGGTTGTTCAAGTGAACTAAAAGACAAAAATAGGAGTGATTAATTGCCCCGATTATGGATGAGGTATTCCCCCTCAAAGCAGGAGTTGAGGGAAGGGAACCTGGAATCGGGTGCTGATTTGACAAAGAGTGGATGAAGAAGAGTGAGGGTGAATGCTGCAAAAGTTGTGATTGCGTGTATACCACTTCACAGGATGGTCAAGTCAAATTGTCGCAGGTCGAGGGTTGAGGAGTGCCAAAATTGAAATAACCAAGCCCCAACATTTAGTCGTCTATTGATTGGGTTATTCAATTTAAGCTAAAGCTCCAAATGGTCATCATGTTTCAGGTATCTCGGGCTCAGGAAGTGCTCCCAGAAACATGAAAATGTCACAAGTAGTGCGAATCAATTGGCTTGCAATCCTATACTTGTGAAAGTCAAAAATAGTTTGCAAACAATGTTGCTAACCAGTCGTGAGGTAGCATACATGCAAAAAAACAACCAAGGCAACGTGGCTTTGGAAGTGGTCAAGGTCAAGGGAGATAGGCATGATCTCCAATGGTCATTATTCGAAGTGGATGGATAGACGAAAGGATGTGGCCAAGCTAAACTCAGAAGACGTTATGTGATCTGAGTGCTACCTACATAGCCCTTGTGTGAAGGGCCTCAGGCCAATGTAGTTCTCCCTAAAAGGGAGGAAGGGTCAAAGGGATGGAATTGGTCTTGGTCGAGGGCAAGGTCATGGTCAAAAGGAGGAAAGAAGGTTTGTCCATCAAAGAGATGAACAAATGAGGGTGGTCGAGCTAACCCCAAAAGATGTCGTGTCATCTGAGTGCTGCCTACATAGCCCTAGTCTTAGGGCCTCAGACCAATGTAGTTTGAACTAGTTGAGAAGATTGGTCGATGATTGGTTTGGTCATGTGTCGAAATGATGAGGAGAAAAAGATGTTACAGCCTTTTCCAAATGGTGTATTTTGCAACATTTATTGAGGGGTCTTTCATCCCTAGCAATTGTCCATATTCGTGATGGATGTATGCTAAAGATGAATTGGGGTCTATTTATGCTTCAGCAAGTATTGGTTTATGCTTAACATAAATTGGGTGAGGTCGATAGTTTCCATGTGTATTGGTGTCCATAGAAACTATGTGAATAGGCTATGGGAGTGGCCTGAAAAAAAGAGTTGAGTTGAGTTGATTAGGTTTGACAAGTGATGAAGTTGAATGTGACCAAAGTGTACAAAAAGTGAAAGGCATATTGCTCTTTCATTAATAAGGACTAAAATGATGGCATGGATAGGGGTTGTTAGAACTAAAGCCCCATTCATGCATTGCGTCGTTGACTAGTGGTTGTGCGAGAGAAGTAATCGAATTACTTGACGTTAAGTGAGCTCGAAGTCCCTTGAGTATGTTGGGGTGATAGGATGAATTATGTGATATGAGAGGATGGGGTAACCCTTTTTGGTGGCCGGAATAACCTTGCCCCTTTTATAGGTGACCTAAGAATGACTATAGGCAGGTCCATGACTTTATAGCTTGTCAGTCATTTTTTTTTTTTTTGGGCGCAAACTGATCGATGCGGGAAGTCTGCATTGGGATGTTGTTTTGCTTGTGGTCATATATGTGAAGCTGATCGATGCGAGAAGCTTCAAAAAGAGAGTGATGTCTGTAGAAATATTTAGTCATAGCCATCCTTTGAGGGAGTGGTCTATACTTTGCTTTATATGTTTTTGATGTGACTTTGGCCTAGCTGTCCTTCAAGGGAGTAGTCTAGTAAATACAACAATTATGTAGCTGTCCTTCAAGGGAGCAGTCTACATTTAGAGTTTATGACCTTTGATATGATAGGTATTGAAATTTTTGATATATGTTGACTGAAGTTTTTAGCCATGGATGAGCCTCTAGAAGTTTAAGGGTTCCCTTTTATTAGGACAAAGCATTACTACTTGACAAAAAGGGTTGACTAGTGTTGGGAAGCAGAGTTGAAAGGAATAGGAATGACAATGACAGGGTTGCTCAAAGGACGAGCTCAAGTAAAATGTCAAGTGATCGAGTACTCGACTAATAGTAGAATGGTCAAAGATGCAAGGTATAAAAGGGCTCAAGTTCTAATAAGTCCTTGAGCCATGCTTGCGTGTTATGATAAAGTCTGAGTCAATTAGGAGCAAACTTGCCCCATTTTCCTCTTTCAAATTGGTCAGGTGTTGATTGATGGATGTGAAATTGGTTGATATGGTCGCTGATTGGTCGAGACTAGTTGAATGTTTGGTCGAGGGTCGAATTCCCCCAGTAGGTAAGGAGAATGTTTAACAGATTGGTCAAGGTCAATTGAGGTTTAGTGGTCATATTGATTGTGTTGATATCAAATAAGGGGGGTAAATGGGGCAAAGGGACCAAGGCCTGGCGTGGAGATCCTGATTTAGGTGATGAAGTTGGAGAAGCATTGGTCAGTGTTGATGATTTGTCAAAGAGGTGGTCAAGAGGGTCCTTGATGAGAAGGGAATCCTTTTTTTGGTGTTGACAAATGACAGCTTTGAGAATGCAACAATGCTCAGTGTCATGTCCTAGAGTGTGATGATAATGATAGAATTTAGAGTTGTCGAACCAAGATGGCCTTGATCTGAGAGTTGATGAGTGGGGTGGTGTTGAAGGCTTGTTGATAATGTGGTTGAGAAGAAAGGTGTCATTCCCCAGACATTGGCAAATGGAAACCTTGAGGGCACAACAATGCTCAGTGTCGTGCCCAAGCATGCGATGATACGCACAAATCTGAGTGTCATCGAACCAGCGGGGTTTAGGTCTGAAAGATTGATATGGTTTAAGAGGTGGGAGATTGATGTGAGAGGACTACAACAATTGCCATAATAGCAAGGCATAAGAACCTGCTAACGGGTCTGGATATTTTGTTACAGTGGGGGTTGATGACTTTGGTTTGAGAGGTGTAAGAGGCATAGGTCGATGGTTTGGAGGAGATATATGTCTGAGGGGTTGAGGGAGTAATGGAGGTGACTTGCCTCTGTGAAGTATGGGAGTAGGAAGAACTCTTATTAAAGTGGACGGATGCGGGCCCAAGATTGAAGGTAATGAGGAAGGTGGGGGAGGAGTTCTCCGATGTGGTCTAGTGGCCTTCTTTGGTTTGGGTTGAGGGCCACCTTTGTGTGAGGCGAGGTTAGATGCAGGTTTGAGTTCAGATATAGATGGAGGTGAGTGAGATGTAGCAATCTCAGGCAAAAGGCAATAGGAAACCGTGATTGGGTCTTCCTCGGTCGAAATGGCTGAAGAGACTGGTTCTCCTGGTGGAGAAGAAATAAGAGAGTGTAGCTCCTCAAGACGATAGAAGGCAGGGATGATGGTGCCTTCTATTTGTGCTTGAGGAGTAGGTAAGGTAGGGTCTTCGGATGAAAGTAGGGCTAATGGCGTTGGCATGGTCAAGGCATCCTCTAGTATAAGAGAGGTAGATGGAGGACTAATAGGAGAAGAAAGTTCTTCATCCTGTGATGGAAGAGGTTGGTCAGGGACAAGAGGCAAGATAGTGTTGATTGTGTGAATAATATGATCTTAGGGGTCATTGATCATGGTTTGGACATTATTTTGAGTAGGTGGATGGTTTGGAAATGGTTGTTTGAAGATGTTGATGTGTTGGTTGGGAGGTGCATTCGGGTTATCTAAAATAAGATCCCCCTTATCGATCATGTCTTGGATGATGTTCTTGAAAGTTTGGCAATTATCGATGTCATGGCCATGGACACGGTGAAAGTGACAGAAGTCAGCCTCCCTATACCATGTAGGGATGGCTTTTGAAGGGTCAAATTGAGGTGGTCAGATTGGAGGGAGATTGAGGACCCCCTGCTTGACAATTTTTTCCAAAACGGAAGCGTATGATTCTCTAAGTGCAGTGTATGAACGCTGGATGCACCATTGTTGGAATTATTTGGTGATGCTTGGAGATGTAGAAGGTTGAGAGTAATTAGTTGTCATCGAGGATGGTGATGTAATGACCATAGTATTGGCCACTCCTTTTGGTTTGGAGTTGGCAGAAGAAGAAGGTCTGGAAGAAGAAGGGTCACTGGTTTTTGCGTTGGTATTACGCAATTTAACCTTATCCTCTTCAATGGCACGGAGTTCAAGCTTTCGAGCCATGGTGAAAGCTTCATCAAAAGTGTAGAATGTCTAAATCTGCAAGGTAGAAGAGATGTGCCTGACACATGCTCGAGAAAAGAGCTCGATGAGCTCAGGTTGAGGCAAGGAGAAGGAGAGCTGGTTAATCAAGCCTCTCCAACGGGTGACAAAATCGACTATTGATTCATCGTCAAATTGCCTGATGGAGTAGAGGTCTGTGATTGAGACTTGTTTGGTGATGTTGATAGAAAAATGGTCGGGAAATAATTGGGCAAGTTGAATGAATGAAACAATAGAATGTCTGGTAAGAGAGCTATACCAGTCAAGGGCAAGGCCAAAAAGGGACATAGGGAACGTGCGTAAAAGTAATGCATTATCATGCGCTATAAGATAGTAGGCATGTTTGAATTCCCATAGATGTTGTTGCAGGTCCTCTTTACTCTAGAAGCAAGTAAATTTAATAATTTCCCACTGGTTGGTGTATGGTCGAATAGGGATGGAGGGATGGATGGGCTCGTTGCAAATTTGCTCATATGAGAGAGCATTGCGTGAACCAGAGATAGAGGTCTCGAGACTGGACATTTTATCCATCAGCATTTTGATGATGTCTACTGATGGATTGGTGGATGGAGCACCCCCTATGTTGTAGGGCACTTGAAAGGCATTGAGAGGGGCATACGACGTAGTCGATTGCGCTTGTAAGGGTGCAACATATTTATAACTAGTCGTAGGGACAGAAGTGGAGGTCAAAGGTGGTTGGGTTATGAAGGTAGAAGGCATAGGCTAACTAGATACTACCAAAGGTGGTTTCATGATGGAACTGGTAGAAAGGGAGGTAGACACTCCTACATTTATGGGCGCAAGAGTGTGAGGGGTCGAGACAATGAAGTTCTGGTATGATGTAGAACTTTGTTGAATTGCATGTGGTTGAGGGGGTAATGAAACCCCGATGGAAGTTTGTCTAAAAATAGATGTGGAGGCCAAACTTTGCGTATTGGCCATGGTCAATTTAATGGTTGAGGCAAAAGGCTGGGTCATAAAAGGTTGGGTAGCGAATGGTGTCGATGTCACTGCCGCTTCACCCAAAAGGTCTCGCGTTGGGTTTCTCGTGAGATAGTTTTGGAGGGCTTTAACATTGAGGTCCAAGAATATTTAAAAATCTTGGTCCCCTTTAGGGATGATGGGGGTCTGAGTCGGGGTCGGTTATTGAGGTTTGCCGATGTCAGTTAGTCTGCCAACGTCAGTTGGGGCAGTGGCCGGCGTCGGTCGGGGCAGTAGTCTGTGGACAAGGTCTAGATGAGTTTTGGTCTGTGGATAGGTCTGTGGATAGGTCTAAGACAGAGTTTGGGCCTGGTTGAATGGTTTGGGGGTCTGGGTTTGAGAGTCTAGTTTTGGTTAATGGTTTGTGGGTCTGTGCAGAGATACAAGGGAGTCAAATGGATAGAATGTCAAATGGACAGAAGGGTAGAGGAGGCCAATAAGGAGATAGGGAAATAAGGATTCGAGTCTGGTTTGGTTTGGGGATAAGAAGTGCTGAATCTAGTTCATAATACTTAGAAGTAAATGACTAGAAAACATAATGAAGGTACAAACAAAATACTTACCTGTGGCTGGCTGAAGGAGTGTTACAGATTGGTGTACCTGTTGTTGGTGCTGCTGGTGTGAAAGCCCTAATGCTGATGGAGTTGCTAAAGGCAAAATTCCTATTGCTGCACCTGAGGGAGAGAGTGAGAGGCTTGGTTTGAAGATTGGTAGAGTAGCGAAGTAAAGGAACCGATTGATTTAGTCGGATGCAAAGATACCAGAGTCTGATGAAGAGCTGAGATGAAGAGCTAGATAACGGATGCAAAAAGCCGTTAAGAAGGCCACTGATGCCGGCAATATCGCTGACGTCGATTGATAGTTGACCGACGTCGGTGGCTAGAAAGTAGGAAAAATGCTAAAAATAGCCTTTCGTCCATTTTCCCAACTGTCGGGTCAGTGAGTCTGAGGAAGAAACAGTCGAAGAGGATTAAAATGGGCGAGAGGTTAAAGGGGAGAAGTTGGAATGGGAGTCTAGGCATTAATATTGGCCATGTGGGGAATGAAAGGAATCCAAGAAGGGTATCCAAGGGTGGTGAGGTGGCAAGGAGAGGGAAAAGGGATTTTATTAATTTAAAATAGGATATTTATTTCAAATTAATAAAACATGGGCTAGGAGTGGTTAAGTGGACCAAAGGGGACTAGGAGGGAGAAAGGACCAAGGGGTAGACACGATTTCGGTGTCTACAAGTATTTCATATATTGGTATATGGACATGGGTGGTTAGGATGATGCCACATATGAGTATATGGAGATATGTGGTTGGGTGGAAGGTAGAGGTGCATACCCTTGTGGGTTAAGGGCATAGATTTGATTTGGTGAAATGGATACCTATTGAGATATTAATGCAGGTTGGATAGGAGGTATGGTTGGGTTAGTAGATAGAGGGTAGGTGGTGACTTTGGTATTGATGGGTGGAAGGGTAGAAGGTATGTGAACCACCAAACTCTAAAATGGAGTGGAGGTAGATAGGTTAGAAATGGGAGGAAAGGTGGTGGTAGTAATAGAGGGTACTCCTATAATAAGGGAAGTACTAGTGCCCAAAGGTTGGGTTGCTTCTATACTAAGAGGGTTATTAGTTATTGAATAAGGTGTTTGGGTGTTGCTTGGTTGAGTGGGTTAGTTCTGAATGGTAGTATCGGTGGGGTTATTGGTAGAAGATGATTCCTAGGTGACAAAAGGTTGGGTGGATATGGTGGCTATAGAAGTATTACCCATAAGGTGGGATGGCATGTCATAGGGATGGTCAATAGGTGGAACTGAATTAGGGGTATGGTAAGATATGGTGTTAAGGTAATGCTAGAGACATAGGGGGTTGTTATCTAGAAAGGTGGAAAAATATGCATCACCTTGGGAAACCATCCAAGGGATGGTAGGACTCTCAAAAGGATGAGAATACCTCTCTAGATCTGAGATGTACTCCATGGATGAGGGAGAAGAAGAGATATGATTAAGTGGTGGGTCCTGATTTGCTTGGTTTCTTAGTTGTTGTCTAGTCAAAACTATGTAGATGAGGAAAGGAGGAAGATATAAACAATCTCACAACTCAAATAAAGAGAAGAAAATAAAAAGCCAAGGAAAAACACACACACTAAAGTATGTTAAATCTTGAGGTTTATTTTAGTCTATGTTATGACTTGTGCCTTAAGCTTTAATAACTATGTGACTCAAATTTGGCTTGTGGAGTGGGTACTAAAAAATAAGTCTATGGTTAGTTTTAGGTTGTGTTTAGGCTCTCAAATGGATCTATGTTGGAAATTATTATGTGGATTGATATTGGGGCCTACCCCCAAACTTCACACACCATATCAATAAGATTGTTAGGTGTTTAACCAAGATATATTGATTGCTAGAGATTATACTTAACTAGAGAGCTGAGTTGGTTATCCCCTTGGTGATGAAATCTAAGTAGGATGGCTAGGAAAGGTGACTGTTAGATAATGAAATCCTAGTTGAGCCTTATGTTAATGTTTTTATGCTTGATTAAATGTGAGTGGTTTGGTCTTGTGTGTGTGACAAGAGTGAAGCTATAATTGAATTACTTTGCTTTAATTTAAACTCTGTGAGCTGTACTTATAAGAAACCAATAAATGTAGTTAATTTTAAGCCCAAAAATGAAAATTTGATTTTGTTGTATGAGCAAAAAATTAGAAGAAGTACCTAGATACAACTATGAACCTAAAAAAATATTCAAGGGTCCCACTGAGCATTATGGAATTTTTTGGAGAAACTTCACTTTTATTCTTTGGAAGGAATAGAAAACAAGCTCAAGAAGGGTATGGTTAGTAGACCCTGATATGTTGTACACATATTTAATCCAAACAGTTGTAGATACTCCTATTTGCATTGGGAGGAATGACTTGTAGATAATAAAATACTCAAATAAATGGTTTGATTAGTTATATAGTAGGGTGGATTGCCTATTAAGCTAGATCCAAGAATCATAAGTTTCCTTGAAGGCTATCAATCCACACTTTCAAAAAATCAAGTTCTAAAAGTGAAAGATAAAGTACTTGCCTATATCACAAAAGATACTAAAATCAAATACAAGAAGTGTTTGATAAATGAATATATGAATTTAACTAATTACAATAATAAACAAATTGATATTATTGCTAAATAGATCAGGTGTGGTTCAAAAAATAAGGTGAGGCTCTGTGATCAAGTAAGGGATTTGAAATTTACATTTGGTTGAGGTCTAGTGGGTGAAAATGTCTTGTTATTTGTTTACCTAAATATTACCATCAATGGTTGGGTTGACCATCAGTGATTAGGGTGATTATCAGTAGTTAGGATAATCATCAGTGGTTAGGGTGACCATTGGTAGTCAAGGTGACCATCAATGGTTACTGTGAGTTCTGGGTGTGTTTAAGAAGTTTGATTTGATGAGGTTATAGAATGGAATTATAAGAGATGGGTTTGAGTTGGGTTGTTTGTGAAATAGAAACAAAGTAACTAATTTTTTGAAAATATATACTTCACTTATTGGTTGTTAATTTGAAGAATGGTTGAAGGATTCATTGGTGAAACTTGGAGCAATTGCAATAGAGTAACAATGCTTGGTTGTTGGCTGATGAGTGCCAGCGCTTATGATCTATGTCATACTTATTGGGTCACTATAAGAACACCTAAAAAAGGGTAGTGTTGATGTAATAATCTCTAACTCTAGATGTGGATGGTCGATTTATTCTATATTTATATCCCTTTCACCTTCTCTTCCTCTCTATTTATAGGAAGGAGAGGTGCAACAATATGTCAACAAGAGGCTCAACAAGAAATTCAAATTTAGTTTTCACATGCATTGGTTCACACATGAATTAGATGAGATAAATATAAAAACTCAAGCTAGAATTGACTAGAGTTTGACTATTTGGGTGGTGGAAACCTAACCATCAATGGTTAGGCCTATTTTTTGATGGTTAGGGTGACCATCGATGGTCGAGGGTCAAAGGCTAAGTTTGGACAAGGTGGGTTAGTGAGCTAGTTAGCTAATCAGCTAACTTAACTCAGGCTTGGGGCCAAAGGGTTAGAGGAAGGTCTTTAGGGGGTTCTGAGGTTTTTTAGGGGTATTTTGACATCTAGAACCATTATGTGTTCTTTTCTAGTGTCTACATCAGGATTTACCATAAGGTGGTGAACAACCAAGGTGGGGTTCGAACTAGGCATGTCATAATAGGCCCAAGAAAATATATCCATAAATTTCATTAATAGGGTTGTTAAGACTTCACACACCTCCTCAGTGAAGGATGCACCTAATTTAATCTACTTTGGGTCATATAGAGACCCTATGTTTACCTTTGATGTATCTTCCACTTGAAGGGTTGAACCATCTTCAAGAATAGTGGGCAAAGATTTGAACTATTTAGATATGTCAAAGTCATCTATTATAACTGGTTCTTCAATTTCTCCTAGACATAATGAGTCAAAATCCCCCAATGGGAGGGGTGGCCATTAACAAATGTTGTTGTAAACTCCTAAATGATTCAATCTAATGCTTATTGTTCTTTAAGACTAAAGTCAAATTCATATGCAATTTCATCAACATTGGTCTCTTGAATGATTTGATCAAAATATTAATGCTCTTCAAGACTAAAAATGGACCTATAGACAAGTTTTTCATTAGTGGGCTCCTGGACTAAATTTGAAGAAGGTTGAACACCCCCATCTAGTGGCACCTGAAATAGGTTTTCACCACTAGACTAGCCTTTTTATTTAATTTTTCCGTAGTCATAAAGTTCCTTGAAGAGGTTTTCATATTGTGACCTCAATGTTTTATTATTTTATTTTGGAAAAGAGTGTTCATCCTCTCTCAAAAATAGGCTTTAGGATCTAGTTTGATTGAGAACCTTGATTTATGATCTCCCAATAGAACATTGTTCCTGAGGCCTAAAAAATCATAGAAAGCTTCATCATTCTAAAACCCATCAACCGATATGTTAGATTCCTGTTGGCCCCAATGTATTAGTTAGGAATAATACAATGGTAGTAGATTATGACAAATGACTAGTTGAAGGGTAAAAATGGCATTATTATCAGATAGATTGGTTTGGGCTAAGCCATAGAATTGGCTATGATCAGACTCTGCTTTGCTATCAACATCATCATCACTAGTAATTGGTAATGAAACTCAAATAAGATACATGGGGTCACCCCATGTAATTTAAATCTAATTCCATAGGTTCCTTTGTACTTATTCATATAAATTGGCTTGAGTGTTCCCTATTGATTTGACCAGAGGCCTCTTCCTTCATAGTCTTGATTCTCCATGATCTAATTAGGAATGGGATACTTGGAGTTCTTGTAATAATTGGCCAATTTGTCATTTTATAACCATGATTCATCACCTTTGATAGGGTCCTTTCCTAGGCTAGATGTTAGTATGAATTTGATGGGTGTTGAGCTATGTAAATGACCTTTGCCCTTTTTTTTCTATTGCATGAGTGGTTTTTCTTTTGGTCTTCCAAAGTATTTTGGGTTCTTTGAGAGGTTTGTAATGTGAAATTTATCATTCATTAAATAATATCCTAGGCTATTAGATGAGATAGTATAATGATTTGACATTTTAAGATGTGGCATGTGGGAGAGTGAATCAAAGGTATTAGTGTCAATTCAATTGGCCTCTGGTAAATCAATAAGTATGGCTTTTCTTTTTTCTTATTTGGAAACTAGATTCATATTTAAATGGTAATTGTAGCTATTGAACTTAGCCTCTAGATGTTTGTAATGATCATATGGATGCAAATATATTGGAATATTAACCTCCATCCCTGAATAAGAGAACTTGATACACTAGTGCAATGTTGATGGAACTGCATGAATATCAGGTAACCAAGGTCTACCCAAAAGCATATTGTATGATAAATATAGATCTAGCACATGGAAATGTATATCATGGGTAACTATTTCATCAGGTAATTTCATAGAAACCCTTTGTATAAAGTGTATAACAACTAAATTTACTCAATCATACAATTAGACACTAAAAAAAATCAAGTAGGAGTAAATTCTTCATCATCCTACCCAAAAAAAGTGAACTTGTGAGTAAGAAAGAAAAAGCCACAGCCTCTAAAATGAAAAAAAGAACTATACAATAGTCCATACTTAATGTGTTACCTGTAGATACGATTAAAAAGTAAGTTATTCAAGCATTAGTCCATAAATAATGAAACATGCATAAAGAACTAACTAACCAAGCCTATCCATTCCTATGGGAATTACAAAGAATAACAAGAAACAAGTGAAAGAAAGCAACACCATATTACCTTCCTAAATGGATTCACCATACCCATATGGCTCAAAAACATGTTATCCCTTGATAAATCATCCTTTTATTCGTCAACAATGGTGGTAATCTCCTCCAATGCCTCAAGCACACTCCACAAAACCTAGGCTCATGATTCCAAATCACTAAACTAGCCTATTAATGAAGCTTGCAAGTAAAATTTATGATCAAATGCAAAACCTTGTGGAAACAATTTAACATTATAACTTTGCAATATTCAAGCTTTTAAGATATTTTAGCATAATAACCTTATACCAAAATAGCTTCAAATTCATGTCTATGGCCTCTCTATTTATAGATTTTTTAGATTGGTCAAGATCAACCATGACCGTCCATCTCAAGATCAAGATGTGTGGCCATGGATAATCATAATATTTGTAATTAAAATCATAAATATCCTCAAGATAAATAATCATTAAAGAGACATGGGAGGCATTAACTAGGTATGGGTAACCCATAATCCTGATATTTTATGCACTTATGGCTTGATGGATGCCACCCCATAGATGATGTCACTAAGTGATGTAGATATTCCAAATCAATTTCCAATAATGAGATATTTAAAAAGATATATGGAATTATTACTTAAGCTCTTAAATTGGATTAATTCACTTAAGTAATTTTAATCAAGTTTAGTGTAATTCTTTGAAAATTGGTGCACAATTAATCAAAATGGTCATAAAGTCATATTACTAGGTCATAATTTGATTGGAGAGGAACTGGAAGTTGATGTTAGATGTGTTGGAGTTACATTCCCATTTAGTATTTTGTCAACACAAAATAACAAAGGTACATGATATGTACCAATGAATTAGAAGAAAAGAGTGATCCAGAGCACTAAATGGCAAATTTGTCATTTTGACTCAAAATGATCTGATCAAAGTTAGTTGGCCCATAAAATGCATTGCCCTATTTAGGGATACTTTGACCTAAAATAACACTTGTAAGTGACAAGTTTGAACTATTTAGGTTTTTTTATGGATTTTGACCTAAAATGTGTATTTGAGTATAATTTGAGTAAGATTGACAATTTTAACACAAATGGTGTTAAGAATTGGATGTCTATATTTTATCCCTATTTGAGAAGGCATAGCGAGACATTTATATGAAGCAACATATTTTCAAAGAAAAGAGTTGTCAAGAAGATATTGAAACAAACCCATGATGCCCCCTCAAGAAGACATACTAGGATGGAAGGAAAAGATGGACTCTCAAAAAGAGAGAGGAAGTGAGAGATTAACCCATGGAATATATCACATCCAGTCGAGCTAATGCTTGCACATGTGATTACCATCAATGATAAAAATATAATTAGAAGTATAATAGGCCCCAGAGATGGGGGGAATGGGAAAGATATAATTCATAAATGTAAGGGACATATTTTAAACATACCCAATTTGAAAGTACAAGATATGCATTTATGGTATTGATCCATCTCAAGACAAGTTATACACTAAAATATTGTCATAGTGGGATGTAATGTGGAGAGCTTGGAATTAGAGGAAAAGGGAGAATGTTCTACTATAAGAAGGGAAGAACCACTAGAATGGGGTCTCCAAAGAGAAGATAATAAGAAGTACTCCAGTAGAGCAAATTTGATTGTGATAAAATAGTTGTGCCCCAGTAGGGAAAATTTTGATCATTGATAAAGAATAAATAATGATTTTACCCCTGTAGAGCTGATTTTATTCAGACATTATTCAGATGGTGGGCCCCAGCATAGGCAATTAGCAAGTAAAATAGCTCAAGGATATAGCTAAAAAGATAGTTTAAAGTGAGTGGGCACAAACGTATATGCAATAGTGTAATGGCTTGGAAAGCCATATAAAACCAAGCATATGAGATTGCACAAAGTGATGAGAGATATGAAAAGAAGAATGGAGATAGCTGAGCTGATCTTAATAAAAATTGAGTATTGCCTACCTAGTTTCAAGGACTCATGTTCTAATATGAACTTTAGGCCAATGTACTTCACCCAAGTTTAGGAGATAATGGAATGAAGAATGATGAAAAATGACCAAGAATTGATTATACTTACAATGTATTCAAAGAGATGCACGTCTAAGCATAGAGGAAGAAGCTTGAAATTCATGTTACTTAGAACCTGAATTCCATATCATAAGCCTAAGTTTTTCAAAGTGTTCTTGATAATCTTTCATCGAAGCTGATGTTGACATTAAGACTTGAGACCTGAGCACAAAGTGCTTGCTATAGCAAAAGGAATTAGTCATCATAAGTATGAATAACATATATTGGCATAAGATTCCAATTGCACTAAGTCATTTCAAATGTGAATATCTATAACTAAGGATAATGGTAAAAAACAATGACCAAAACTAGAGTTATAAAGATTTACATTTAAATAAGAAACCAAAAACAAATAAAAAGACAAACATAAATGAACCTAACTTGAAATCAAGACATGATCTTAAGTAGGAACAATTTTTTTTTTTTAAACAAAAGTCAAGAACATCTTAACGACATGAGACCAAGATATGAATAATCAAGATCCATGTGGACCATCAAGGCATTCTTGAACACAAAAGATAAAAGCAAATACAAACAAGGATACACAAGACCAAGAAGAAACAAGAAGTAATATAAAGAGAGAAGGAGAAGAAATAAAAGGAGAGGCGTGAAATCACAACAAAACACCAAGAAAACTCAAATAAACACACATAAATAAAAACTAAGTTAGTGCAGTTTAAAAATAAATGTTCATGCATGTGTGGTAGAGGTGTTACTTTCCACCACATCATAACAAAGAAAAATGACATGACAATTGTTCCCTAATTAAATAAGAACAATGATAGAAGAAATGGGGGAAGAGAAGAAAAGGAAGGGGTTGGTCAAGCTGACTCTAGATGTATCAGACAAGTGGATGTTGCCTACATAGTTTTATGGAGGCATGTTTGAACATGAACTTCAAGCCAAATATAGTTCTCCCAAGAAATGGGATAGAAGAAAACTTATGATCATAAAAGCATGATTAATGTTATATAATAAATGGAAGATACGATAAATAAATGAGAATGGTATAGTAAACAAGAAGCTAATGAGATGAGAAAGAATGATCTTACAAAATGGCAAGTGTGTGGGATAAGATGAAATAAACTAGTGTTTTTATTCTTACAAAATGGAAAGTGTATTCAAACTTAATAGTTTCTCACAAAATGATGAGAGCATTCAAACTTAATAGTTGCTCATAAAATGGTGAGAGCGTGGGATGGTGGAATGGGAATGTACAAATGTATAGCAGCATGAGATTATTTATTTATTCTTTTATGGATCATATTCTGATGTTTTTAGTATTCTCAAAGTATTTCTAATGTTTTTAGTGTTTTTGGGATAAAATATGCACAAGGTGGGACCATTTAGTCGAGGAGATACACATTCTGAGAGTAGAGGTTCCAATAAGATAGCTAAGTTGGATGCAATGGCCCATGCTCATAAATCAGTGAGAGTGAGGTTCTTAATAAAATAAGAAAGTAGCAAATACTTGTACTGAGAATATGTGGTTTTTTACCTATCTAAAGTTGCCTAAGACTATCCTGACTGAACTACTTTGTAGAACTACTATTGAAGAAGTTTATAATATTCATGAAACATAATTGAGATCATAATTAGTTAAGGGACAAAAAGTGTTCAAGCTTATAAAATGCATTAGACATAACAAATAATATGCTTCTCAAAGAGATAAATCTAGAATGGGATGAAGAATGTGTTCAGAGTGCCAAGGGTTTAAAGCCTTTACTATCAGGATTCATGAAAAGTGGACTAGGGTAGTATAAAATGTGTTTAAGGTAAGAGAAAAGGGTGGGATAAAATTATGATAGTATAAGTTGCCCCTAAGTCAGGGGTCTTATAGATAATGGTTCAAAGATATTCATGTGTATAACTTCTTAAGGTGTATGATGTTCATGGGATCTAAAAGTTCTTCACCATTAGGTTTAGCCAGTTGGTATGCTCCTGATCCATAGTTCACTGTGACAATATACAATCCTAAACAATTAGGTTAAAACTTGTATTTCTTTTTGGGTTCAGCAATCATGTTCTTCTGGTTCTCTTTCAAAACCAAGTCACCAATCTCAAATTCTTGAGGGATAATGCATTTATTGTAGCTTCTCCACAATTTGTTCTAATAAGCCTACAAGTTTTCTAGGGTATCCAAACATTTACCATCAAGAAGTTCTAGTTCTTTCAGTTGTGAGGCTCTATAGTCTTCATCATCTTATATGTGCTATAGTGATATTATTAATAATGGGATCTCAATCTTGATCAAGATGATATATTTAGTGCCAAAAATAAGAGAGTATGGAGTAGCTCTAGTTGGGGTGTGATGATTGGTTTTATAAGCCTAGAGGGCAGGAAAAAGTTGTAAATGCTAATTACTACTAGCATCATTAACAATCTTTTTTAAGATGGCTAGAATGGTTTTATTTGATGCCTCATCTTATCCATTGCCTTGTGGGATATATGGAGTGGATTTTTTATGCTTAATTATAATTTTTTTTACAAAGAGATTTTACCTCTTAGTTGACAAAAGATCTACCATTATCAGATATAATACGGGTTGGGATGCCATATCGACAGATGATATGGTAATGAATAAATTTGGATATTTATTTCTTGATAATATAAGTGAGAGGAATGGCCTTAATCCACTTGGTAAATTACTCAATTCTAGTCAAAATGTACTTATGGTCATCTAAAGATGTTGGGTTAATTCTCCCAATGAGATTGAGACCCCATGTTGAGAATGGCCATGGTGTTGTAATTGATTGTAGTGGTAAGGAAGGTACATATATCAAGTTACCATGCTGCTGATAAGGAACACACTTTTTTACATAATTACAAGCATTTGTCTCCATTTTGGGCCAATAATATCCTATTCTAAGAAGTTCCTTTGCTAGGAATATACCTTTGGTATGGACCCCACACATTCTTTCATGAACCTCCTTTAGTGCTAGCTTGGATTCTCCCAAAGATAAACAATGAAGAATCATCCCATCATAGCCTTTATGATAAAGTGTGTTTCTAAGGAGGATATAACATGTTAAGTGATAAAGGAAAAGTTTTTGCTGGTTATTGGAAATTTTGGCAGGAAATACATGACTATGGAAATAGTTATAAAAATCTTGGTACCATGGTAGCTCAGGGGAGATATTAGGATCAACAATGGTGCATATCCTCTTTGAATCTGATAAAATATGTGCCAAATAAAGAATATTTTCAATCAAGAACTGATACTCTTTATCATTGTCATGCATTTGAATCATGAAACCAATTATTTCCATGGCATTGGTAGATCTGTTGTTGACTCGTGGAACTTGCTCAAATTGTAGAGATTTAAAATGTGTTTTGAGGTCATCAACAATTTGTTTGTAATGAATAATCTTATCATATCTTGCTTGATACTGATTAGTTATCTAATTTATGATTAGCTATGAATCTCCATAGACCTTTAAGATTTGAATGTCCCATTATATGGCAAGATGGAGCCCTACAATCAATACCTCATAGTTAGCCATATTATTTATACACTAAATTATATATAGAATGATTTAGAGATAAAATCCACCTATGGTGTGATCAAAATATGTCAGCTCTAAACCCTTAAGATGTGAAGGATCCATCAAAATAGAGTATCCATTATTTAGGTTCATATGATACTTGTTTTATCGTCATGATAGAATCATCTGGAAGGTCAAAGTTGAGATGTTGAGTGGCTGTAATAGGAGCTTCTACAAGTTGGTTAGTAAGGACTTGGCCTTTGATTGACTTCTAATTCTAGTACTCAATATCAAACTTATAGAGAATCATAATCCATTTATCCATGCATCCTTAAAGAGCTACTTTAGATAAGAGGAACTTGAGAGGATCTACCTTGGTGATAATAATAGTTTTGTTATTTAGCATATAATGTCACAATTTTTGAGTGGCAAACACCATAGCTAAACATGCCTTCTCAATAGGCATATAATTATGTTCATAGGCTACTAATGTGTGTCTTAAATAATAAACCACATGTTCCTTACCATGATTATCATGGTGAGCCAAAAGTGCCCCTAGTGCATGTTTTGTGGTTGATATATAAAGAAGCAGTGGCTTTCCTTGTGTTGGAGGTCGTAAGACTAGTGGATTGGCCAAGTATGTTTTAATCTTTTCAAATGTGATCTAAAAATATTCATCCCACTAAAAAATTACCCCTTTCTTTAAGAGGTGGGTAAATAGGTGGTACTTATCTACCAATTGAGAAATGATCTTGCATATAGACTGGACCTTTCCTTGTAAACCTCGTAACTATTTAATATTATTTGGTGGAGGCATTTCCATAATAGTGGTTATCTTTGCAGGGTCAACTTCAATCCTTCATTATGATATAATGAACCCTAGTAATTTTCTTGATGTGACTCCAAAGACACATTTCTTAGGATTTAACTAGATTTTATATGCATGAAGCCTCTCAAATATTCTTTGTAGAATGCCAAGGTGTCTTGCTCTTCTTGATTTGGCTATTATATCATCAACATAGTCCTCAACAATGTCATGCATCATGTCATGGAAGATGATAGTCATTACATGTTAATATGTGGCTCCAGCATCCTTCAAACCAAATGGCATGACTTGGTAACAAAATGTCCCCCACAAAGTGGTGAACATGGTCTTATGCTGATATTCAAGGGCTATCTTGATCTGATTTTAACCAAAAAATCCATCCATTAAGGATAACATCTCGTACCCAAAAATTAAGTCAATAATCATGCCAATGTTGGGTAGAGGAAAATCATATTTGGGAAATGCTTTTTTAATATCATGAAAATCAGCACAAACACATATGCTTGGGGTCTTTTTACTTACTGGCACTATGTTAAAAATCCATTCAGAGTAGTCTAGTGGTCTGATAAAATTGGATCCTAAAAACTTTTATAACTCAGCCTTAACCAAAAAGGTGATGTGTGGATGCATCTTTCTTAATTTTTATTTAATTGGTTTAGCAATAAGGTGAACAACAAGATGATGCACAACTAAATCTGGATCTAGGTCTAGCATGTCAGAATATGCCCATGCAAAGATGTTTATATAATCCTTAAGAATGGATATAATATGTTCACATTCTACTTCAGTAAGGGAAGCTCCAAGATAAATAATTTTAGGATCCATATGGGTTCCCAAATGCACTTATATTGTACTCTCCATAAGGAGTGTGGATCCATCTTCTAGAATTATAGGCAATGTATGACCATTTTCCTCTGCTACATCTTCTTGTTATTCTTCCCAAAGATCTAGGTAATATGAAGAATCAAAGTCTGCCTTCTAGGGTAAAGGCCAATTGGCAAAGACATCTAGAAGCTCAAGAGCAAGATGCTAAAATATTTGATTTTATTCTAAAGAGATGCTTTCACTAGCTATGGAACTTACACTAGATGGACTTTCTATGTTCTAAGGGGATGAGCAAACTTTCTTGCCTGAGAGCACCTGAAATAGGTTTTCACTCAAAGGTTTGTATTTTTCTTTACTTTTTCCCTGATCAACAAGTGCCTCAAAGAGGTTTTCACCTAAATATCTCGATGTTTGTTCTTTATTATGACCAAGAAATTTTGTCTGCTCTCCAAGGTAGGTAGAAGAATTTAATGAAAAATCAAAATCCTGCTTATAATCCCTGACGGGGAATGCATCTTATAGGCCCATGTATTTTGTAATTGATTCTTCATTTTGAAACTCATCGAGGCATATGACCAAATTTTGTTGATCCCATTCTATGAGTTCAGGATGGCAAAGGCATAGGTTACAATGAGGGTTTACTTCAAGATGAGAAACACCAATGGTAAAGATATAATGTCTTGATTCAGGAAGGGAAGCACCACTAGGATGGGTTTTTGCTTTAGGATGGGAAGCTCTAATAGGTGTTATGGTCAATATAGAATTTGAATCAAAAAAATCTAAATCAATAAGCTCATTAAAAATGCTATAACAGGATGTTGTGTTGTTATTAGGAGTGTTGTTACTAGTCACTTTAGAAGAGTCACTGCCAAATGTTATGATGTCATCCTCTAGTGGTTTAAATCCAAGACCATGATTCCAGTTGATAACTCTAGCTGATAAGGGTTCTAAAATTCCTTGTAGTTAAGATGATCCATTATCCTATTAGGGATAGGATACTTAGGATTCTGAAAATAATCTATAAGGCCTTCAGAATATAACCAAGCTCCCTCAGTAAAAGCCTCTAGATCTTTCTTTGGTGCAATCATAGGTACAAAAACCATATGAGGTTTTGGTTGCTTCTTCTTTGGTTTCCAAATCTAATTGGGTATGTTAGGAATCTAGGAAGTTTTAGGCTTACCAAATGTTTTAGGGGATTTTGGTAATTTTGTAATATGGAGGATATCTTTTAGATGGTATGTGGAAATGATTGCATCTTTAACAATAACTTGTTTGGCCAGAGCTATAGGAAATGGATCAGTTGAAGTGTAGGCTAGATCACCAGGGTCTATATAATTAGATGGATATGGATGAGAAATGATGGCTTTATTCTTCTTTGTAATGAATTCAGAACTTGGGCAATAGTTATAATTATGAAACTCTACTTTAAGATGTTTGTAGTATTGGTATGGCTATTGATCAACAAGAATAGTAACCTTGATCCCGTCATGGGGAAGCTTAAGGCATTGGTGAAAAGTAGATGGAACTATCTATACTTCATGGATCCAATGATGACCAATAAGTATGTTATAAGGAAGCTCAATATCCATAATATAGAATAATGTGTGATGAGAAATAGACCCAACCATAACTAGCAACCAAATTGTATCAGATGACTCCCTCTCAGTATTGTCATAAGCCTTGATTGTAATATTTTTTGGTTGAATGTCTTTATTCATGTAGCCCAATCATTGCACCAATTTAAGATATATGATGTTCAACCCTGAACCATTATCTATAAGGACCTGCTTGATCTTGTGATCTACAATGATTATCTTAATGTATAGTAGGTCATTATGGTTTGGGCCAAGGGTGGACATGTCCTTTTAATCAAATGTAATTTGTTGAAATGAAGATAAATGTCCAACTAAGTTCTAGAACTGATCAAGGTTTATATTATTAGCCACAATAGACTCTTGTAAGAGTTTGTTGAAGATGGTTATATAGACATCAGATGTCTACAAGAGTTATAATATGGAAATTTGTGCATGAGTTTTATCTAATTGATCCATTAGACTATAAGGCCTTTAAACTATGGATTGAACTAGTTTAGTCTTTGTTGGGATAACATTCAGCTTTAGAACTGATGGCATAATGTTCTCATTGGGTTTATGGAAAGAAGTGGGTGAAGGGCCCTAGATGGTAACTCACAGGCGTCTAGTTGTAACTTCACAACCTAGAGGTGGAAAGGAGTCATTATAATTATAAGAGTGAGGCAAAGGGCCTTGGATGGTGATTCATGGGTGATTAACTATATTTATATAATTTTGGGTCAACGAGGAGCCTTTAGAAGAATGGTATTGTTGTTCAGGATTAGTAACCTGTGCAAACCAAGTAGCAACATGATAATGAAAACTTGACATGGTATTACTAGGGCAAGAGGGTGATAACCCTATAATGATGGGTTTCATGTTGTGACGAACATGAGATTGGCCACGTGGTGTAATAGTAATAGTGGTAATGTGGGTTGAAAAAATGTGTCCCATAGTGTTATTATAGTTGTAAGGTACATTATTATAAGCCACATTATTAGTGTGGGTATTATGATCTTGATTTTACTCACTATGATTCTAACCTTGTTGTTGGTTTTGATTTTGCCTCTATCCTTGATTATGACCATTTTGATTGTTTCTTGGTGGTGGTGGATCATGTCAAGGAAAGGGGTCTTTATAGATTCCCATATCCTAATTTGTGTCCTAATTAGGGGCTAACTTAATTTCTAGCTCACCATTTTCAATAAAAATTCTCAATAATATGTCATAATTAAATACAATGATATGCACCATGACCAATAACATGATGAAATTTACACCATTCATTCTCTTTGTACCAGTCTGGTTTTGGTTGATCTTGAGGAAATGGCCATATAATTAAATTAGTTGTAGTGAGCTTTTGTAATATTGTTTCAACTGATTCTCCTAACTTGCTAAAAACTATAAAATTGTTATGAAATGTCCTTCATGGAGGTTGTCTCTACAAAGTAGGTAGTGGATTTGAGGGAGTTAATTATACATTTGGAGGAGGCATAGTATGTACCATTTGTAAATGTTTTGTTTCTATCACCCCATTTCAAACCATGTTCTTATTTTGTTAAAGCCTTTAGACTTATCCTACATAACTATTTGAGCCAATGATTTAGTTTGATTATACGCTTGACCTTGCACAAAGATCTTAACAAGGCCCCTAGCAATAAGAACCTTCTCAATCTACACTCCTTTGTTAATAATTTCTTAAAATGAGTTAGCATAAGATAACCATATATTATGCACAACTTCAAGATGTAAATTATATGCAAAGATATCAGCCAACTATTTATCTGGTAAATTATGTTGAAAGCAGCCTGCCAATGCTCTCCACCTTTATAGATATGCAGTGAAACTTTCACCATCATGATGCTTGGCTTTACATAAGTCAACAATGGTCAATTCATGTTCTATGTTATATGAAAAATGGTTAACAAACTTTTATAATAAGTCATTCCAATCCAAAATTGATCCCTTGGGTAGTTTAAGTAGCCAATCAAGAGTTTGTCCTGCTAAACTTCATGGAAATAGTCATAATAAGTACTCACTACTATAAGTAACCTCTTGATATAAGATGAAGAATGCTTGTATGTATTCATGTGGATCTCCTTTCCTTTTATATTTATCAAAGTTGGGTGCCTCAAAATGAGGTAGAAAGGGGTTTTAGAGAATAGATAAATCAAATTGATATGGGCATATCTCATTGAATTTATATTTTTTGACTCTATTATTCGTCTCCAATCTTTGGACAATTTCCTTCATAGAGTTCTATTCTTGCATGTTTGGTGCATTTTTGGATTGGATAAAATTTTGTTGGGCTGGAATATGCCCTTGGTTTTGTTATTGTTGGGGTGAAATGTGCCCCTATTTTTGTTGTTATTGGGGTAAAATGTGCCCCTAGTTTTATTGTTGTTGATGTGGAATGTGCCCCTAGTTTTATGTGGATCTGTAGGGAGCATATACATTTTGATACATGATTTGGTTCTAATTTGTTGTTTGACTTGAGAACATAGGTTGTTGACTCTTGCATTTTAAAACATTCCTTGAATTTGGTTGTTTCACACTTTGTTGATTTTGGAAATTTCTATGTTTATTTACTAATCTTTGGGTTGGTTGAAAAGAATTAGCCAAATTGTCTTTGGGGATTTCCTCAATTCAAACTGAATGTTTGGGTTCCTGAGTTTGTAAGGTAACAAGAGGTTCTTAATGATTGAAGAATGTCTATTTTATATCAAATGGAACACTTTGTAAGGTTTCTTGTGTCTTTAACTGTTCATTTAGATTTCCTTGATCCACTATGGTAATGTTCTCATTCAATACTTGTTGAATACTTTCAACCATATCTTCATGTTCTTTTGAAGCATTATTGTGAATTAAAGTGGCAACTAGGGAGTCTATTAAGTCTGTGATAAGTTGATCTACATATCATTGACTTATTATCTTGATCTTAGCTAGAAGATCCAAATTTAAGGGTTTTGACTCTATTTGTATTTCCTTCCCTTTGTTATAGGAAGAAGGTACATCTATTTATGCAAAATATTGCTCTTGTCATCATTGTTCTCCTTCTCTAACTAAGGTATGAAATTGTTCTATAGTAAAGTTAGAAGGTAGTCTAGAACCTGATTCTATCAATCTAAGAATGGATTCATCTTGATCTTTTTGGGGTTGATATTCATTGTAATCATCTTTGGATCCTACTATTATGGGGATATCATCAAAAAAAATAGAGTTATCTTGACCATCATAAAATTTATCATCCTCATAACTAAGGCCATAAGAGGCCCCACTATGAGTGAACCTTTGAGTCATGTCTAAAAATATTTGTTCGGTGTATTAACTAACTTTGGACCAATGTTCGCCAACCAATTAAAGTATGCTTTGGATCTCTTTCAAACAAATAACTAAGGTATCAATGAGACTATAAGGGAGGGTGGTGTGAAACCACACACAATTTTTAAAGATTTGGTTCATGAGTTTACTCAACCTTTGGTAAATTTGAAATCATATCGATCAGAAGAGATAAGGTAACTCAAAGACCCAAGGTGAAAACTATTACACCAAAGCCTAGATCTTTGTGATACATCCACACTAAAAAAGATAGCTTCAACTTTGACAAGTTGACCCTAGAAGTTTAGAGGAAAGCTCTTTGGATTAAAAAGAAGACAAAATGAACTAAGCAACTCAAGATGTAAAAACATACGTGAATCATTAAGCATAAAACTAGGACTAAATAGGTAGCACAACATCACCACATGATTCTAGTAGGATAAAATATGTTCTAGGACCTAAAGCATGAGCGATACATAAGATGACTTGAGTCTACCAAGATGATAATGTGATTTTGAGTCTTAATAAATGACCTTCAATCTAAATAGAAAATTGAACCTAAGTTAAAACAAGCTTAGTGCATAAATGGCAAACCCACTTTGACACACCAACCCTTGGAACTTAGAAAGGTTCAATTTTGAATACAGATTATAAAATGAAGGATTTAAACAAATTGGGTAAAAGATATAGACTCAATTGGGCAACATGACTGCATCAAAGTGGATGACATGACACAAAGATTTTGATAACAAATTGAATAAGGAAAAGATGAATTTTCCATTTGGACAGCGTAACGCCTCCTTTGCTCAAGAAAATTGAGGACAATGTGTTTTGGTTAAGTTAATTGACTTAACAAGTAGTTTTAGACACAAATCAAGACCAAGTAAGCTAATGACAAAAAACAAATGTCTTCAGTCTAAACTGACAAGGTATGGCAAAGTGGGGTCTACTAAACTAGCAAGGTTTCAATAATTCTAGGGGAATTAATTGCACAATAACTTTCATGTCAAATGATGCAAAAAAGAAACATAAAAATTGGGTGGTCATAGCATTGTCTAGTTGTAAACAGGTTTATTCCTTTTTACAACTACTACATCCTACTGTTCACTCAATGTAGTGCAATGTCTAATTGCAAATACGTCCTATATGCAACTCCAAAGGAGTCAAATGAATTCAATGTCGAGAGGTGAAACCCCATGTCAAAGCTTCCATAAAAAACTCATGAGAGGTAATGACATCCCCCTCGCAAGCCAAGTTTTCATGAAAATAAAGAAAGCATAAAATAGAAAGACTTTAGGGTCATTTTCAAGATCACCCAAACTTTGGCAACTTTATGGGGAGTGCTTTAGGAGACATTCTTTCTAAGACTTGGACTAGGACATTTGAAATATGAATGGCACTTTTGATTCCAAGGGTTCCCTATAGGGGACAAATGTAAGAGCATACATGCAACGTTCCTCTTTTTTCCAAACAAAACTGAAGTAAAAAAAACTATTGTAAACAAGAATTAACAAGTGTGTTCAATTTTAAACCCAAATACAATGTTTGGTGGTGTTCATTTGACCCCTTGGTCTTAGTTTAAAACTTTTAAAACATTCACCAAAACATCTAAATTCTTTGTTAAACACCCAAAATAAGGTTCCTAATTAATTTTTAAGCATGCAAGAGGTGATTTAAACATGTTTTTATCAAATCAAAAGCTTGTTCTTACAGCAAAAATGTCAGCATGTCCTTTAGCTTTGAAGCTTTATTAATCTTGAAATAATGAACTTTAAAAAAATAGCTCTCAAGTTTGTGTTTTTGGAAAAACCTAGTGACCAACATCGGTTATTAGAACTGACGATTGTTACTTTGGCTAATTAGGATCTAACTAATGTCAGTTTTGCTAACTGACATTGGTTAAGCAGGTAATTGATGTCGGTATTACTTGTCGACATCGGTTACTATGTAAAATTATAACAACCAAAAATGGAAAAATAAAGTTAAAAAATCAATTTTCAAGAGTTTTAAGGCTCAAATAAATATTTTAAAGTTGCAAAATGATCTCCTTCATGTGTAGGATGCATCTAGTCCCATCAGGCATGCCAAAATGTAGAGAAGATTACAAAGTAATTTATTCAAGCATTAGTACATAAATAATGAAACATGCATAAAGAACTAACTAACCAAGCCTATCTATTCTTATGGGAATTACAAAGGATAGCAAGAAATAAGTGAAAGAAAGCAACACCATATTACCTTCCCAAATGGATTCACCATACCCATGTGGCTTAAAAACATGTTCTCCCTTGATCAAGCATCCTTGTATTTGTCAACAATGGTGGTAAGCTCCTCCAATGCCTCAAGAACACTCCATAAAACCTAGGCTCATGATTCCAAATCACTAAACTAGCCTATCAATGAAGCTTGCAAGCAAAATCTATGATCAAATGCAAAACCCTGTGGAAACAATTTAACATTATAACTTTGCAATATTCAAGCTTTGAAGATATTTGAGCATAATAACCTTGCACCAAAATAGTTTCAAATTCATGTTCATGGCCTCTCTATTTATAAATTTTTTAGATTGGTCAGGATCAACCATGACCGTCTATCTCAAGATTGTGATGTGTGGCCATGGATAATCCTAATATTTGTAATTAAACTCATAAATATCCTCAAGATATATAACCATTAAAGAGGCATGGGAGGTATTAACTAGGCATGGGTGACCCATAATCCTACTATTTTATGCACTTACAGCTTGATGGATGCCACCCCATAGATGATGTCACTAGGTAATGTAGATATTCCAAATCAATTTCCAATAATGAGATATTCAAAAATATCTATGGAATTCTTACTTAAGATCTTAAATTGGATTAATTAGCTTAATTTTAATCAAGTTTAGTTCAATTCTTTATAAATTGGTGCACAATTAATTAAAATTGTCAGAAAGTCATATTACTAGGTCATAATTTGATTAGAGAGGAACTGGAAGGTGATGTTATATTTTTTGGAGTTGTATTCCCATTTAGGATGTTTCCAACACTAAATAATAAAGGTACATGATGTGTACCAATGAATTAGAAGAAAAGAGTGATACAGAGCACTAAATGGCAAATTTGTCATTTTGACTTAAAATGATTTGATCAAAGTTAGCTGGCCCATAAAATGCATTACCCTATTTAGGGATACTTTAACCTAAACTAGCACTTCTAATTGACAAGTTCAAACCATTTAGGGTGTTTTATGGATTTTGACCTAAAATGTGCATTTGAGTGCAATTTGAGTAAGATTGATAATTTCAACACAAATGGTGTTAGGAATTGGATGTCTTCATTACCCAACTCAATAGATAAGGGATTTAAAAAGGTATTTAGAGATGTAGCTCATAGATGCAGAGTCCCAATTATTGATATCTCAAAGTGGGATTTGTTTTGGTACTTCTATGATAAGAGGGATGGTAAGACTCTAGTTTTGAATCCTTGGGCCTTAGACTTGGCCAAACTAATAGTCCCAAATGTATTCATAGATATTGAGTTTATCAGAGTACTGGAACAACATTACCACCCAGATACTAGGACTATAATAATTTCAAATGGCTCACCATTAGTGGTATTGACTAAAGCAATAATTATAGAGTGTTTCATGTTAAATAATCAAGCCATCACCAAGATTGACCTAGATAAAAGTGAGGAAGACTATATGAAATTGATAAAAACCTATAGGAGTGATGAATTTCCTCTACACATGAAAAGGGTGAAAACAATAAAAGGATACCTATTTCCCCTTCCAATAATGATCCATTTATCATGGAAGACTTTCAAATCTATTTTAAAAGAATTATATTACTTTGTGCCAAATTTTTCCCAACTACCTCACTCATTTATAGAAGGATGGTGAGATAAATATTCATAGCCTCAATTTAACCTTGGATGGAATAATTGAATTGGATTTTGGATACTCAAAATTCATCATAGATGCTAGAGGGTTGTTAGACAGTAGATGGAAGAGTCACTTGGCCAACACACCAAAAATCTAGGAGTATAAATGGCCTCATGAGTACACAATGTACCAATGGGAGCAAACATATCTAGTTCCCCCAAAAGAATAGGCCTTACAGTGAAGTACCAAGCCTTGTAGATACTATAATGGAGAGAGGACCTTGCCATATCTAAATGATCATGGGTACCTTATGATGACTAATGGACTTCAGTATCTTGCGAGTGCTCTGGACTTCAACATTTGATCATTTCTCATCTTTCTTTGCTTTTATGTAATCCTATATAAACAATGATAATTAAGACATTTTTATTTTGTTAAAAGTGGGTAACTAAAAAGACACTTTTTAACATGTAACGGTCTGAAGCTTATCACTTCCCTTACTCACCTATAAAAGAGAAACCAAGACTGAATGATAATCATCAGTAAGGGAGTTAGTCAAGAAAAAAATTTGAAACGTATTGTAAAATATTTTTGAAGATCAATAAAATGAAGTTATAACTGGTGGCCAAATTCTAGTTTCAATTGTTTGTTGAAGTGACTTAATGAATGTTATCTTACTATCTCTAGTTTGATCTTTCCTTGTTATTTAAATCAATATGTCAAGGGTATATATGGTTTATCAAAACACATTTGCTATCTTTGTGTGATTAATTTATTGTTTCCTTCAAAGAAGGATTAAATTCCTTTAAGTAAATCATAGTAACCTAGGGAGAATCATTGGGATCAATAAGAAGAGTCTGGTAACTACAATATTGCATGTTTATACAAGGTATAAACATCCCAAGTGCCAAATAATTTGAATTTTAGCCACAAGGAGGACACTTATCATTTTTCATTCTTGATTCCATTTCCCAATAAGTAAAGGAACTGATCATATTTATAATAAAAATAATATTGCAAAAAGAATATCATTTATGCATTTTGAATTTATATAGTAGGAGTAGGAATAGGAGTTAGTTTTTAATTATTTCAAACCTTCATGTCAGTGCAAAATAGATTATGAACGGATGAATAAGTTGAAGAGATAGTAATTAAATAAACCCTCTAAATTTGTGTGAGAATATAATCTACCTAATTATCACCATTTAGTTTTGTAAAATTTTATATTTATTGGTGATCAAGGTATACCCACCTAGGCCTAGTAAAGCCTAAAGAGCAGGGAATTCCAACCATCTTGGTTGATTCTATTTATTGGCCAAAACTTTGCTAAACCTAATCATAGAACTTGGCATACTCTTAGTGTTTTCAATCTACAATTTTGGGAACCAACACCCTAGGACTAAGATATAAAATTAGAACTCTCCTTCTAAAGACCAAAAAACTAAGAAATCCCAAAAGTGTTACCAAAGCAGTCATGTCTTTTGATCATTCTAGGGTTTTATGTTTTATTTCCCAAGAAACCATTTCTCAAATGTTGAATGCAAATGTTTATAATCCCTTAGAAATGGTCACTTTTAATGAGTTTTTTCTAAAATCAAAATCCCATTTGATATCCAAAATTTGAGATTCAAACTCATATTCCACTATTGCTTTACTGATTCAAGTTATTGATTTATACATTATTATTTATTTGGACTTCAAGAAATGAGGAAAAAGACTTTAAGGCACAAATTAGATGATAGTGATCATAATGTGAAATTTTAGTGATACATTATGAGTGATTTTCTAGATAAAATGTGGCCAATAATAATGAATATTTATCGCGTCTTGGTTTGACAAATAGGTGAGTTGTTAAACCACTAAGTAGTATATTATTTATTTAATAGTGTTTAATGAAATTTTATAGGCAAGAGATATATGTATATAAGACATAATATGATATTTTTTTTCTTTTATAGGAAAGAAAAAGAGTGCAAATAAAATGCAAAGAAGAAACAAAAGGGAAGAAAAGATACAATGCCACCAACTTGTAGAAGCTAATGTATTTATGATTCAACAAATGAAATTGGTGAAAAGAATAGTTGTGATGATGTGCAGTCTGATATACCACATGGTGATGTGTAGTCTAATACAGCACATGGTGATGTACAGCTTGATATAGCACATGGTGATGTGAAATTTCATGATGATCTCTTAGCACAAAGTCTAAGATAGATTATTGAAAAACATGAGAGCAAAGAACCAGTAAGTCTGTAGATGATTTATTCAAGATTAAAGGATGTGTTTGAATTAAAATATATAGAGATCAGAAATGATCTACTTGATCATGCCACACTTGATGTGGCCAAGGAGCATGAATTTTTAGTTAATTAAAGTCATGAAGAGAGACTGCTTGCATCTAGTGTGCCTCAGAGTGCACCTGTTGCATCTATAACTTTTGATGGAACTAGTGGATTAGCCAAAAATATTGGTAATGGCTTAATAGAAGATGAGTCTAATTTTCTCAAAAGATTAAGATTGAGTCAAGATTTATATAGATCTATAGATAAGAATCCAAAAGAAAAAAAATTATAAGGTAAGACGCCATTCTTGGTTGAGGTATCGAGAGATGGTGAGCCCATTGGGCCAAATGATACAAGGTGGGCCTCCAAGTTGGGTGTAAGATGTAGGACCCATTTGGATATTTGAAAATCAAATTTTGTAGATTAATATCCATAAAGTGTGGAAAATTCTATATAAAAAATGGAAAATACTTTTGAGACTACTGGTGGACAAATCTCTAGAAAATATTACAAGCAAAAGATGAGACTTTTGATGAATAATTTTAGATACAATTGCATAAAAACAATCATGGAGGGAAAAGAGAGGTTATACTCCACTCTATCTCCTAAACAGTGGGATGAATTATAATAAATTATGCATTTCTAATAATATTTGATAAAGAGTAATAGAGGCAAGAGAGCAAGAGATAATGTGAGGGCTAGATATGTTGTTCCCAAAATCCGTCACTTATTTTTGTGGACAACATACTGACCATTTTGGTCCAGTAGGACTAAATGATCTCTTTCTTTCTTTTAAAATGTTTTGAACAGTTGATTTTTTCAAATATTTAAGCCTTTTTAGCTAAGGAAGTCATAGGTTCAACAGGTGGGTTTTCTTCAAAATAAGTTCAAAACACTTAAGGCTTTTCCTTAGTGTTTTAAGGATGGTTCAATCCCCAAGTTCAATCAAAAGACTTAATGGCAGGATTCAAACAATTAGAATGAACCATAAGGAACTGTTGAACCATTGAACCCCACCTTTGCAAGGTTTAAAAGTTTAATGGGTTCAAAGGTTCAGCGACTTCAGTAGACTTAAAGAAAAGAAGGCTTCAAAGAGATAAGGTTGAACCATTGAACCGAGGAACCTTGAACCAAAATAGACCAAAAGAGTTCAAAGGTTCAATGAGTTCAATAAGCTCAAAAGACTTTTAAAAAATAAGGAATCAAAGAGTGAAGATTGAATTGTGGAACCATTGAACCTTGAACCAAAAAAGTTCAAAGGTTCAATGAGTTCAAAGGTTCAAATGACTTAGACGGAATTAGAAAATCCAGAGAGTTCAAAGCTTTGAAGAAATCAAAGAAATAAGATTGAATCATTGAACCTTAAACCAAAAGATTTCAAAGGTTCAATGAGTTCAAAAGGAAGCTTTGAGTGAATGGATGAAGTGAAATATTCTAGAAAGAAGTTCAAAGAAATGGTTCAATCGAAGAAGAAAAGAAATTAAACGTGGCCCTTCACAAAATGATTGAACCAATGAACCATTGAACCTTCGAACCAAAAGAGTTCAAGGTTTAAGGTTCAAAGAGGTTCAAGGCAACTAGTGATGTCCCCATAGATGTCAAATTTAGGGTAATAGAATAGCCATTAATTTTCAAAAGAACTAAGAACAAGCTCAGTGACTAGCCCAGAAAGAAGCCAAGGGAGCCAGCAGAAAGTGAGAAGGTAGCCCTAAGAGCTCAGATCACCAAGGAAAGACAAAACATGGCAAGGAAGGGGGAAATGACTATAGGAAAACCAAAAATATCTATAGGAGAGTTATTTCTAGTAGGTAGAATAGTCCACCAAGTAGACATCAGGGAACACAAACATTCAAGGATGTGGCCTATTTTTCTACATTAAGTAAAGGTGAATGGATAGTCGAGTAAGTATCATTAAGAAGACCAGACAACCCATGTTAAAGAAGGGATGTTTAAGATAATTTAGAACACCAAAGTCAAGGTTGATGCCCTATTTCAACATGGCTCTTTGATAGATAATTAAGGCATCCAATTTAGCATGGGCTGATTTCATGAAAACAAGTGCCCAAGTCTTCATTGTAATGCTATATATTGTAAATTCCCATTTTGTATAATAGAGATATTTTGGTTGTCAAAAGTAAAGATTTGCCCAAATTAAAAGGCATTCCTGAGACTTTGAGCTCAAATTGTTAATCATATTTTGTTAAATGAATGAGAAAGCAAGTGATCTTCCAGACTTTGTGTTGGAATAAGCTTGTGTCTTTTAGGAAATTGTTCTTATGTCTATTTCCTAAATACAATCTTATCCATTTAATAAAATAATTAGAATTAGTGAAAATAAGCTGGAAGATGTCTTGAAATTGACTGTGGGAGACTTTGTGCTGCCATAATTGCTTTTAGCCTGTGTTTTTGTGTAAAGGATACTAGAGAAACTTTGAGCTCTCTTTATCCTTCATTATCCTTTACTCTATTGTAGTTTTAGGTGCAAAATTTGAGCTACATTTAATCCTGCTATGTTACTTTGTCCTAATTAGTAGGAGAAACAATGAAAGACTTTGTGTTTTCATTGGTTTCTTATGGTTTCTATTACTGCCCAGGAAGAATCATGTTATTGGTTGAATATCACTTCTGAAAGAAGAGAAGTGCCTTCCAATAATTACACCAAAATTTTCCTTAGTTCTGTGAACATCATCTTTGAAAAAAGAGAGATGGATGGTATGATTTCACCACTGTGTCTATTTTCAACTTAATTGTATATGCTATAGTATATAGTAGTTTATAGGGAACCTCCCCTTGATGAGACAAGAGATTTATCTCCTTATGATGTGGTAGACCTACACATTTTACTATATAAATCTCCTTATGTTTTGGTTGATGCACCTATTTTGTCGTCAGTCAGCTGGTGACAAAATATTCACCCAACAGGATACACATTGGTCAAGGTGGGTTGCAGGCTAAAATGAATAAATTTGGAGTAGGTGTATGGATTTTTGGTTTAATTTATATTGTTTTATTTATTTTAATTTTTAATTAAACTAACTATATATTGAAATTGACATTGTATTTTAGGTGTAAAATAGTAATAGAGAAGCAGGTGCAGAAGATATTGTCAATTATATGGTAGCACTAGATCCTAATAAATCTAAGAGTAAGATGAAGTGGAAATCTAGTTCATCAATAAAGATGTCATAGCCATCTATTATATGCCCAATAGGACCCTCTCCATATCATGTCAACCTAAATTAAGGGTACCAACATGTAATAAGTTGCACATACGGTCTCACTGAGAAAGTTTCACACTCAGTTACTTCCATTAAGTCTATAGTTTCTACATGGAATGAGCATAATTCCATGGATTCAAATGAGGTAAGAGGCTCTATTGATCTTATTTCTTCTTGTTTGTAAATTTAGTATACAAATACCTCTTAATATATAGATTAAAATCTAAGCATAGGAGAATCAAACCCAGTTTCTTTATTGTTAGAGTGATCCAGAAAATGTTCTTTTGGACAAATTTATAGCTTGCATTATTTACTTGACATTTGAATGCTTTGTATATTTTTTGCATGATGGTTAAACCACATGCAGAGAAATTTTAGCAAAGCAACAAAAAAATGAAAATGCCTTGATGGAAATAGAGCTACCGATATTGATAGTGACCATGATGAATTAGACAAGAATGTGTAGCACAGTCATAGTTGTGTTGAAGTTGAGGTATTATAATAGTTGTTTTTAGTTATCTATCCCAATATTTTATCATTCTTCATGCTTAAAATGTTCTTTTGGACAAAAATGTATAGCTTTTGCATTTTTTAAGTTGTAAGTTAATTTACCCCAATGTTTTGTCATTATTTGTTTGGACAAAAATTTATAGCTTTTGCATTCTTTATGTTATAAGTTAATTTGTCCCAATGTTTTGTCATTATTCATGCTTAAAATGTTCTTTTGGACAAAAATTTATAGCTTTTGCATTCTTTACTTGACTTATATTAATTTTTTCAAGATGATTAAACCACATGCAAAGCAATTATATGAAATCATAATGAAAAGAAAAAGACCCTATTAATAGAGCTCTCTGCAAAGCTACACAACTTCATGTCAATGTTAATAGTGATTATGTTGAACTTGATGAGCATGTGCATGATATTCATAGTAGTAGTGATGTTGAACTCGAGGTGAGTGCTATGAAACCACATGCAAGTAAGTACTATTCAAGTAAGTAATGGTTGTTTTATTATGTAAATAAGGGTAATCATTACCTATATGATATAAGTTAGTTATAATAGTAGTGAAGTGTAATTAGCTAATATATATAGATTATGGAAATAAGGGAGAACATATAACTTACATATGGAAGCTTAGAGATTAGTTGTAATAGACTACATACATAGATTTTGACAATGCATAATTGCATTGTGTTTAGGGATGTCATGGTCCTTAGTTGAGGGGACTTCATTGCCAATCCATGTCTCTTTCTAGAGTACTCATACATTCTAGCACAATTGTAATCTTTTCCTCCATTTATTTGTACCTTGAAATGGGTTAGTCTTTTTTTAGAGTAAAAATTTGCTTCTTTTTTATTCAATAAAATAAAATAAAACACGTAAAAAATTTGATTTGTTTCAAGACATAAGACATTACATACAGCGATCACAAACAAAATGTATCACTTTTCCACTAATGTCAAACATTGATTTTTCTAGGATACAACACTTTGAGAGAAGGAAAAGATAACCAGATAACAATAACACTAACCCTAAGAAGCATAACAAGTCTAGACTAGAGTTAATCAAAACTTTTGTACTATTTTTAAACATTTTGACTAGAAGTACCATTAATATCACATGACCTAGCTTCATTTTTAGTTCATCAAGGGATTGTATCTCCAACCACTTTGGTTGTTCCTACATAAATTAAGAATGTATTAGAAAATGTATTTTTGAGTAAAGGACTCTAGTCAAAAGTAAATCATAGGTGGAAGTAATTATCATAACCAAAATATCAAACCTTGTGTATATAGATTTAAAATGATGGGACAAAAATAGCTAATACAAAGATAAAACAAGTTTTAAGGCTACTTCTCGTTACAAAACATCCCCTATTAACTTAGATAAGTTAAGGTTTTTTACACAAGAATTTGCTTAGCTTTGTTTATGAAAAACAAATTCAATTTTTTTCATAAAGAAGTTGAATCCTTCCCTGTTGAGGCACAAAATCATATGTTGGTGTTTCTAGCATTTTTAGGAATGGAATTTCCTTACAATCCTATTGTTAGATTGATATAACTGACCAAGCAAGATGTTTTTTGTAACACCCCTAAGAGGCTCTCCTTCTGTAAAAATAGCAGCATCCAAAAGGATATCCACAGTCTCCTCAAATGAACATCTCATCATTAGCCATATATCATTACAATTGATACCATGTCAAGTAATAGCCATCAAATGACCTCAATATGTCATTATGTCACATAGAATAGCTAAATGCCTATAGTTCACATATGACCCATCAAAATATATCACAACTCAAAGCTCATCCACAAGAGCTTTTCTCAGAGCCTCTATTCCAAGAACTTCAATAACCTCAATCAAGTGATTACTTCTTGTCTTTGTAGCATCCACATCTTCATGGCACATGACTGCTAACATATTGACACCTTATATATCTAACATCCATTCTATATCAAATAGTGGGAAGTTATTTTTTTTAATATGTCAGATGCATGGTTTCAGGTTTCTTATTATCATTTTCTAGTTTCTTATAAATATTTATCGAATGTTTACCTATGTGTTATCAAATGTTTTATATCTCAATATAATGTGTATTTTTTTAGTTTTTGCATAAATGTATTGATAAACTCTAAGAAGAGGATAAAGTTGGGGTGTTGGATCCATTTGATGGTGTTGTTATGGGCATTGGGTGGATTCACTCACTATCTATTGTACATGGAGTCAAATTAAAAAGAATAGGACATGCAAATGTAAATATTTTAAAGGTCAAAAGTAACATAGCCCTTGCTTATGAAGACAAAATAGGTGAAGCTATCCATCTGAAAGAGAAAGAAAGAACCTTCACATGGTGGCCACTAAAATATTTGCAAAAAATGACATAGTTGATGTTTATCATGTACTAGCTATTAGACAACTTAGCCCACTACTTTATGTAGTATTTTGAATGTGTTGTTCAGGGATCTTTATCATGGTGTATTTGCAAGAATTGGAAACTCTTAGACTTTGACATTTTTTATTATATATATATATATATATATATATATATATGAACATCTTACAGTTCATCAAAATTGCATTATTTTTTAATTCTAGATTACCTTTTTTTATCATGATGTTGAATCAATCTTTTAACTTCTATTATGTTGTAGCTTATTCATATATGTAATATTTTTATTTTCTTTTATGTTTTAATTCAAGTTTAATAATTTGTTTATTTCTGTATTTTTATTTGCTTTTTATGTTTTAATTCAAGTTTAATAATATGTTTATTTCTACATTATATAATTTATGGTATTTAATAAATTATTCATATCATATAAATGAAAATTTACTACTAAACTAGTAGTAAATATAATGATTATGAAATTAGTAAATAATGTATCAATATACTATCAGTTGACAGAAATCAATGAACAAAAATAATTAAATAAACTAACAAATGATGGCAATGAAAAATTAAAATGACTAAATTTACTACCAATTAATAGAAATTAGTCAATTAAAATGACTAAATATACTACTAATTGATGTCAATTAATAATTAAATTGACTAAATATACTACCAATTGATAAATATTGGTGAATAAATATGACTAAATATATGACCAATTGATGGCAAAATAATGATTAAAATGACTAAATATACTTCCAATGGATGGAAATTAGTTAATACAAATGACTAAATATAATACCAATAAACAAAAATCAGTGAATAAAAATGACTAAATATGCTACCAATTGATGGTAATTAATTATTATAATGACTAAATAAATGACTACCATGAATAAATAAATGACCAGTTAACAATAATCAATGACTAAATATACTACCAAATTGATCACTCAAAACAACTAATAAATGACTAAAAATGGTTTAGTAATAAATTTGGTCACATTATAAATGACCAACAATAAACTACTAATGGTCACGTTCCCAAGCTTAGTCATTTATATGCAATTTTAAGTAGTTTTTTTTAGTCATTGTTATTTTTCTACTAGTGTTAAACTAGATGGATCTTCCCACCTGAAACCATCAATCACCTATTTTGAAGAACCAATAAAATTAAGAGATTTGTCTTGATAATATAAAATTAGCTACTAAGATCTGGGGATATATAGTTATAGTATTATATAAGTGGATCTTTATGTCTTAATAATATATAGAAGAGAGAGATAATTATTGTATTGTTTAGTTAATATTTTTTCATAGTAATACAAGTTGTAGTTATATTCATGTAATCTATTTTGATTAATTAATGAAGATATATCCATTTTTTTAGTACCGAGTTTTCTTTTCATTCTTGTTCCTAAAGTGAACACGGGCCCACTCTCCTTAGGAATTTGGAACATATTTTTGTATGATATTTTATATGTATTTATATTTTTTAGTAATTATAAATATATTTTATTTTCATAATCTATAGAAAATTATCTTTAAGCTCTAAGATTAAATTCATGATTGCAAATCAATGTGTTTATTTTCAGCAAAAGTGTTTACTTTCAAGAAGAGTGTTTACTTTCAATAAGTGTGTTTATTACAGAAAATTAGATTACAAATTGTTTTAATTCTATAAGTATGTTTTTTTTATTGCATAATCAAATTCTTTCTAGAATAGATTATATTAGACATTTAGAAAGAACAAGCCCACAAATCATCTCTGTAAGACCTTCAATCATAAGACTTGATATAGACAACATTGGATGTCATCCTTGGTTTGAATGACATTAACAAAAAAGTTGATTAAATTAAGGGATAAATGACACCCATCACTAAGTGTCTAAAGAACATCAGTTGGTATGTATTTCAGTCCTCTATTTTATGAAAATATAAATTGTGTACTTTCATATCCTTCATATCAAAATAAAAATATTTATGGATTCACCTCAAGTAGCCTTGAACTAGTAGGATATCATTATTATCATGATATTTACCCCACCTCCCAACCCAACTCATGTTTCAAATCAACCTTGTCAAATTCATGTTCTTTTCAATTAACCTAAAAAAAGTGTGTAAGAAATCAGACTTGACTTTGAGAGACAATGTATGGAGATTGATAGAGAAAGGGAATACAATATGCATTAAGAAGAGCTGTTATATCAGGCCTATATACATCAACAAGAGATAAAATCACTGAAGATATATAATGAGACTACAAGAGAACAAATACAGTAGCTACCCATGAAAGTACAAAGAATTGAACCCAAAATCCCAAATAAGAAACAAGAAGAAGTAGAACCCCTTGAACCTTCAAGAGAGTCTAATTGTTTCAATATTCCAAGTTTTAGAACTCCTAATCCTATAAAATATCATATACTTATGCAATCTTTCTCCATTCTTCCTCAATCTCCTCAATCAAGGAAGTTTCCATGTTTCTCATATACTCCTATGCCAATCTAAAATCAAGAAATGAAAAATGTTCTTGAAGTCAAACCAAGAAATTTTACAAGTTTCTTGAGCCCTCCACCCATCCCTCAAATTGAATTTGTCCATGAATATCAAGGTATATTAAAATGTGAGAAGTTGCTTATTGAGTTGAGAGAGAAACATGAAGCCCTAACACAAGTTTCTTTCCCTTCTTTCAAAAGAATATTAAATGAAACTAATTCTTCCAAATCTTAAAGACTTATTCAAGAGAAACAAATAATTACCTATATTCCTATGCCACCAAATATAACCTCTTACCCTCCCACCATCTCCTTTTTTTAAAGAGAACCTATTGTATGGAAGGTAAAAGAATAACATGTAAGTGAATTATCACAATAGGGTGATCAAGATTTGTGTTGGTTAAATGAACTTCAATTTGGCATAGAACAAGATCATATTTCAACCCTTAAAGAGAAAAATCATAGTATAGTTGTAAGTTATCTTAAATAATCCTATCATGAATATGTTCTAAAAGATATGATAGTAGCTAGTGAGATTACAGTAATGGTTTCATAAGGTAACAGTCCTAGACATGAGCTATGTAAAGATATAAAAGAATATGTAAAGATATAAAAGAATATGTAATGATTATTAGTGAACCTCAATAAGCTACAAGTGAGAATAAATAAGGTTTTGATTAAGAGATCAAACAATTTGTATCAGTTGACAATAAATATGGCATATCTTAATATGCCATAGAAAGCCAAGAACGTTGCCTTAGTGAGCCATTAAAGGCTGAAATTACAACTATTCTTATAAATGAGAATGTGGTTATATTCAAGAGGTTTATTAATATTAAAGAGAAACATGAGGTAAGTATTGAACCACATGATAAGTTTTTTTATATTGGATATATGTTTGCTTCATTTAATTCACTTGTAAACATGTTAAAGAGGTTGACAAGTAAAAAAAGAGTTGATCTAACTAGAATGACACTTAAAAAGTAGCTTATTCCTCATCTTTGTCAACCACATGAAGAGGACTTAAGAGGTTTTTACTTTGATTCAGGTGGATTTTGAGTGTTGTACATAGTATTAGTTTTATATTTTAAATTTCATTAAAGTGTTGTTATGCACATATTCAATTAATTGTTTTAATTTTCACTTTCCTCTAAGTGTTATCTTGCATATTTTTTAGTTGATAGTTGTTCTATTTTTTAATTTAACAAGTGCTTGTGCACAAGTGTTGTATTTTATTAAGGGAATTTTTAGTTTAAATTTTTTGATATTTTTATGACTCCATAACTAAATGGATATAGCTAATAGTCTTGAGTGTTTAACACGTAAACATCCCAGTAAATTTACCAAGAATGTTGATAATTTTTGCCACCATTAGTCAAAGTTGCTAATGTATAGATTTTCAAAAATAATCCATTAATGGAGTGAAGATTCAAAAATTTATCCAAAATATATATAACCTTCATCATTCCAAAACCATTCTTAATAAAAACTCATAGGTCAAAATTTTGGCAAAGGTTTCTTCTTTTTCTCAAACTAACTAGTTGCAAGCTAGTGAAGGCAATTTTCAAATGTTTGTGTCATAAAAGATAAGAAGAGTTGGTTAAACTGGTATTATGAGGTTTCTAGGACCTTTTTCACTCAATATTTCATGCATTTTTTTTAAGTTACAGGTTCTTAACGTTATGAATAATTTTTAATAAGAAAAGGTGCTCTAAAACCTTTCTTAAACCCCAATCCTTTAGTTTTAGGCAATATGTTGGCATTTTTGAGTTTTTTGCTAAAAACAAGAAGTTTTGTGATCTATTATGGGGCATAAAAAACCTTATTACATATTCATCAATCAATTTTTTTATGAAAATAATAGATAAAGGTAAAAGTACAAGTTATAGAGTTTTAAACAAGCAAGAGAGATAATCAAAAAAGGCATTTTTTGAGAGGTTTAAGAGATTTGTTGAGTCCAATGTTAGGTTATGGAGCTAAAAGCTTCACTAATGCAAATAGAGGAGGAAGAGGTTGCTGAGTGTCACAAACACCGGTGTTAGTCAGGCCAACCGATGTCGGTAGGATTAGACAGAAGAGCAACCAATGTCGGTCAGATATCAGCCAGCATCAGTCACCTCCAGGCAGACAGGGACCGACGTCGGTCACCTGTGTGGTTCAAACTGTGAGTGTTATAGGAAGTTAGTTAACGAATCAAGTGTTTGCATGTCAAGAGCCAAATTTAGACTAGAAGCTGTGAATCTAATTATTGTAATTAGGCATCTAATTATTGTTTGCATGAGATCTATTTTAGAGACTCATGGGCTGTATTTTAAGGTGTTCTAGTTTGAGTTGAGCAAAGTTAGCTCCTTTTGTGTGTGAGGTGAGCAAGGGTGTTCCTCCTAGTTCCATAGCAGTACCAAGTGTGGGTGCTAGTTTTGGAGAATCAAAAGGGTTCTTTAGGAGTGTAGGATCTTGGTCAGCAGGTGTGCATGGCTACTTTTGGAGATCTACATGGGTGAGTAAGATCATTGATCTACAGGTGTATGTGTGTGCATGATCTAGGTTTGCAGGTGTATAGAACCAGATTAATTTACAGGTGTGCAAGATTAGGGAGGACAATAACACAATAGGGAGCAGGATCTACTTGGAGTACAGTGTGTACTCAGAAAGAGAGCAAAGAGGAAGGCAAGGAAGATCCTTCCATAAGTGAGATCATTTGGGTTACAAGTTGTTGTAGTTCAGGGGAGATCTACTTGAAGTACATTTGTGTACTTGGAGTGTGTGGAGCACTTGTGGAGTGCGTGGAGCACTGGAGTATTGGCAGTAGTGGATACTGACTGGTTGGAGGTGAACACCAACTCTGTGTTTGAGTTGTGTGTTGGGACCATAAGAGAGAGAGATTTGAGGAGAGAATTACTGTTCACTTGAGGTGTGGGAAGCCTCTGAGAGGCAGTGAAGAAGAAGTGGCATCTTCTTTATTGTATTCTTTTTTGGATGAGTATTAATACAAGTTGTGTATTGTCTCTCATATTCTGTGTTATTTTTGATTTCTAGTTACTTGTTGATTCTGGTTAATTCCGCATATTAAGTTTTTTGTATTTGGTAATCAATTTTGTGCTTCCATAATTCCCAACAAAGGTGGTGATAGAG
The DNA here is from genome assembly GCA_037957365.1 of Torreya grandis. Lineage (NCBI taxonomy): Eukaryota > Viridiplantae > Streptophyta > Pinopsida > Cupressales > Taxaceae > Torreya > Torreya grandis. Next base: position 1,072,339 of record JARHVA010001653.1, read on the forward strand.
TTCTTTGGTTGGGTATCTAACATCCAATGGTTTTAATGATGATATAGGTTCATCCAAGTGTTTATTAAAAGCTAATTATGTCTTTAAGCCTCATAAAACTCAATAAAATGGTAAAACTCAGACCTATAGGCATTTAGAAATGAAATTGTGCAAGTTAGAAAACACCAAAAAATGTATATTTTTAATTTTATTAATGAATTTTTTTAAAATTTAAAATAGAGGTATTTTTTGATGTAATTTTATGTTTTAAAGTTATTTAAGGTATTAATATACTTTAGGAGAGATAAAATACCAAAACATAGGTCTGTTCATGAAGGAAATCAATGTTTTTCACTTTTTTACTCATAAATGGAGTTGGAAGTGAGTGTTTCAGATCCTTAAAATAGAAAAAAATGATTTGAAAGTGTTTATAATTAATTTAAATTTATAAATACATACTCATTCAATGAAAACCAATTCAAAATAGACTCATCTAATTGAAAAACATCTCTAGATCACCTTGCAAGTTGTAAATAGGCACTTTTTCGTAATTTTTTGTGTGAGAGTTTGGTGAAGAATTTTCAATATTTTAAAAAATTTATAGGTCTAAACCATTTATAAATATCTAATGAGTATATAATGAGTGTCTGATAAGTCATATAATTCTTTTTAGATTGCCTAATCCAAATCAGGGTTTTTTGAGGCCTAGAGAGCTCAAAAGAGCATAAAATGGCATTTTTTGAAGTTATACATAGAGTTTAGATCTTAAAAAATATTTGAAGGTATTTTACACTATGTTTATTATTTTAAAATAATATTTCCACTCCTTATGTATTCAAATAATTCAAATTCATCAAGTTTTAAATTCTCAAGATGCAATTCAAGAAGCTTGTCAAACCATAGAAGATGTACACTTTCAAGAAGAACTAGTATGGAGAGATGTTATTCTCATCACAAAGTGAAATATTAACATATATATATTATGAATAATTTGATAACATAAACATGCTTCTCTTTCTCTCTACTTTTCCCCCCATTTGGGCTAATTTTAGACAAGGTCAAGTCAAATAGAAGAGGCCTTCAATCAACCCTAGAAAGGTGGAATTTGAAACATGCAAGAGTAGAGAAGTTGAGTTGAAGTATTGGTTAATATTTGAGGCCCTATTTTCATTAAATATAATAATTTAATAATCAACATGAAATATATATTCTACTATGCCCCTTGGGCTAAATTTAGAAAAAGCAAGAAGTCAAACTTGCATGTAAGATGCAAGTCAAGAAGCTCAAGTCAAACTCCAAGTTACAAGTCAAGATAGGTAAATTAAAACTCTAAGATGAAAAAAATTTAACTAAATTCAAACTTAAATATTCATTCAATATCAAAAATATTTAACTGTAGATCAAAATGAGTTCAATACAAGCTATTCAAAAGGAGTTAACTGAAGACAATCAAAAACATGCATTTAATCTTTGACTCTTCAACAATTCAAACAAAATTTTCTATCTAAATTCTATACCATATTATAAGGAGAGAAAGTTTAATTAATGTTTAAACTCTAAATTAATAATTTTTAATTAGGATAATTTATTTGGAAGTTTGAAGTTTCAGTTAGGTTCAGTTTAAATTAGGAGTGAAGTTGGACTAAATAAGGGACTCATCTCCTAGTTGAAGATTATTTTTGTCTCCTCTCTCCTAGCTTCTCTTTTATTTATGTATTTTCATTTTGATAATTTTAGGATATTATTCTTTTGGATTATATAAATTCTACCAAAATTTGTATTGCCTCACCTTTGAAGCAATAAAGAGCTATTTTTTCCTCCATTTTCAAGTTGTTCATAAAGTGTGTTCTTAATGTTCATTGATGTAACTTAGTGAATGAATAAATTTTATATGTTTATGTATAAATATATAAACTTTAGGTAGTAAATAATAACCCCTTATAGGTCATATAAAGTGTCTTATTCTAATTTATACCTAATCTGTAAGTGAATTCAATCATTGTTCATTCCTTCTAATTATGTGTGAGTGTTTATCTAGACCTCTGTGTGAAATATTCATGCAAGATTCATTGTATGAAGATGAAGTGAATGTGTGAAAGCTATTTATATTTTAAAATGTTTCAAGGTTAGGCATAATTGACCTTAACATTAGTGCATCACCCTAATTTTTAGTTTTCATTTTTATTTTCAGCTTTAGCATTGCTCTTTTTACCCTTTTCCTAGTCAAAAAGTCACAAAATTAAAGAGTTTAGAGAGAATTAGGTGAGGGTACCAAAGGGAACCAGCTCGTCATCTAGATATTATCACCAATATAAGGTCCCACACCTTGGAGAGTTTCCATTATATCAACAAGAGTGAGAATAGGCACACATTCATGTAAGGAAGGACTTCTGAGTGATAACACAAAATCAATCAAATCAATCCCCTAATATTTGTTGCAGTGAATTAGGAAAGTTAGAATAAGTTTTCACATCCTACCAAAGTCACTTCACATTTATTTTGGTGTTTAAAAATTTTTCAAACAACTTTCATTTTTTGTCATTTTCAAGTTTTCACAAAGGCCAAACTTTAATCATGCTTCAAATTAATACTTAAAAAGAACAATCACTCTAGATTTAGCACTCCTAAGAGCACTTTAATTTATTGTTCTTCATTTTCAAAATCACTTAACTAATTTAATTTTTAGAATAGTTTCTTTTTTATTATAATTTTTGTGCATATGATCTCCCCTTGTCCCCATTAAGAAACTTGGGTGTCCAAAAATGCAATTATTATACTTGTTTGTTAGAGTCAAAACACCAAATAAATGTTGTGTATGTTTTCCTCTTATTATTGGGGACTTGAGTGACTCAGAAATCATTGAGTTCTTCACTTTTATTTCTTTCATTAGTTTTTGAGTGGGATTTCATCACCTCTTCATAGGTTTTTTAGGGGTGTGTTGACCTGGAGTTTCATCTACCAGCATCATACCAACCACACTCATTCTGGTGGGATATATAATAAGAGCATTCTAAACAAATGGGGTAGTGGCTGAATGGTTAGCCTAACCATATATAAGAAGACTCAGGTCAAGAAGTAGTCTAGATATTGAACTTCACTAATCATTACATGGTTGAACTTGTTGTGTAAGGGATAAGACCTTGCATAATAAGCTAGATGGTTTGAAACCATTAACATATATTTTTAATTATGCATAAGTATTTTTTGATACTTTTGGATCCCCTATAAATCCATATGTGAGACCTTTTAGACATAATTGACCCCACTTATCATGGAATATCCTACCAAATGCCAAGTTGATTTGGCACTCTAAATTCCTTGCCATATACCAGTTCTTGAGAGATAAAGGGGGGATTAAAAAACTCTACATACATGCATTCTTTATTTATTGGATTAACAATTAATTCCTTTCAATATTGGTGTATTAGTGGAAACTTTTGTAGATACTATGCATATCTTATGTTAGTTTTAGAGTAGGAGCATGCACTTAGGTGTAACTATTTCTTTCACTTGTGTTATTTGAGTCTAAAAGTCACTTTACCAAATTCAAAATAATAAACAGACACATGTTACACATGCCACTTTGCACCAATAAGTGTTATGTTATAGAAATCATTCAAATCATTTACCTTAGCTCAAACTAAGACCAATAATAATTATGCCTTTACTTTTAGACAAGACATTGTTATGTTGTTGTTTTAATCTAGACCTTTTTTCATCCAAGTCTTTCAAAATCTCATTCAAAATTCATATTTCAAATTTCATATCTAAATATTATTGGTTTATGCTTGAGCCTTGCCTACAACTTGGGTTTGAGTTGTTCAACTTTCTATATCTAAATTGTGAAACTTGGATCAATTTTTAGTTTGATTTTTAAAGACCCCTTGCCTAAATACCAAGTTTCAAGTTTAGACCTTAAGTGACTTTAGACCAAGGTTTTTGTTTGACTTAGTTTTGAAAGCTATAATTAAGCCAATAACACCTTTTATGTTCAAGCCAATTGCCTTAGAGTTTAGTTCATTTCAAAAATTATGCCTTAACTAAAGATCCATTTCTAAGACTAGCTTTGTGACTTTTGACCAAAGACCTAGCACAATTTTGTAGACCAATTTTTTTTTTCCTTTAGATAATTTAAGACCTTTCTCTAGTCTGATTTCACATTTTCATTTCTAAATTTCCTAATACTTAGAATTATATTTAGGCTTTTGATAAAGAGATCAAAATTCACATTTAAAACTCTTTCTAAGACAAGTGTGTTTTCATAGACCATAATAAATCTTTTTAAGATTCCTTTTTAAACCAAGTTAAAACATTTACAATGTTAGACCAACCTTTTGTGAAACACTTGATTCAAACATGCCTCATTATACATGTAGTATAGCCATGTATAATTTGAATTATGATAATATTATTACAAGTGATCCATTTATTCATGAGCGTTATAAAGAAGAAGTATGTTATGTGATAGATCCATATCCCTCATATGATATTAACTATGTCGAATAAATTCAAGATCCTTTGGCACACTATCTTACTAATACACCTTCATATCTAGGGTAAGAATAAGACACGACAACCCAATACCTAGTAAATGTACTAAGCCCCATAGAGCAAGTTTAACAACAACAAATGTTATATTACATAAATCTACCAACTAGCATGAGTTATGATCTATTATTTTTCAATTTCCACCTCTTAAAGAATAGGGACAAAATCCTTGTTAGAGTGGTGGAGGTAGGTGTGAATTTTCCCATCATAATTTACCTAGTTTGGTGCATGCACCTAGTAATAGGACAAAATTCAAAACATTTTAACAAGCCTCATCTAGCCAAAGTCAAGTTCTATTACCAATGCCCAATCCAGAGTTAGCTATACTTGTAAAAATAAAGGATCAAGTTATTGACCAAATAACACAAATGAAATAAGCATACTAAATTTACCTCAACATAGCTATAAATATGAATGCCATGATGATTTATAATATACCACTCATAGAGTTAACTCCTTCCATAGGGATACAAACTAACTCATTGGGTTATGCCAACCCAACCATAGATCTATTTGTTAAAACAACAAATGTTGTGAACATGCTTCATATTCTTGTAACTTAAGAACAACCCATAGCACTAACTAAATACCTTTTTAAAAACATGGTGGATGGCATTCAAGTGTACCCTAACCTAATTGAGGCTAAGATAAATATTCAAAGGACTAAATCATAATAGGTTCTAATGAACATTGTGAGTAGTTTGTAATAGGGTGTAAGAACATCAAGTTCCCAAGTGCAAAACACAACTACTCCCCCTCAACTATATGCTTCCTTAAACACATAGTAGGGAACAAAAATTCAAACACAGACCAATCCTCCACCTCAATAGGTGGTGACCAATATTCCATAATAGCCAATGTAGACCAATGTGCCACCATAGTAAGTGGTAAATGTTTCATTCTAAATAGGATCTAACCAACAATGTAATATTATTGGTCAATAATATCTCATGGTTGGACAAAATTAGATACCTGGTGAGTAATAAGTATTTAACCAATGCCAAGTGCCAAATACATAACATGTACCTATTAGATAATTGATGTCTTACACCCATAAAATAATGTACTCCCAATAAGTGTCAACCATGCAATAATTTTAGTAACAAACATTTGGCCAATAGTAGATAGTCTCCATAATATAAGGTTTGATCAATCAATAGCAAGTTTTTTTTCCAACCTAATAAATGCAATTTATTAGGAATAAATCAAAAATTAATGAAAAAATAATTTCACAAAATTGCAATAATAAATATAAATTGAGACGTATAAAGAATAAAAATAAAATGCATAATAAAAAGACCAAATTTAACATGGTTCACCCAATATGGGCTAAATCCACCAAGAAACACTTGCTCAAATTTTATTACAATCCATGAGAGTACAATCCACTCTTAGATCAGCCTTCTCACAATTACAATGCACAAATATTATTTGGAGTTACGCTCAACAAACCCTCCTAAATTTGCACCTGAATTCACACACTCTATTCTTCCTTCTCAAACCCTTCTTCTCATAATAATGTATTACCTAAAAAATATCCATTTATATATAATGCATCAACAAAGAGGTATTATAAAATAATGGGTACCAAAACCATGGTCAAAGTCAACCCAAAATGAGTTCCCATTAAAGGGGGTCCCAAAAAACTTTGAGGACGAGAATACATAAAGAGTGTACAGTACATTTTAAATGTATAGTATTTGAAAAACATTGTAATTTATAAATAGGCTCCACAACATAACATAATTCATCCCTTAATAACAAATACCACCACATAGACCATAGTTCCTTATAAATCAAAGTCATGTTTATAATCCCAATGCTTACTAACAATAAGTACCACCCCAACAATACATTCCTAACCAAAGGTTGTGTCTTCCTAGTAGGGTAACTAACTAGGTGAATATATAATAGTCTGTCATGCCTTTATTATACCCCAGCCAGAGTAATCCACTTGGAACCACCCAAGCCCAACCATAGCCATCTCTACCTTCTACTTTCTAGCCCAAGAGCTATACTAGGTAAAGGATGAAATTACGGCTCTTTAAATGGTGAAGAAAAGAAATAAATTTAAACTAAATGAAATATGTTCATATCCATTTAACATTAATTACCTATAGATACCATTTCCTCCAGGATTTGAGCCACCCAAGTTAAATAAGTATAAGGGCAAAGGAGACCCAAGGCAAAATTTAAATGAGTTTAATGTTTCTTATCAGTCATTGGTTTTTAATGATGTCTACCTACTTCTCATTTTCCCATAAAATTTAGCTAGGCAGGCTCTTGATTACTTCTTAAACTACCCAAGAACTTAGTGTCTAATTTTGATGACTTGTCAAAAATGTTTGTGCAACATGTTTCACTAAAAAAATTCTTTATTTTCCTTAGAAATAAAGTTTTAAAACTTGAAAGAGAGAGGTTAGTTTAACCTAATATGTTATGCATACGTGAATCTAGACAGTTATGGATACTCTTCTTTATCTAGGGAGGATGACCTAAAAATAAGAAAACACTAGAAAATAATGGTTAATTAGTGAGATAGTAGAGTGGATTTCCTAGCATGAGCTAGATCCAAGAAGTACAAGCTTCATTGGAGGCTATCAATCCACACTTTTAAAAAACTTAAGTTCTAATAAACTAAAAATAGTTGCTTGCATGAAATAATAAAAGATACTAAAATCAAATATAAGAAATGCTTGGAAAGAAATAAGTAATTTTGATTAAAAATAGCAATAAATGATTAAATACTAATGTTAAATTACTCAAACCTGATTTAGAAAATAAGTTAAAGTTTTGTGATAAAACAAAAACTTAGAAAGTGGAATTTGGGTGCAGGCAAATGGGTCAAATTAGCTTGTTAGTATAAAATAACACACAGTAACCATCAGTAGTTAGGTATGACCATCGATGGTTAAGTGACCATTGACAGTTGTTAACCATCATTAGTTAAAAAAATTCATCGATGGTTAGATAAAACTATCAATAGTTACTACTGGGCCTAGTTTGGGAAGAGAAGTATGTTAGAGAGGTTACAAAGAGGTTCTAAGAGTGATGTTTGGGTTAGATGCATGGTTGTGAGGTTGAAAGTAATTCTCAAAGGTATTTGGTTTAAGGATTGGGTGTTTAGGTAAGTGAGAATGGTTTATGCATGGTTTTGGGTAGGAGGTAAAATGTCTGGAGTTTTAGAATTCTAACACAAGAAAGTGAGGTGAAAGAGAAATAAAGGGGAAAATAATGAAACAAATAGATCTAATTACTAAATCTTGATTAAAAAAATAGATACTTAGCTTTTGGATTTTATAGAGAGTTAGAACCTCTTATACCTACTTGATTGATCTTGATGATGATTTTAACCTTCTCTTCATCTCTTAATATAGAGGAAAGGGAGGTTAAAATCAAAGAGTTTAACAAATGGTTTATCAAACAGTCTAATCATGCATTGATCATGCAAATAGTGAACTAAATTTAGATAGCAAGTAATCAATGAGTGAGTTACATTCAAACTATAATTAATTCCTTTGATCATGCAAGAGTTCAAGTAACCACTATTGGTCTGGGTTAGCCATCGATGGTCAAGGGTCGACCATCAGTGGTTAGGGAGACATAGTCAAAATGGCTAAGATTAGTTATTTTTACTTATGTTTGGTAGTTGAGAAGTTAGGAAATGGTTTGAGGTATAATAATAGGAGAATCAGTGAATAACCTAACCCAAAGGAGGCCAAGGGGTGGTTTAAAGGTCAATGAAACATATAGAGCCATGGTGTATAGTTTTCTAGTGTTTCATTTTTCCCCTTTTTATTATGCAATTTTTATCAGCAAGCTACAAAACAAAAAATGGAAGGTTGTTAAAAGGTTGGATGCCCCAAATATGGGAGGAGGTATTCCCCCTCAAACCATGAATTGATGAGGTAAAATAAAGTTAAGGGTGGGTTTGACAATTGAATTAAGTATGTGTGAAATTTGGTTGGATGAGAATTTAAATGCTAATAGGTACACAAAATGTGACTAAGTATGATATCATAGATCACACATAGACTAGGCTACCATAGTTAAGGTAGGTATTAAAATAAGGTTAAACTAGAAGGATAGGTGATAGGGTAACTAGGCCAAAATATTAAGCATAGTTGATAGGGGTTACTCATATAAACTCAAGTCTCTTAGGCAAATTTGATGTATTCATAGGTATTTGAGGTAAGATGTGATCCTAAGAAGATAAAATGGTCATAGGTGTTGGGAATATAGAGGATCATGATCTGAGGCATCTAAATGGTTGGTGCACAAAAGTAGTGCAAGTTCATTAAAGATGTTTAGGTAATCAATGTGATCAAAGTGACCAAGGCAAGGTTATCACATTATGTGAGAATGGTGGGCCAAAATGACCAAGGTGATGTTATTTGGTTGGTTGGTTGGTGGAGAATGATATGCTCTCCAATGGGTGCATATTTGTGATAAGGTATTTATTTGGGAAAGTGTTGGTTGGGATGGTAAAACCCTAGAGGATCGATCATTGACAGTCAAGATCGACCATCGATGGTTACCTGTGACCATTGGTAGTCAGGTGTAAGCCCTAAAAAGATGATTATTAAAGATAAAATGAGAGTTTAAATTGATCATTTATAATTTAACCTATGGTGTTTTCTCATTATTTATGTTATGCAAAAATGACAATGAATTAGATTGTCTCAACTGAGTGTAGACTATGAGTGTGACTAAGGGAGTGAAGTTTGACTAAGGTTAGATGGTGTGAGGTGGAGAGAGGCTAAGGTGGGCTAGGGTAAGAGGTGAGATAGTAAGGATGTAGTGAGGTAGAGGAAAAACATGGGGCTGAGTGGTGGTGATGGTACTGAGGGCTCCACCATGATGAAGGATTTGAAATGAGGTAAGGGAAGAAATTGAATTTAAAATAGGTTGTGTGATTTTAATTATTTTTTTGGGTGGGTTTATGTTGAAAATTAGGGGTATTTGAGTTTTTTGTGTGAAATTGGGTAGTGGGTGGGTAAATTATGGGTAAAATTGAAGGTAAGGGAGTTGTTAAGAGGTTTTAGGTAGAAATTTAATAGTTTTATTGATGATTATAGGTGAGGTTGGGTTGGAAATTAGGTTTTCATCACTAGCAATCACCACACAATGACCTTTGATGGTCGTTATCAACTATCATTGGTTGATAGGTAACCATCAAATGTTTAATTTGTGGACTATTGATAGTCCACCACCCTAACCATTGATATTCGAGGGTTGATTGATGATAGTTTTGTAAGAAACCATCATTGCTTAAGACTCGATCATCAACAGTCAATATAAGTCTTGTAAAAAGGGTAGAGATAAGGCAAGATAGGGTAAGGCTTGGTTAGGTAACATTAGGGAAGTACTAAAGTGAAGGGTAAATTGAACTAAGGTATGCATCTAACCTTGTAGGTAAGGGAGTAGTTGTAGATGTGGGACCAAGTGCCTTAGCTCTTGGATGAGGTATGTAGGGTGATGATGAACCAGGAGTGGGAGCACATGACAGTGGTGGGTCTAGGTAGTATGATATTTTACTAGCATATGTTGATATATGCAATGATATTGTTATCCTTCATCAAGATATGGGACTCATTTATCAACACTTTCCTATTACCAATGAGATAAATTACCATCTTAACAAAGGATATTCATTAAATTTTATGGTTACTAATTCAAAGTGAGTTGATAGAGCACATTGATAGCAAGGATCGAGATGTGCACATGGATCAATTATTCAATGTGGAATTTGTTCATACTAGGTTGCATGTAGGAGGTTTACATTATGCACCTATGTATCACATGGATAGGGGAGGGAGATGGCTTGTCATAATGATGATGATAGTCATTATCTACTATGCATTCCCATATTCTAGTAGTGGTAGATTTCCCTTTTTATTTTTGGGTGTTCTTGTTGGCATGATGATTGATTAGATAGTGTTTGCATGGGCCCCAATTTTACTAGTTTAGATCTATCAGGAGATCTAGGGATATAGAGCAAACAAGAGGTATGGCATTAGTGTCAAGTTTATTCTACATTGTTAGGCATATAATCACATTAGGGTATTATGACCATGTGGGTTACCATAGCAAGCATGGGACCAGGGGGACTTCAGAGTGGGAATTATGAGATGGAGAGGTGATTATGCACTCACACCACCTAGAAGAGTAGCATAAGACTTGGAGTGGTACATAGATAGGTTGGAGGCATTGGTAGATGGGGAGGTTATTTGGAGGATGTACACCAAATTCCCAACATGGGTGAGCTATGCTAGGTAGACATTATTGCTATAGAGTTATAGATGGATATATGGGAGATGGGTGTATGAGGTGGAGCTCATCCCATTTGATAGGGTTAAGAGATAGTTCAATATTGCTCATGGGGTTCCTATTGATTTCCCAAGGTACAGGAGAGAGGATGTTAAGGTACCACTACCTTCACCATAACATGAGGAGATAGAAATTGACCATGAAGAGTTACTAGTGGTCATAGTTATTGATGATGCAAGGTTACACCAGATTACCCTATATGGTTTCAAGTATATTATAGAGTGGTGGTGTTTGGGGGAGATGGTGCATAGTAGGCTCTTAATGTAGACATGATGGAAGGGGTGGGGATCAGATGGATTTGGATGCCCTGGATAGGTAAGTACTCATCACAAAGAGAGATGAGTCATATGTGACACTAGTCATAGCATAAGTAGCTCTAGTAGCGGTGACTATAGATAGATATATGACACAGGGTTAGGTGGAAACTCTTATGCAAGAGAGGGATATAGCACGAGCATAGTTGGCCATAGTCACATAAGAGAAGGATGCCATAAGATAGGTAGGAGGGCAAGAACATACATCTATATGACCATTGAGGACCATATTTGTGGTGAGGTATGTGGCCATGGTTGAGTATCTTAGATACCATGAGGCACTAGTCTTTAGACAACTTTTAGATGAGCCTCAATATGTAGAGTATAGAGCAGCAGTTATTGGGGAAGTTAGCAGTGCTACACCAGGTCAGTGGAAAGCCTCTATAGGTACATAGATATATCTTAGAGATGGATAAGATCTAGGGAAAATAGTGCTCCTCCACCTTAGACTCCTATGAGATGCTTATTTTGATGTATTATATGGTTTTGATACTAGCCTGTGAGCTGATGTAGTGAGATGTACACATTATTGTGAGAGACATGGATATTATTATGATGTATGATTTTTTATGATTATGAGTTTATTGATGTGATTATGGGTTATGGATGTTCATGATGTGATGATGTTGTTTATGATTATGGTTAGTTATTTGATGTTCATGTTGTGATGATGGTGTTTATGATATGATCATGATGTTGTAAGTATCATTTCTCTTATGAGTAGATGCATGCCTAATTATATGTTAGAAATGTGGGTATTTTAAATTAATGAATCTATGCTTCATTATCTAGATATACATGTGATGGCTAACATATGTGGATGACTCACTTATTTATAAAATAAAATGATTAAAAGGTTATCGATGTGAAAAATGGTTATGATAGGATAATGTGATTTGTTAGAAGGGTGAAATGATGTTTTATGTATGATATGGTAAATTCATTAAAATGTTTTATGATTAAAAACACTAAAACAAATAAGGTAAAATCAAATCAAAAAATAAAACACATGTTTTTTATTTAAATGTTTTTAATGAATTGCATTTAGTTAGATGAAGGTGAATTAATCTTAAAACACAGAGTAAGTTTTGGATAACCAAACTGGATGTGAGAAAATAAAATAAAGATAAAACAATCAAAAGGTAATCATCTTAATGAGTGCATCAAAAAATAGGTATTGATAAGATAAGAAGGAGACATAATGATCTTTTATTGGTGAGGACCAAAATAAAAAGGAAGCTAGATTGGCTCATGAACATAAGCCCTTCACATGCTTCACATAAGCATTCATTTGTTGGTTAAAAAATTTCTTGATCACATAATGTCAAGTAAGCTCAAATTCCCTTATTGTATAGAAGGTGTAAAGGGGATATGGATGATTAAATGAACCTTCTTGTAAGACTAGCATGCCTCTTCCGTAGGTTACTAAAGAGCTAATATAAGTAAAACTATGTCATAGGTGGTGTAGACTAATCAATGTGAGAATTCTACTTATGAAAGTCAATTATGGTTTCCAAATAATGGGTCTTTTTATATTTTGTTATTTTTTTGAGAGGTTGGGGAATCTAATCAATGTGAGAAACTTCCAATAAATTGTTTGCTTTTGAAAAATGTTTTGACTTAGCCATCCTTCAAGGGAATGGTCTGAGCCTTTTGAGACTTGTTTTAGGTTTTGTGATAATTATCCTTCAAGGGATAAATCTACATTTCATTGTGAAATTTTGATTGGTTTTGGTGGTTATCCTTCAAGGGAGCAATCTGTTAATGCTAGAGATGACCCATAAGATAGATGACTATTAATGTTTTTACTTTTGATGACATATACTTACTTATATAGGATAAAAGGCTTACCTTTATGAAGGTAAAACTAAATCACAAGGTTAAAATAGTGGGTGAGAGGATTCTTTGAGAGACAAATGACCATGAGATTTCATCCTATTAGGGATGAAAAGTATCCATGAGAATCATGCCATGGGTAGAGCTGTAGTACCCATATTTAGGATTAAGGCTAAAACTATGATGAAGATATCATGATTTTGTATATTAATCAATAATCCTCAAAGTGAGGAGATGAAGGAAAAAATCTTGTAAAATAAGGGACAATCTTAAGTTAGATAGAAGGTGAGTTTGATATTATTTAACAAAATAAAGGATGCTAAAATGAAGCATTTTGAGGCTCAAGTTTGGGTTTCCCCTCAAGAGAAGGTAATCGATAAGCTCTTGATCTATAATTATGCATAATGATATAAGGTCTAGGCAAATTGAAATCAAACTTACCCCACTTGCTTTTATCTATATTGGTTACATGCTGATTTTGTTTTAAGATGAGGTCTATGATATTGAATTCTTGTTCTCTTAGGTTTTTATTATAGGCATGCTTGATTCATTCTTGATATACATGTAGATGGTTGAGCATAGCCAAATGATGCTTATCAAGTAGCTTGAGTTGGGATAAATGTTCTTAATGATAATCACCCTAAAAAATGATATCTTATAGAGATATGCTAAAAGAGGTCATTTATATTTTGAGAGGCAAGAAAACCTCTAATATAAATATAAGAGAGAAAGGGGTAGCACCCGTAGGGGTACAAATTCTAGTATAATATACCCATAAGGCAAAAGGGATGTGTAAATGCCAATCTTGACTAGATGCATTAACCATTTTAGTTATAATTTTGTTAAGGGTTTTGTTAAAAGCTTCAACCTATCCATTAGCTTGTGTATGATAGGGTGAGGAGAAACTTAACTTAATGTCAAACATGTCACAAAGACCTTGGAATTTTTTATTTTTAAAATATTTACCACTATTGGTGATTATCTTATGAGGGACACTGAAATGATCGATAATGTGATCGTTGATAAAATTGATAATTTTTTTTACTTTGATTGATATGAGAGGAATAAATTCCACCCATTTGGTGAAATATTCTATCACAGTGATGATAAAATGATGTCACTACAAATAATGGGGGTTAATTTCACCAATAAGATCCAGTCCTTATTATGAGAAGGGCTAAAAATCTATAGATACTTAGAGGCTATGACTACGTGCATGATGTAAATTGGAATATTGTTGACATTTAACACAATTATTTACACAATCACAACATTATTGGTTAAGGTTGGGCTAATAATATCCAAGGTAAAGAATACATTTAATGATAGTTAGACCATTAAAGTGTCCTCTGCAAATCCCATCATGTGTTTCCTTGATAGCATGAGAGATTTCATGGTTATGTAGGTAATGAAAAAGAAGACCATCAAAGTCACATTTATGAAGAATTCTCCTGATTATGGTGTAATTATAGGTACTCTGAATGAATTCTCTTTGACCATTCCTAGAAAGATAAGAAGGGACGATGGCAAGGTTGAGATAGTTAAAGATCTGCTTATATTAAAGGTCTAGTTGGGTCTCCTTCACATTGAAAATAGAAAGAGGGTTTCATTTGGTATAATAAGGCTCTATAAGTTGATGGATAATGATAAATATCTTAGATTTGGAAGGTGTGGATGGGATCTAGGAAGAAAAGGGAAGCCATTATATTAGCAAATTTGTTTGTAGATCACAGAGTGGCTTGGATAAGGTAATGTTTAAATGATGCTAAGAGTACATTGGCCAGCTATTTATACTATTACAAGATGTCATTTTTAAAATGATAAGTTTCATTTATTTGATTGACCATGAGTTGGGAGTCACCAAAGATATTGATCATCTTGACTCCCAAGGCTAAATCAGTTTGGAGACCTATCACTAGGGCTTCATACTTAGCCATGTTGTTGGTACAATCAAAATCAAGCTTGAAAGATAAAGGGGTTCACCATCAAGAGGGATGAGAATGATACTATCACCCCCACAACATTATCACTTTGATCCATCAAATAACATGGTCATTTGATAGGTGAGGTCTTTATGAGAAAGAGTCATGATGGACTCATTGGTGAACTTAAAAGGAGAAGGTTGGTTATCCAATAAAGGTGCTTCAACCAATTCCTTGGTGATGACTTGCCCTTTAATTAACTTCTAATGGAGGAACTCAATGTCAAACTCAACTAAGAGCATAAGCCACTTAGCCACATGTTAGTTTTGGTATGGCTTGGAGTGCATATACTTGAGTGGGTTAGTGTTGGTTATGATATAGGTTTTATGGTTGAGAAGGTAGAGGCAAATTTTGAAATCCATAAAGACTAAGGTGAGGCAAAAAAATTTGGTATGTGTGTATCAAGTCTCTTACTCTATAAGCATATGATTTATATAGTAGATAACTTGCTCTTTATATTACTCATCATGATGTACAAGCATTGCCCCTAAGGAGTGATCTGTGATAGATATATAAAATTAGAAAGGTTGATCCTCTTTGGGAAGAATGAGGATCAGTGGAGAAATAAAGTAATATTTAAGTAAATCAAAAGCCTTTTGATAGTCCTTATCCCACTTAAAAGATACATCTTTTTTCAAAAGGTGGTGAAAAGGTTGGAATCTATCAAATAGATAAGAGATGAAGTGATGAATGGATTGGAACTTTCCCTACAAACTATAGAGTTACTTGAGGTGGGTCTAAAGAGGCATGTCAAGGGTTACTTTGATTTTGGTGGGATCAACTTTGACTCTTTGAAGAGAGACAATAATACTAAGGATCTTTCTTGATAAGATCCCAAAAATGCATTTCTTAGGGTTAAGGTGAACATGGTAATGGATGAGATGTTCAAAAATAACTTTGAGAACTATTAAATTACGTTTACAACATTTAGATTTCCCAAGAAGGTCATCTACGTAATCCTCCATGGTTTTTTTAATAAGGTCATGGAAGATATAGGTCATGACATATTGGTAGGTTGTACCAGCATTTTTTAGACCATAAGGCATGACCCTATAGTAGAAGGTTCCCTATGGGGTGATAAAATTAGTTTTATTTTGGTCTTCAAGGGCAATCAAGATTTGAGTATAGCCCAAGAAACCCTCCATAATAGATCGCATCTTATGGCTAGCCATAAGATCAATAAGCTGATCAAGCTCGGTAAAAGGAAGTCATCCTTTGGGCAAGGTTAAGATCACAAAAATCCATGTAAATGTGAAGTCCCCTTATTGTTTTGGTAATAGGGATGACATTTGAGACCCATTGGGGATAGTCAATGAGTTGGATGAAATTTATAGATAGGAGGCATTGAAGCTCTTCTTTGACAAGAAGGGTTATGTAAGGGTGCATCTAATTAAGCTTCTACTTGATAAGCTTGGCATCATGGGTAATAACGATATTATGGGTAGCAATGGAGGGGTTGATTCCTGACATGTCACTATAAGACCAAGCAAATGTTATGTTATAATATTTTAGGAAGGAGGGAAAATATTGAAGCTCTAATGAATCTAGAGATTGACAAATTTTGATAATGTGTGGTTTATCCTAAGTACCCAAGTTGACATCCATCATAGATTCATTCAACATGGTTGAAGTCTTAAGAGGGAGAGATTTATGGATAAAGGAATCTTCTGCACCAATATAGGCAAGAAGGGAATCATCAACCTGACACTAAATGGTATTAATGGTAGGAAATTCATCTTCTACCATCTTAGGATGAGTTACAGGAATGGTTATGGTCTCCCCATCCTTTTGATAAGTTAGTGGTTCAAGGTTAATTATGTTGATGAAAAAAAAGGTAGGGGGAGTGATATTAAAATCCTTAAATTTTGATGGTGAAGGGGTTGGTGAGGATGGAACTTCTTTATCAATGACGGTAATGGGAGGTGGATTGGTTGACTCTTTAGGTGGAAAAAATTTGAGACCAAATCTCTCATGAGGATATTAGGTCTTACATGGAAACAACTCATGTAGTTTATGCTCATAACATCCTAGATCAAATCCCTTCTAAGAAAATGTATGGAGGTATCTCTTGGTAAACTTTCGTTTATCTAGATAGGATAAATCTAAGGTGAATTTCCAAGTATAAGAGGAGGTAGAGGTGGTAGAAATTGGTTTCTCAAGTCCCCCATAGACAAGATTAGTTTGGATATTAGGAGGTATAAAAGGAATAATAGTTCTAATATTTGGATTGTAACTAGGATTTTAGTCAATGTTCTCATACTCTTGGGGAGTAGGGGAGGTTTCCAAAGTTAAGAGGTGGTATTCCCCAAGTGAGAGACGTTGGAATGTTGATTCCAATGGGTCCTTCATGGGGATTTGTGTAGAAGGGATGGATGAGCTAGTCGAGGCTTGGTTGATGGAAGAGGTGGATTCATCTTTAATTGGTAGAGGTTTGGTTGATAGAATAAGGAGAAAATAATTTTGTTGGTATGTCATGTTTCATGGTGTAAAAGGGCTTGGGTCAACTTTTATGGTAACTACTTGACCTTAATGCTCAAACTTGATGCACTGATGTAAGGTAGATAGTACACAACCCATAGAATGGATCCATGAGCATCCTAGAAAAATGTTATAATAGAACTCACCTTCTACTACATAGAAGAGCTCAAAAAGTATGTGAGGTCCTAAATGAATGTGGATAATGATAATTTCTAGAATTGTTTCCATAGTGTCATTGAAGGAATAGATTTCCACTATGGTTTTTGACATAATGTTCTCTGATAATTTTAGTTAGTCATATGCATGGGAGGAGATAATGTTGATGCTAGCTCCTCCATCAATCATAGCCCTTTTGATGTGTTTTTAGTTTATATACACATAAAAGAAGAGGGGAGGGTCTAGATCATCAAGATGAAAGAAGGGTATTTCTAAATCCTTAAAGGTAACAAGGAAGGAAAGCTGGAGGGCTTTGATAAAGGTTGTTAGAGTTTGTGGATCTTCTAGTTGAACCTTTATGGTATGAACATCCTCTATCATCACCTAATAGTGATGGGGTGAGGTATTGATTAGTTCATATAAACTCATCTTCACCAATATTTTGTGAAGTTTATTTAGAACTACTCTTTAGATTGACTTGAAAGGGTTAGATTTGGAGGTACCCAAGATAGACACCTTAGGCTTGGGTAAAGGTGAAGGTGCTTGGGTTTGGTTAGGTGATTAGGTGGTAGAAGAAGGGTATGTCTATTAAATGGACACCTTTACCTTCCCTTTATCCTTTTGTTGGGCTTATGATTATGTGACCACATAGATGGTATAGATTTGGGATAGAGTTGGGCTAGAGGACTACTTTAGTTCCTCCTCACTCTTAGATGAGAGTGTGGGAGTAGGTAAGTTTGGGGTGGAAACTTGTGATTTTTGGATTAATGGTGGGCTTAGGAGAGGATATTTTTAAAATAATTCATCCTCATCACCTAGCTAGTGGATTAGGACTTGGATATTTTTACAGTGCTCTATATCATGCCCCAGTGTTCTATGGTTTGAGCAAACAAGATTGTCATTAAACTAGGATGGATTAAGACTATGGGGGTAAAATGGTTTTATAGGATTCAAATTCAAGTAAGAAGATTGTAATAATATTTTAAATATGGTTGAGTAAGATTCAATCAAAGGTGATATGGGTATTGGGGTTTTGGCTTTGACTTTTGGGGTGGAGGCCTTCTTAGGAGGAGGCTTCACAATGAGAGTTTTGGGTGGTGGAATATTCTTGGTAGGTGTTTTTGGAGAAAATTTATTTGGGGTTAAAGGTTTGAAGGCAAGAGTAGAGGTAGATGGTTTGGTAGTGGATGGTTTGGAGGTAGAAGTTGTAGAAATAGAAGTCTTGGTAGTGGATGGTTTGGAGGTAGAGGGTGTGGAAAGGATAGGTAGAGGTGTAGCTAAAAAAGGTGGTTGGGTTTGGGTTTTCTTTGGGATATTTGTTTTCTTAATGGAAATATGAGGTCCTAAGATGGAATAATGATGGGGCCTTAAAATGGAAGGCAAGGTAGAGATGGGTGGAAAGATTTTGGTTTTTAGGATCTTAGGTAGCTCCACTTTCTTGGTTGGTTTAATGTGAGAGATCATTAGTGGGATAGATGGTTCTAAATCCAATTTTAATGAAGGGTGAGTAAGGCTCTAAGTAGGGAGCATGCCTAAGTTTTTTATGGGTTTTGTTGGGATGGTAGAAGGTGTTTTGATTACTTTAGGTGAAGTTGGTTTGGTTGGTTCAACTATGGTTTGAGAGGTGGAGGTTTCTAATGGTTTGGTTGGGATGATGGTGGGTTCACTAGTAGAAGTGTAAGGTTGGTAGATAATGGTATGATTAAGTGCTCTTGCATGGTTGGATAGGGGATCCCAAGATGGTGCCAAAATGTGGCATGATCCATGTGGGTTAGGATAGGTACTCCAAATTTTGAACCAATCTAGAAAAAGGATTATATATAGGTTTGGTTCCTTTGGTATTGGTCTCAAAGGACAAAAACATGGGTTGAGAGAGAGGAGTGACTACCTTGTCATTTTCCTCAATCAAAGGCTCTAAGGTTTTGGAAGGCAATTCCTCCATGGGAGGAGTAGGTAAAGTGACATCTTCCATAGGAATTCTTTCCAAAGGAAGAGTAGATCTCTCCATGATGGAAGAGAAAGGCATGGTGGTAAAGGTTGCCTCCTTTGTTATATCTTCTAAAGGAGAGGTTGGTAGCTCCATTACCTCAATAAGTGGAGAAAGGGGAATGGTTGCTTCCTTTTTTTTAGTTCCCAAAGGAATAAAAGGTGACTCTACCACCTCAATAATTAGAGGGGTAGAAGAAGTGGTTTGGGTAATGGATTCCTCAATAATGAGCTCACTAAGGACCACATTGACAGTATGGACCTCATGATTGTGAGAGGATTCTACTTTATTGTTTTCGTTATTTGCAAAAGGGGCATGATTGGGAAAGGGCTGTATAAATATGTCAAGTGACTAATTTAGGGGTGCATTGGGATTATCTATAACAAGTTCCCCCTTGTCAATCAACCCTTGAATAATTATTTTGAAGGTATGGCATCTACTAACATCATATCCAATGACACAATGGAAGACACACAATTCATTCTCCTTATACTAGTTGGGTATAGGATGAGAGGAATCGAATTGTTGTGGGGGTTTGATTGGAGGAAGTTGTATGATATTTGATTTCAACAAATTTTCCAAAATGGAAGCATATGACTCCCCTAATGGAGTGTATTGATTTTGGTTATTATAGTTTTAGTTTCAAGGATTCTAGTTGGAAGAATTAGAAGAGTTGGGTTGGTTAACAATAGAAGGAGGGGTAGTTTTAAGGACAACTACATTCGTGATTCCCTTGTTTTTGGTTTGGAGGATGAAGTTTAATTTGACTTGAAACTAGAATTCTTGTTTCTCAATTTTAGATTCCTCTCATCAATGTATATAATCTCTAATTTATGTGCCATGGTAAAAGCCTCATCAAAAGTCTTGAAAATCTAAACCTATAGAGTGGAGGAAATACATTTGACACGAGCCTAAGAGAAAAGCTCAATTAGCTCAAGTTAGGGCAAAGAGAAAGAAAGTTGGTTTATCAAACCTCTTCAATGGGCCATGAAATTAGCAATTGAATAATCCTCAAATTATTTAATGGAGTAGAGGTTGGTGATGGAAACTTTCTTAGATATATTTATGGAAAAATGATTTAAGAAGGTTTGAGATAATTGGGAAAAATAAAAGAGGGAGTGCTTGGTAATAGCATTGTACCAATCTAATATTAGACCAGATAGGGACATGGGAAAGGTACAAAAAAGGAGAGCATCATCATAAGAAATCAAATAGCAAGAGTGTCTAAATACTCTAAGATGTTGTTGAGGATCTTCCTTGCTCTAAAATTTTTAAAAAATTAGAAGTTCCCATTAAGGAAGATAAGGTTGAATTGGGATGGATGGATGAATTGGTTCATTATAAATTTGATCATATGATAAGAAGTTATGGGCATCAAAAATAGATGACTCCAAATTGGTCATCTTATCCATTAACATCTTATCTAGATCAGTTTTTGGTTGTGTACCTTGCTAGTTATATGGTAAACTCTATTGGGTTTGGGTTGGTACAACATATAGATAGCTAGTGGAAGGTTGAGAGGTTTCCACATATTGGTATGTGGATATGGGTGGTTAAGAGGAATCCATGTATAGGTAGGTGGATATAAGAGGTTGGGTAAAAGGTGGATCCATATACCCTTGTGGGTTAGGAATATAGCTTGGGTTGGGTGCAATGGGAACTTATTGAGGAAGTGACATGGGTTGGGTTGGAGGTATGATTAGGTTGATAGGTTGAGGATGGGTGGTAACCTTGGTACTAATGTGTGTAAGGGTAGAAGGTATGGAAACCACCAAGATTTATAATGGAGTGGAGGTTGGTGAGTTAGAGGTAACAAAAGGAAGTGTGGAAATGATAGTAGAGGATACTCCAATGGTGAGTGGAGTATAGGTTCCCAAAGGTTGGGTTTCTCCTATACTAGAAGAATTAATGGTTGGGATGGAAGGCATTTGGTTATTGGTTAGTTGGATGGGTTAGTTTTGGATGGTGGTATTGGAGGGATTATTGGTAGAATAAGATGCTTGGGTGACTAAGGATTGGGTGAAAATGGTGGCAATAGATGTGTTGACCATAATAGGGGATGGCATACCATATGGTGGATCAATAGATGGAACCGAAGTAGGGGTATGGTGAGATATGGTGTTAAGATAGTGTCAGAGGGTTATGGTGTTGTTATCCATAAAGATGGCAAAATATGTATCTCTTTGGACAACTATCCAAGGTATAATAAGACTTCTAAAATGGTGGGGTGAAGTTTTCACATCCAAAAGGTACTCCATGGATGAGGAAGAAGAGTAAGATGGGTGGTTGGGAGGTGGATCCTAATTTTCTTGTTTTCTTAGTTATTGTCTAGTGAGAACCATGTAATGAAGGGGAAAAGGTAGATAAGATTGATCTCATAACTCAAAAGAGAAACAATCAAAATAAAAATATCTCCAAGAAAATAATGCATACACTAAAGTGCATTATAATCCTAAGGTACCTTTTATCTCTCTTTAGGCTTATGCCTCAATTTTAAATAAGTTATGAAGACCAACTTGGGCTTGTAGAGTAGGTACTAGAAGAAGATGTCTAAAGATGGTTTTAGGTAGTTAAAGGCTCTCAAGATCTATACTAGAACTTGGTATGTGGTTTGATATTGGGGCCTACCTCCTCACTTCACACACCATAGTGATAAGGGTGTCGAGTGCTTAGCCAAAACATACTGAGTTACTAGATATTATACTCAACTAGTGTATTGAGTTGGTTCTCCCCTTGGTGGTGAAATCCAAATAGGATAGCAAAGGAAAGGTGACCGCTAGGTGATGAAATCTTAGTTAGGCCTTATGTCAATGTTTTTATGTTTGATTGAATGTGTGGTTTGGTATTGTGTGTGTGGAGAGAAGTGAGACTATGATTAATTTACTTGATTAATTTAAGCTATGTGAGATAATTAACACAAGCAAAATATGGATGCAAAGTTGATTTTAATCCAAAATGAAAATTTTAGTGTCTTTTCAAATGAATTAAAAATAACTCTAATATACCTAGATATGATGATGATAATGCAAATCCTAATCCTATGATGAATACTTTTGATTTTCAGAAGTGAAATCAAAATAAGACAATTTTTACTTTTTTCTAAGAAAGAAAAAGAAACTAGAACTTGCATTTTGGAAAGGATGAAAGGAAATAAGGAACATTTAATTTTCAAAAAAGAATGTAATGAATGAATTTTATCTAATGCAACTAAATATCCTATAATTATTAACCCAAGATAAAGCTTAAGGGTCCCATCAGGCATCCCAAAATGTTTCACTAAAATTTTGCTTTATTTTCTTTAGAAAGAAAGTTGTAAAACTTGAAAGATGGGTAAGGTTAGTATAACTTAATGTCTTGTCCATGAATGAATCTAGATGGTTTTGGATACTCCTCTTTGTCTAGGGAATATGACCTAAAAATTAAAAAATACTAAAAGAGAATGGTTGATTAGTGAGATAGTAGGGTGGATTGCCTAGCATGACTTAGATCCAAGAAACACAAGCTTCCTTGGAGGTTGTCAATCCACACTCTTAAAAAACTTAAGTTTTGATAAATCAAAAATAGGTGCTTACATGAAATAATAGAATATAATGAAATAAAATACAATAAATTATTGGAAAGAAACAATTGATTTTGATTTAAAATAGCAATAAATGATTGAATACTAATGCTAAATTACTCAAACTTGATTCAAAAAATAAGTTAAAGTTCTATTATAAAATAGAAACTCAAAAAGTGGTATTTGGGTGTGGGTATGTGGGTCAAATCAATCTATTATTTTAAAATGACACACAATGACCATCGGTGGTTGGCTATGACCATCGACAATTGTTAACCATCAATGATTAGAAAATTCCATCGACAGTTAGATAAAACCATCGACAATTTTTGTTGGGCCTAGTTTAGGAAGATAAGTTTGTTGGGGAGGTTAAAAAGAGGTTATAAGAGTGATTCTTGGGTTGGATGTGTTGTTGTGAGGTAGAAATTAATTCTTAAAGGTATTTGGTTTAACGATTGGGTGTTTAGGTGAGTTAGAATGGTTTGTGGATCATTTTGGGTAGGAGGTGAAATGTCTGGAGTTATAGAATTCCAACATAGAAAAGAGAGGTGAAAGAAAAATAAATGGAAAAGATACAAGCAATGAATTAAATAGAGCTAATTAATGAATCTTGAAAAAAAAATAGATACTTTGCTTTTAGATTTTCCTGGGAGTCAAAACCTCTTGCACCTACCTGATTGATCCTGATGATGATTTCAACATTCTCTTCATCTCTTAATATATAGGAAAGGGAGGTTCAAATCAAAGATCTTAACAAATGATTTATCAAATAGTTTAATCATGCATTGATCATGTGAATATTAGACTAAATTTAGATAGTGGGTAATCAATGAGTGAGTTTCAATTAAACTATAGTTGATTCCTTTGATCATGTAAGAGTTTAAGTAACTACTAGTAATCTAGGTCAACCATCGACAATCGAGGGTCGACCGTTAATGGTTAAGGAGACATAGTCAAAATGGCTAAGATTAGTCATTTTTACTTATTTGTGGTAGTTGAGAAGTTATGAAATGGTCCAAGGTTAAATAATGGGATAATTAGTGAATAACTTAACACAAAGGGGGCCAAGGGGTGGTTTAAAGGTTAATGCAACATCTAGAGCCATGGTGTATATTTTTTAGTGTCTACACAACATTTCTCATATAATCTCAAGCATGAGATTACTATGGTGGATTCAGTCCAAACACAACAAAATCATGAGAGAGTTTTTCAAGTTATCTACAATGGTAGAGGGCACTTATTAGTTGATTCATGCATAACTACTGGATAAATAGCTAGTTGTATTCATGTGTAACTTATAGAGTGATATATCCTATCACTTAGAGCTATAATGTACCCATACATTTAAAGATATAATTGATAAAAGACTACAAATTGAAAAGACCCTTATCAATAAAGGGGGGATCAAATTGTATACCCCAAACCAAAACTAGAGCCAAAATTAAAATATAAGCCCAGGAATTAGGATTGGTCTTTTTTTTCTTTGCTAGGGTTTCCTCCATACATGCCATTGAGTCGTCCCTTATTTTTCTACCTGCCCAACCTTATGTCATACTATGGCCTTAAGTCACCTATGGGACTTGCATTTATTTTCATTTAGGGTTTCTCATCTTCGAGTGAGGCTAGCCTTTATAATGAATTCTCCCTATTTTATCCTAGTTGTTTTAGCTGTAGAGAAGAATGGTGGAGCATCAAGTAATAGCCCCCTGCAAGTGTCCGAGGAAGTTTTTCCTAAAGGTTTACCATAATGTAATGCTTCAAAACCTAATGTTATTTTACTTATTCCTAAATTTAATTTTGTGTGTCAATAGTTAGAGAAATTTTGTTTGATAGGATATTTTATTGGGAAAATTCCCTTTGAAAGTATGCTATGTTCTTGGGTTCAAACTCCCTGGATATCTCATGGCATTAAGATAAAGAGTGTCCAAAACATGACTAAGGGGTTTTTTTATTTTTTACTTTATTGACCCTTACCATGTAAGAGGAATCCTTCATAGGTCTACCAATTGGTATATTAAGAACTCGTTAATGGTTCTCTCTCTTAGACATGAGACTTTGTGGTCTCAAAGCACACAACTCTTAGAGTCCTAGTTTGGATTGCATTTCTAGGCCTCCCACTCCTCTACTGGAACTTTATTCACCAAATAGGATGATCCATAGGTCTTGTGGTTTGTCATGAACAAAATTGATTCTACTCAACTAAACCATAAAAAAGGGTTTGCATAGAAGTGAACCTCTCCTGGGACCTCAAGGAGTTTGTAGAAATTCAAGTTGGGGATGTGAGGCACTCTTAGTGAGTCTTATATATCAACTTGCCTAACACTTTATTTCATTACCACACCATAGACCATAAGATACGGTATTATCCCCTTCAGTTGGCTCGTAACAATGTCTCCAATAGCTCATCCTCTCCCCCTAAGCCCTCTCTTGAAGCTATCAAAAAACTAGATAAATATGGATGGACTATGGTAGGGAAGAAGAAAAACCATTCCAAAGCTACAAGCTTTATGCCCAAACATTCTTGTAGCCCTCCTGAGAGGAGTGATGAGGTAGAGGAAGGAGAGAACTAGGTTGACCCTAATATGAGAAAGTAATTTGATGATTTTTTAAGTGATAATAGTGGGCATTTTTTGTAGAATCAGTATGATGCTTTGGAAGGTATAAACTCAAAGGATGTGTCCCTCGACACCCATAATCTATGAATTATTTTTCATGTAATGTTTGGGGTCTCACAGACCCAAAATGCAAGTTTGTTGTGCATGATTTTAGAAAGAAGTTGGACATTCTTTATTTGTAAGAAGTTAAAGTGGTGTATTTTTCATTGACAGCTGTCAATAATTCCATCTGGCATGATAGTATCATTTTACATATAAATCATGATTTAGGACATGGAAGGGTCATCACATTCATTTCTCCAAGGTGTTATTTTTACTTAGTGCAATCTAGCATGGACCCCACCAACTAGTTAGTATGGGCCATTTTTAGCATTGAAATCCACTCCTTTGATTTTATTAACATTTATGCCTCAAATGATGCCTTGAAGTGTACCCATTTATGTTGGTGGATATCAGATGATCTCCCTAATTCCCATTAGGTCTTATGTGGTGACTTTAATATAGTGGCATCTCTTGAGGATACCACTTACCTATGAGGACGGTAGTTGGAAAAAAGGAGGCATGGTTTTACATATGCATTAAATGGGGATTTTATGACCTTAATTTAACCTATCAACCTATAGATGGAGTTTGGTATACCTAGAGTAATCTTAGGGAAGGCCCCACTCAGATTCTGAAGCACCTAGATAGGGCAATGATGTTCACCCAACCATACTTCTCCTTTGATAATGGTTTTTCCCCTTTTGTGTAGGTGTTATTGGATTTTGGGCTTTCTGACCACTCCCCTATTTGGTTTAGAGTGACATGGAAGTTTATGAAACCCAAAGTCCACAACATTCAATTCTTCCATAACACTTATTTGCTCAAACATGGGCCCACAGTGGTGCACATTAGGAGAGTTTAGAATCTGCTTAGATTATTTGGTGGGATGATGCCATTAGAATGACCTCTCACTTTCTACATATTTATGGCCACCAAATTTCTAAAATTTAGAGGTACTCTTACTCTTCTACTTCTTTAGAGCTGAGCCATATGGCTTTGGCCCTAAAAAAGGATCCTTTCAATGAGATCTTGTAGTTAAAGTATCCTCTTTGTAGTATTGCATTCAAATTGTAGACAACTAAAATACTCGAGGATCCCAAGTCAAAGCTAGGCTTCATTGGCTGAAGATAGGGGATAAAGCTTCAAAAGAGTTCTTCCAACTGTTGTGAGCCAAAAACTTGAAGTAGAAAATACAAGTAATCTTTGAGGTTGGTAATAGACTCATAGAAACCCCACATATTATTGAAGCCTTTGTCCACCATTATCAAAAAGTGTTCAAATCTCAAGCATCCTCAGCTGAGCATGAAATTACCCTTCAATAATATCTTATAGTGGTGTCATGCAAGCTCACTCCCACCCAACATGTGGCTTGTGATAGGTCCCTCCCTTTTGATGATTTGAATGAGGTAGTGTCTCACACGGATAATGACAAATCTCCTGACATTGATGGCTTCCCCTGTGAATTATATAAAACCCTTTGGGACCATGTGGGAAATGACTTGTATAAGGTTTATCAAGAAGCATTTTGCTTGCATTCATTGGGTAAAAATATTAATAAAGGAAATACTAAATCCATACCTAAGCAAGGAGATCCTGAATTGATCTATAATTGGCAACCTATCACCCTCTTAAATGTCTCCTATAAAATCATTGCCAAATCTCTCATGATCTAATTACTTAATATGTTACCTCTCATTGTGCACCCTAAATAAATGAGTTTAAATAGAAGCCATTATATCTTGGATAACATTATATTAGTCCAAGAAGGGATGGATTGAGCTAGAAGGTCTAAGAAACAAGCTATGTTCATTAAAATTAAATTTGAAAAATATTATGATTACATTAAATGGCCATTCATACAAGACATGCTTTGACTATTAGGCTTCAGACCCATCTTCATCCAAACCATCTAGATGTTTTTTACAAATGCCTCAATTGTCCTTTCCATTAATGGAGCCACCTCTGATTATTTTGTCTTATTCTCCTCCATTCATCAAGGGTACTCATTGGCTTCCACCTTATATGTGCTTCCAGCTGAGGGTTTTGGATATCTTCTTAGCAATGCCCAAGTTAGGGGCCTTGTTAAGGGAATTTATCTCCCTCTAAATGTATTGAACCTACAAGAAGATATGCAATTGCTTAATGGTAACTTTACAGATAACTTCTTCCTTACTCTCATTGAGGATGATTCCAATGTGGATAACACCTTGTAGTGTCTTGACACCTTTTACCCATCCTCTGGCTCCAACATCCAATGGTAGAAAACTCATTACTATAGGTAATCTTACCTCCCTCTGCTAGTGTGGGCTGCTAAATATAGTTGGAAGTGGATCCAACATGATGAAATATTTAAACTTATTGGCATCCCCTTTGTTTTTGATGTTTCACCACCTTTGTTATGGTAATATGTTTTTGATAGACTTACTAAGAAGCTAGAATATTGGGTGACCAAGTCTCTTTTGTTAGTAGGAAAATTTCAAATCTGCTCAAAAATTCTTGGGACCACCCATGTGTACTACTCTTCATATTGGGTGCCTTTTAAGAAATCTTACCATAAGTTGGAGAAATTGCTTAGAGATTTCCTTTGGGCCAATTCCCCCAAGGTAAATGATTCCATAGGGTGGCTTGGGAATATTTTTACCTTATGTAGGATCCTAGAGGAATGGGGCTCATTGACATAGCCCAGCAAGGAACTACCTTATGTGTTGTTATCACATAGTATTACACCTATATTGATCATATATCTTGTTGTGTAGTTTCCTAATGACACAATGGAAAAACCTCCAAAGTCATGGGACCTTGGAAATTTGAGGTTAATCTCTAGAGAAGGTCAGCTTCCTTTCACTAAATTTGATGCAAATTGATAAAATACCAATTTTTTGGATATTCTCGTTCTTTAGTGATTTTGAATCCTAAAATAGGGTTTTGATGGGAAAAGGGTTGAAGAATTGAAATTTTGATAAAATTTAAAATAAGGTGATTATACCAAATATTTTATAGTGGATTTTAATGCTTGATTATGAACACAATAGAGCATAAATTATGTTGAATTTATTTTAGCACAAACTTATACAAATAGAAATCAGAGGTAGTATTTTAGCTATTTTTAAAAAAGGGAAAAAAGATATATATATTTCAAATAATATTTTCAAGAGTTTAAAATACCAAAAATGAATTTCTTGAAATTGAAATAAAGAGACAAAGATTCCATAAATAATCAAATAACTTGCACACAAAGAGACCTCTCAAGACAAGAAAGGAAAATCTTCAACATTTTTCTCTCTAAAGGTTACAGCATGTAGTAAATATATTCAAAATGAAAAAAATATAACTAATAGAAAAAATATAGATTGGGCCATGGGGTCTACCCATTTTTATACAAAATATGTCATAGAAGACATGTAGTTGTTGAAACTCAAATGCCCAGTGAAGAAAGTCATGCAAATCTGAAACCCTCATGCAAGAGAGGTGAGCTCTTTTATTTCTAGCATTTCTAAACTTATAGAATGGATAGAACATGACATGTACAAACTGGGAGTGATCCTTGGCATATCATGGTGTGATATGGCATGGATAAAACTAAAGATCTTCATGTAATGTTTCTTTATCTGATAGTGGCTAAAAATAGCTTCCTCATGCACAAAAGGCACCCAAAACAGAACTTGTCCTTTCAAAATAAAAGATAACATTAAAAATAATTCCAAGTTTCTTTTCATGCAAACCCTATCATGAAAAAATTTAAGGTAGAATTTTACAACTTTCTAAGTCTTTATCACTTTTTCCAAAATGAACCATGTAATTTACACTTTATGATTTTGCACCTTTTTAACAATTCACATTTATTAAAATGGAAAGTACAATTTGCACTTGTGCTTTTTGCAACTTTCACATTATCAAAAAATATAGTGTAAAAATATGTCTCTCTTTCTTAAAAAGGGTTATAAAAATATATTTGTACCTTTACAATTACAATGTGCAATGTCTTGAAATGAAATTACAAATGATAACATTTAAAAACATTCAAAAGAGGGAAAATTTCTTGAATTCGCTCTGCATCCTTATCCTTTCTTATGTTTTCTTGTCCTTCTCAGCTTATAGTTTCTCTATATATGCATCAAAGTATTTGAAAATATCTTGAATTCACTCTACATCTGGCCCATAAGAATAGATGTTGGAGGCTGCACAATCTGCCTGGACATCAAACAATTCTCTTCTAAAGGTTCTTATGCCCTAGATTTTAGTCCTCATCTGATCAATTGCTTTCTCATACCTAATAAACCTATGGATGGAACTTAGGACAAATAATATGGCCTTTTTAGACTCCTTCTCAACTACTACTTTGAAATTATTCTGACCCTGATCTCCCTAAAGGAAATTTTTGGCATTATGTAATGGTTGTGTTGACCATTTTTTGCCCAGTAGGCCAAAAATTGGTCCCCTTCTTCCCTTGATTTTCAAAGCCAGTCATTTTCAAGTTGCACAAGTCTATCGAGCTTTGGTCCATCACTCAAGTTTAATGCTTTAGCATTGGTTCAACACACTTGGTTCAATTCATTCAGTTTAATGTCTAGTTCAATCAGCCTGAGTGTAATTGGTGGGTTCATCAGTGCGTAACTTTTAACCTTTGAACTGGTTTAACCAATTGGTTCAATGGCTTGGTTCAACCACTTTGATTCAAATGCCTTAGTGCAATGCTCAATTCAATCAGCAAAGTTCAATGCAAGGTTCATCAGCCTTAGTTTAATTCAGTTGGTTCAGCAGCCTTTCATTCAAGTGGCATTTTAGTTCATCAAATGGTTCAAGGGGCTCAGCATACAGCATTGAACTATTGAACCAATTCAATGACTGGTTCAACATGTTGGTTCAACATGATTAGTTCAATCATCGGTTCAAGCGGCTTTGGTTTAATGTTTGGTTCAACCACTTGGCTCGATGCATAGTGTTGAACCAGTGAACTGGTTCAACGAGTGGTTCAAATGAATGGTTTAATGGGCTGGTTCAATGAGGTGTCCTAAAACCGAAGGGCAGTTTTTAAGTCAAAGAGTCCTTTTGGAGGGCAAGGAGCTTCTCAAAGGCAGCCAAAGGGTAAGTTCAAAAAAAATTGAGGCTGAATTCTTTCAGATTTTTTGTTCGAAGGAATTCCTTCAGACAGAAAGCCCGAAGGAATTCAGGGGAAGCTCAGTTCAAAAAGGCCGCCAGCGCAGGGAAAAGACAAAGCAGCCAATTGCCACAGACTTTTTGTCCATGAGAAAAATCTTGAAGCACAAATGCTCATAGAAAAGACTTGATGACATTTTGCCAAGGATGGTGACATCTCGAAAGCCATCATTTTCAAGAAGATGAATTAGCCATTGTTTTTTAAAGTGATGACGAGTGTGTAGATGTCCAATTTAACAAAGTGAAGTAGCCATTATTTTTGAACTGCCTCGGTGCCAAATCATGGAAATAGCCTAAGGAACGTAGCGACCCACTAGAAGATCGCCCTTGAGGGCTGAAAGAGCAAAAAGAAGATAAGGAGCAGAAAAGACAAAGTAGTTTAAGTGGTGAAGGGAAGGCTTGTTATTGTCAAAGGAATGGCATGGCCTATTTTTCTCCAAATGGCATTTATGAGGGGACAAATAGTAGTCTATTTATAAAAGAGAGGCACAACCATGTTCTTACATTAATGCCTGAATGCCAAAGTCAATTTGGGTGATTGTATCGCATGGTTCTAGCAGGCCTCTTCTGAAGAATGACATTAGTAATAGTGGCTTCCTCTTCCCAAGGTTCAAAATGCACATGGGCCACTTGAAAAAATGGGTGCCAAAATCTTTCTCAGGAAGCACCAAGTTCTCTTCCTCTTTCTATATATTGTAAACTTCTCTTTTGAGAAAAGGATCGACTCTCTTAGCCTTAAGGCAAACTCTGCCCAAAAATCTCTTGGGCTTGTAAGGCAGAGCTCTGCCAAAATTTTACCTTGAATCGAAACATAGCATTTTTACCTCCATTCTAAGTTTTACATCTTTAGTATGTGTCTATGCCTTGATTATGTGTTAAGTCATTTTCTTAATACTTTTGTAGAATGATTTCAGCATGTCTAGTGAATTTTTTGAGTTTCCTTTTATAGGTCTGTCAGAAGTGTCTCTAGAGGAGTATAGGTGAAGTGGATAGGCTACTACAATGTGTCTCAGAATGCCTCTAGTAATTATTTCCTCCCTGTATCTCCATGGACCCCTGACCCACTGATGCAGAAGGTTTTCTCGTGTTAGATGAAGTGTATGGGAGCTGGTTCTTGGTGGAAAGTGTATGTTCAAGCGGAGTAGATTAACCTTTTCTAGTGTATCACCTTTTCTTTTCTAGGCTTAGGTTTTGTTTTTAGCATCTCTCTCTCCCTTTTCATCGCCCCCCTTTTTTCCATTTTTATTTGTTAGCAGTAGGAGAAACTAGGGCCTAAGAGATACATCAAAGGGAGCTATCCCTCATCTAGAGACTCTCCCCTTCAGCTTTGCTGGTCCCACAAGTGAGAGGGGAGTTTTGATTATTGCATGTGGAAAGGCAAGAGCTCGGTCTCCTACCCCAGGTGCAAATCTACTGCATCAATAGTTTTTGGCACACTTAGTGGGACCAATTAGGACAAGTTATGTCTAAAGAGTTGAAGAATTTTTGGTGTGTTCTTCAACCAACCAGCCTTTAAAGGCTTTTACATCAACACCAATGGTGACTCTAAGTTGAATCTGCTAGTTAAGTAGCCCTGGTGCCATTAGGAAATCACTTTTGTATGTATAATCCCTATGCACAAAATCATGGACCTTGTTTTCCTTCCTATAATTTTGATCAAGCTCAGCCTTTTTATGGCATCTCCCCAAGCAGCCCTCCTAGTTGCCTTGTAATGATATGGGAGGTGGCATTGGAGTTTGAAAAGTAGGTAATGGAAATCGACAGACTGGATGAGTAGTATGATTATCAATAGAAGCTGATGTACAAAGAGGTGTGTTTATTCAGGCAAGCTCAAGCCTTACAATCCATGGAGGAAGAGGTAGAAAAATGGAGGAATCCATTCATTCAAGGTAGTCAGCCTTGCATGCCCCCTTCTATCCTAAATAAAGCCCCCTCTTGTACACTAAATCTTTTCTATCAGATGGCACTTGCTCACTCTAGTTCATTTGATGCCTCTACTCTCAATCTCATGCACTTGGCTTTCAAACATCAAAGGGCATCAGAGCAACCCCCCATGGAGATCAATCTTCTCAATTCCTTATATTGTGAATCTTCCATTGGGGGAATACCATGAGCTAGCATGTCCCTCTTCTAGAGACTCTTTTGGTGCATCAACAGTCTCTTCCTAGCATTCCTCAACCTCCCCAAGTTTTTCAACATGATGTGTGCAGATTCCAAGTTAGAGGAAGGAATACCAGGAACCAGCCCAAAGCCTTGAAGAGGATGATGTTGGTGACCTCCAAGAAAGACTCTTTTAGGATAATCTAGCCAAACAAATTAAAGATTTAGAGGCTAGGATGAAATTGCTTAGTGAAATAGAGATAGAACCTTTAGACCTTGTGGAGGAGCCCTAGGACACTAGAGAAAATAGAGTTGTTGCCTGTTCACAGGAGCAAAATTCCAATTCTGAGATCTTGAACTGGGGGAAAATAGTAGAATCATGGGGCAAGAAGTAGGAGAAGCAAGGTTTTTCTCAAAACCTTGGAGAAGTTGAGGCTACCCTTGCTCATGATGATGCTGGTGACTTCCAGGAAAGGCTTTTCCAAGTGGATATGGCTAGAAGAATTATAGAGTTGGAATCCAGAGAGAGATTCCTCAGCGAATGTGTGATGGATGATTTAGACCCAATGGCACATTCTATGTCTGAACACACCCCATCTACACATTTCCAAGAGATCTATCAGGCCACACCTGATATTGATGAAGTGCTAGCCAAGTGGAAGGAGGAGAATCATTTGATTTTAGCTCAAGGACTACCTCCTCTTCCATGTGGTTTTCCCACTTCACCCCTTCTCAAGGAAGAACTTGTTCTGTAAGAGGCAAGTGAGGAGTTAAAGATCCAATTTGTAGTTTCTTAAGAGGCTGTCATGAGTGACAATGAAGAATAAATCATCATTGATGCTCCTTGTGAAGACCTCATCATCAATGGAGAAGACTTGGGTCACGCATACATGTGGATGTTTTAGCAGTATGAGGAGGAACAAAAGCATGGTGAGCTCTCTTCCCCTCTATTTGATGAACTTCCCATTTTGATGAGGAGGATGACTACGTTGAGGAGCCTGAGTTTGAGGAGGATCAGGAGGATATCTCTGAACATCTAGAGATCATGATCTTTGAGGAGGAAAAGGAGAGGCTGGTCTTCCTTGAGGAAAGCCTTGAAGAAGAAAGTTTTGAATAGACAGGTGATGTTCTGTGGGATAAGCAATTAGTTTGTGATTCCATTTCAGACATCACAACTATCACCCTTCTTCAAAAAGGTCAAGAGGAAGCAGAGGATGAGTCTGACAGAGTCTTCAATGAGGTAGAAGGAAACAAGTTAGACCATGATGCATTACAGAGGGACTATATAGATCAAAGGGCTTATGGTGATGAGCTAGCAGCCATTGATTTCTTGGTGATATGCACCAGCATGAAGGACTAGCATTCAACAAGCTTCTAAGAACAAGTAGAGTATGTATATGTTGGAAGCATGTTTGAATCTGATCCACTCGAATACCAGCCAATCCAGGTGACAGGAAAGAGGAGCAAGTCTCCAAATCTCCTTTTCATTCAACCACTTGTCTGGCACTATAAGTCTTCTTGCTAGGAAGGGGACTCAAGAAGTTTTCCCTTTGATCTAGGAAGGAGGTAAATATTCCTGGTTAGTTGTATATAGTAGTTTGTTTTTAGTTTCTTTTCCTATTTTCCCTAAGTGTAGTTTGTACAAGTAGTGTTTTTAGCCTTGTGTGTTTCCCTTTATGTGTGGGGTAAAAAGCTTCATGTTTAATTCTTGGATCTTTGGGGCTATTATTAACCTTTCTTCAAAGTTGCATTCTGACTCCGTGCCTAATGGACTACAAGGCAACTGGTCTTTAAGCATAGCAGGCATGCTTCCCCTGGGAGTCACCAATTTATTGACCATTTTTTGCCCAACAGGCCAAAAATTAGTCCCCTTCTTCCCTTGCTTTTTAGAGCCAGTCATTTTCAAGTTGCACAAGTCTATCGAGCTTTGGTCCATCACTCAAGTTCAATGCTTCAGTGTTGGTTCAATGCACTTGGTTAAATTCATTCGGTTCAATGTCTAGTTCAATCGACCTGAATGCAATCAATAGGTTCATTGATGTGCAGCTTTGAACCGTTGAACCGGTTCAACCAATTAGTTCAATGGCTTGGTTCAACTGCTTTAGTTCAAATGCCTTAGTGCAATGCTTGGTTTAATCAACAAAGTTCAATACAAGGTTTATCGACCTTGATTCAGTTTAGTTGGTTCAATAGCTTTTTATTCAAGCAGCATTTTAGTTCATCAAATAGTTTAAGGGGCTTAGCACACAGCATTAAATCATTGAACCAGTTCAAAGACTAGTTCAACACATTGGTTCAATGCATTGGTTCAATGCGATTAGTTTAATCATTCAGTACAAGCAGCTTCAATTCAATGTTTGGTTCAACCACTTGGCTCGGCATGTAGTGTTGAACTGTTGAAATGTTCAACGAGTGATTCAAATGAATGGTTTAATGGGTTGGTTCAACGAGGTGTCCTAAAATTGAAGGGCAGTTTCTAAGTTAAAGAGTCCTTGCAGAGGGTAAGGAGCTTCTCAAAGGTAGCCGAAGGGTAAGTTTGGAATTTTGTTTGAGGCCAAATTCTTTTGAACTTTTTGTCTAAAGGAATTCCTTCAAACAGAAAGCCCGAAGGAATTCAGGGGAAGCTCAATTCAAAGAGGTCGCCAGCGCAGGGAAAAGACAAAGTAGCCAATTCTCATAGACTTTTTGTCCATGAGAAAAAGCCTGAAGCATAGAATTCCACAGAAAAGACTCAATGACATTTTTCCAAGGACGATGATGTCCCAAAAGCTATCATTTTCAAGAAGATGAATCAGCCATTATTTTTTAAAGAGATGACAGGGGTGCAAATGTCAAATTCAACACAGTGAAGTAGCCATTATTTTTGAACTACCTAAGTGCCAAATCATGGAAATACCCTGAGGAATGTAGTGACCTGCCAGAAGATCACCCCTGAGGGTTGAAAGAGCAGAAAGAAGACAAGGAGAAAAAAGACAAAGTAGTTCAAGTGGTGAAGGGAAGGCAAGTTATTGCCAGAGGGACGACGTGGCCTATTTTTCTCTAGATGGCATTTATGAGGGGATAAATAGTAGTCTGTTTGTAGAAGAGAGGTGCGGCCATGTTCTTACATTAATGCTTAAATACTAAAGTCAATTTGGGTGATTATACAGCATGGTTCTACCAGGCCTCTTCTGAAGAATGACATCAATAACAGTGGCTTCCTCTTCCCAAGGTTCAAAACTGACATGGGCCACTTGCAGAAAAGGGCACCAAAATATTTCCCAAGAAGCGCGAAGTTCTCTTCCTTTTTTTGTATATTTTAAACTTCTCTTTTGAGAAAAGGATTGACTCTCTTAGCCTTAAGGCAAACTCTACCCAAAAATCTCTCAGGCTTGTAAGGCAGACCTCTGCCAGAATTTTACCTTGAATCAAAACATAGCATTTTTACCTCCATTCTGAGTTTTGCATCTTTAGTATGTGTCTATGCCTTGATTCTGTGTTAAGTCATTTTCTTAATACTTTTATAGAATGATTTCAGCATGTTTAGTGCATTTTTTTAGTTTCCTTTTACAGTTCTATCAGAAGTGTCTCTAGAGGAGTATAGGTGAAGTGGATTGGTTGTTGTAGTGTGTCTTAGAACACCTCTAGTAGTTATTTTCTCCCTGTATCTCCATAGACCCCTGACCCACTGATGCATAAGGTTTTCTCATGTCAGATGAAGTGTATGGGAGCTGGTTCTCAATGGAAAGTGTATGTTCAGGTGGAGTAGATTAACCTTTTCTAGTGTATCACCTTTTCTTTTCTAGGCTTAGGTTTTGTTTTCAGCATCTCTCTCTCCCTTTTCATCCCCCTTT
Organism: Torreya grandis; assembly: GCA_037957365.1. NCBI lineage: Eukaryota > Viridiplantae > Streptophyta > Pinopsida > Cupressales > Taxaceae > Torreya > Torreya grandis. The sequence goes on from JARHVA010001653.1 coordinate 1,109,255, forward strand.
TTTTCCATTTTTATTTGTTAGTAGTAGGAGAAACTAGGGTCTAAGAGATACATCAGAGGGAGCTAGCCCTCATCTAGAGACTCTCCCCTCTAGCTTCACCGATCCCACAAGCGAGAGGGGAGTTTCCATTGTTGCGTGTGGAAAGGCAGGAGCTCGGCCTCCTACCCCGAGTGCAAATCCACTGCGTCAACAGGTTGGCATGATATTAAATTCATCATGCCATTAATCTTGTTTAATACATCAATTGCCTTGTCATGAGCCTCCTTGGCTCATTCCATAGACTCTTTTAGTAATCTTATCTAAAATTGAATAGTCATGTGTAGTTCTTAGTGCTCAACATCACTCTTCAATATATTCTTGATAATGAGGGTATTCATATGAATTGATGTTATGGCTATCAATTTAGGATAATGCATGTTTAAGGTTTGAATTTATCCTTCATAGTTATTGATCTACTCATTAAAATTTTATTTCCTCTCTGTTATGACTCCATAATGTTCCATCATTTCTTTAATAACCCTATTGCCTTTGGTGATCAGTTACTCAAACCATTCTTTTGTAGCCCTTCCCATGTGAGCAATCTCTCATACAGAATCTGTTGGGGATCAACCAACAATGGATTACACTTATGAAAGCAATGAATGCAGAAATAAATCAGATAGATAAGTAACTGAAATGATAAATAGCACAGAACAAGATATACAAGAAAACACCCTGAAAACTTGTATTAAAAACTCTTTACAATAGGAATACAAATGAACTTTGTTCTTCCACACCTCTCTCAGATGCACACTAGATCTCTATTCCTCAAGAGCTCTCTCTAAAGTACAGTCCTTCAAACATTCACAATGTTCTACTCATACTCTATTACACTCTCTCTCATTATCTTACATTAGCTTAGAAGATCTCTCCTACATATAGAAATAGGAAACTTAAGCATGCTCTTACAACAAACAGTTAAACCTCTTCAACAAGGGCTCTAAAAATAATATTGCTAACAATAGAGACGCGAGCTTGAGTCTACAACTCAAACTCATCATGCAAACACTCGCTTCTGTCCTCGAAAATCGCTTTCTGGACACGCAGGTAACCGACGTCGGTTCCTGCCTCTTCGCCTGTGACCGTCGCCGGCCGACCATACCGCCGACGTTGGCGCCTCTGAACTGCAACTGACCGACGTCGGTCGCTCCTGACCGACGCCGGCGTCTGTGTAGACCCGAACCTGTTTGTCTATGCTCCTTGGTGAAGCTTTTAGCTCCACATACCTAACAATCTCCCACTTGGAGATAAACCAGCTGCACCAATACCTGTACAGCAAGATCTTCTAGCTCCTCCATCTTCAACTTAATTATGAAGACTAATAGAAGTTGAATGAAGATTCAACTTCTCCTTAGTAACCGGCTTTGTTAGCATATCAGCAGGATTCATGTCTGTATGGATCTTCTCCAGCTTCAACTCACCATCTTCCAATACCTGCCGTATGAAGTGGTACCTTAGCTGTATGTGCTTGGTTCTAGAATGGAAAGCTGAGTTCTTAGCCAAATGGATTGCACTCTGACTGTCACTATGCAATCTGCAACTCCCATGCTCCCTTCCAAGCTCTTCCATGAACCGTGTCATCCATATCATCTCCTTGCTAGCTTCTGTAGCTGTAATGTATTCTGCTTCTGTAGTTGACAAGGCTACAACCTTCTGCAACTTAGAAATCCAACTAACTGTCGTTCCACCTACAATAAAAACATAACCTGTGGTGCTCCTCCTGCCATCCAAATCCCCTGCCATATCTGAATCTACATAGCCATGTAGAGATGTATCTGAACCTCCATAGCATAAGTGTCTACTGCTGGTTCCTCTCAGATATCTAAGGATCCATTGTACTGCTTTCCAATGTTCCTTTCCTGGATTGGCCATATACCTGCTTACTACTCCCACTGCTTGGGCAATATCTGGTCTAGTACACACCATTGCATACATCAAACTTCCTACCGCGGAAGAATATGGAACCTTGTTCATGTACTCTACCTCATCATGTGAATTGGGACATTGTTCTTTACTTAACTTGAAATGTCCTGCCAAAGGTGTGCTTACCGGTTTCGCATCCTGCATGTTGAACCGTTTCAACACCTTGTCCACATAATCTTCTTGAGACAATATCAACCTGTGATTTTCTCTGTCTCTCTTAATGTTCATGCCAAGGATTTTCTTAGCTGCTCCCAAATCCTTCATGGCAAACGTTTGAGCTAACTTCACTTTAAGCTCTGAGATATCCTGCATGTGAGACCCTGCAACCAACATGTCATCTACATACAACAATAGAATAATGTATCTACCGTTATCAAATCTCTTAAAATATACACAATGGTCTGATTGACACCTACTGAAACCATGCTCAGTCATAAACCTGTCAAATTTCAAGTACCATTGCCTTGGAGCTTGCTTGAGGCCATACAAGCTTTTCTTTAACCTGCACACTAGTTTCTCCTTACCCTTGACCTCGAAACCTTCTGGCTGTTCCATGTAAATTTCTTCATCTAAATCTCCATGAAGAAATGCTGTTTTAACATCTAGCTGCTCGAGATGCAAATCCTCAAAAGCAACCAAAGACAGTACAACCCTTATAGAAGTCATCTTAACAACCGGAGAAAAAATCTCGCCAAAGTCAATACCTGGCTTTTGTGCAAATCCTTTTACAACCAATCTGGCCTTGTATCTCATCTGACCATCCTCGCCTTCCTTCAACCTGTAAGTCCACCTGTTCTTCAGTGTTCTCTTACCAGCTGGCAATTCAACCAAATCCCATGTTTGGTTCTCTCTTAAGGACTCCATCTCCTCAACCATGCCATGCTCCCACTTACTCCTGGACTCCACCTGTAAAGCTTCTTCAAAACTTTCTGGTTCTCCACCATCGGTTAGCAATAAATAATATAAAGAAGGAGAATATCTAATTGGAGGCTTACTTACCCTTTCAGACCTCCTGATTGGTGTCATGGACTCGTTTTCCACAATCTGTCCACCCAAATTTTCTGACAGTGACCGACCTCGGCCACCTGTAGACCTGTTCCTGGCCGACGCCGGTTCTTCCTGGTCGACGCCGGTGCCTGGTCTACCGACGTCGGTCTCTGTATGACCGACATCGGTTTCTGTACTGCCGACGCCGGTTCCAAACCTACCGACGTCGGTCTCTGTGTTTTCCTGTAAGTGATTATTTCTTTTTCCCGCGAGCTCATTTTGGACCATAACTTCGTCCAACTCATTATTGCTCTGCCCAGCTTGATCTAGCTTCCTTGTCTGATCACTGTACATCACTCTTTCATTGAAAACAACATCACAGCTCCTGATTACTTTGTTAGTTCCTAGATTCCAAAATCTGAAACCAAAATCATCTGAGCCATAGCCTATAAACGTGCACCTCATAGACTTAGCATCAAGCTTCTTTCTATTTTCCTTATCTATGTGCACAAAGGCTTCACAACCAAAAACTTTAAGATATGAGAGATCAACCTTTTTACCTGTCCATGCCTCTTCTGGAATTCCACCATCCAGCGCTGTAGAGGGTCCTCTGTTGATCAGGTACACTGCGGTGTCAACTGCTTCTGCCCAAAACTCTAAGGGCAACCCTGCATGCAATCTCATACATCTTGCACGCTCCATAATAGTCTTGTTCATCCTTTCAGCAATACCATTCTGCTGAGGTGTCCTTGGAATCGTCCTTTGCCTACGGATCCCATTTATGTAACAATACAATTTGAACTTAAGACTGCAGAACTCACCACCATTATCAGATCTCAAGCACTTTAATCTTTTGCCTGTTTCATTCTCAACCATGGCTTTCCATATCTTAAAAGTCTCAAAAACATCAGATTTCTTTTTAATACAGTAGATCCATACCTTTCTTGTGGCGTCATCTATGAATGTAACATAGTACTGTGATCCGCCAATAGAGGCTACATGAGCCGGTCCCCACACGTCTGTGTGAACAAGCTGCAACTTCTGCCTTTTCTTAGTAGACCCAGTCTTTAGAAAACTAACCCTTTTCTGTTTTCCAAACACACAATGCTCACAAAATTCTAGATCCATACTTTTCAAATCTGAAAGCATACCTTTAGACTTAAGGATTGACATCCCCTTCTCACTCATGTGGCCAAGCCTTGAGTGCCACAATTTAGCATCCACATCTGAAGTAGATAAAACTGAAGGAGATTTGTTAGTAATACAATTACACAAATAGAGAGTACCTTCTCTCTTACCTCTGGCCATAACAAGTGCACCCTTGGTCACTTTCCAAGAATCTGCTGTGAGAGTTACTGTACAACCCTCATCACCTAGCTTACCTGCAGAAATCAGATTTCTCTTCAAACTAGGAACATGCATCACATCCCTCAACACCCATGTGTTGCCATTCTGCATCTTTAACTGCACTTTACCTTTGCTAATAATCTTACAAGGCTCATCATCCCCTAAGTACACTATTCCAAAATCTCCATGGACATAGTCACTGAAATATTCTCTGTTAGGGGTAGCATGGAAAGATGCACCAAAATCTAATACCCAAGATTCTATGTTATTATGCAAAGAGAAAATAAGAGCATCCTGTGCAATACCTGCAACCTTTGTCTCTTCCTTTCCTTCATGCTGATTATCCTCCTTAGGCTTTGACCAGCAATCTCTGCTTATGTGCCCCAACTTTCCACAGTTCCAGCATTGTGGCCTTCTGCCATTCCTGGATTTGGATCTGCCTCTTCCCTTAGACTTAGATCTTGATCTCCTCTTGCTCCTTTCTTTTTGCCTTCCTCTGCTCTCGAAATTTAAAGCGTTCCCGAATGTCCCAGAAGTCTCTTCTGTGCTTTTCCTGCGAATTTCCTCATTCAAAATAACACTAACCACATCCTCTACTTTTAAAATATTCGAAGCAGAAGCAGTATTAGAAACTGCCATTACCAAGCCATGCCAGCTTTCAGGCAAAGAACATAAAATTAAAAGAGCCTTTATTTCATCTTCAAATACAATATTCACAGAACTTAACTGATTAACAATACCATGGAAATCATTCAGGTGATTAGAAACAGATCCACCTTCTTGCATATGCAAATTAAATAACTGCTTCATCAAATATACCTTGTTTGAAGCGGAGGGTTTTTCATACAAATTTGCTAACGTGGTCATTAACTCTACCGTAGTTTTTGCCTGTGACAAATTGGATATCACAGTGGAGGCCAGACTCAGTCTTATAGACCCAAGAGCCTTTCTGTCAAGAACTTCCCATTCTTCATCCTCCATGTCCTTGGGCTTCTTTGCTATCCCACCTAACGGTAAGTAAAGATCCTTCTGATACAGATAGTCCTCTATCTGCATTCTCCAGTGCTGATAGTTCTTGCCATTAAACTTTTCCATTCTCAACTTACTTTCCTCTGCCATTGCTTCTCCCACTCAAACAGAAATCCCTGTGAGCAACCTGTAATCCGAACACACTACACAGATCTGAACCACCTGTTAGTGAACCTGAGCTCTGATACCACTTGTTGGGGATCAACCAACAATGGATTACACTTATGAAAGCAATGAATGCAGAAATAAATTAGATAGATAAGTAACTGAAATGATAAATAGCACAGAACAAGATATACAAGAAAACACCCTGAAAACTTGTATTAAAAACTCTTTACAATAGGAATACAAATGAAGAACTTTGTTCTTCCACACCTCTCTCAGATGCACACAAGATCTCTCACTAGATCTCTATTCCTCAAGAGCTCTCTCTAAAGTACAGTCCTTCAAACATTCACAATGTTCTACTCATACTCTATTACACTCTCTCTCATTATCTTACATTAGCTTAGAAGATCTCTCCTACATATAGAAATAGGAAACTTAAGCATGCTCTTACAACAAACAGTTAAACCTCTTCAACAAGGGCTCTAAAAATAATATTGCTAACAATAGAGACGCGAGCTTGAGTCTACAACTCAAACTCATCATGCAAACACTCGCTTCTGTCCTCGGAAATCGCTTTCTGGACACGCAGGTAACCGACGTCGGTTCCTGCCTCTTCGCCTGTGACCGTCGCTGGCCGACCATACTGCCGACGTCGGCGCCTCTGAACTGCAACTGACCGACGTCGGTCGCTCCTGACCGACGCTGGCGTCTGTGTAGACCCGAACCTGTTTGTCTATGCTCCTTGGTGAAGCTTTTAGCTCCACATACCTAACAGAATCAATTGTAGCTTGATCTGGACTAATTGGCTACACTACATATGGTTGTTGTGATGTTTCATCAAGATTTATGAACTATTTTAGTGCTTTGATCAACTGATATACCTTTCTTTTTAGCTCATCCTTGGTGGATTTATCATGATCAATCCTCTAGAATAGATATTTGATACATGTTTGCACATAATGTTTGAGTCACTCTCTCATTTTCCAACTAAGGTGTATATGATAAACTTGATAATATTCCACCACAAGATCCTCTTTTGATTTGTTTGGTGGAGGAACTACAATTTCAATGTATCTTTCCCCCTTATCATCATTGAATGTCCTTGAGACAATCCTGGGAGTGGGTTTTGATTTAATCTTGACTTTTGACATACCGAAGTTCAAAGTACTAGGATCAATCATTATTTTCTACTTATTACTTATTGATTATGCTAACCAACTAGGGGTAGCCTTTTGTTGGTCTGACACTATCACCAAAGAATTTGTAGCTGATGTAGCTACACTAGTTGACATTGTGACTAATGAAGACTCCTAAGAAGATGATACCATTGGTTTCTCAAGAGGTACCTGTGAAGATCCAATCTCATCAGTGGTTTACAAATCAATATTTGCACCAAGTATCTAGGTTAATCTAACCTCTATTGATGGTATAGTTGAAATAGTGGAAATGGGGGAAGTGGAAGATGGAATAGACATAGGGGTTGTGAATTTGGGAACTGGTGAAAGGGTGGAAGTCAAAAACCTGAATGTGTCAATTAAGTGTGTAGGACCACTCAGGGTTGCTTATGTGAAAATAGTGGGTTGAAATGAAGGGGAAATAGTAGTTATCCTAGAGGTTTGGGTGGCCTATAGAACTATAGTCAAGATGATTGATTATATATCAATGTACTATTGAGTGGTGTTGGGCATTAATGGTTATGAAATGGAAGGAATTATAAATGGAATGGAAATTGGGAGTGGATCAAATGGGGAAGGTGAAATGGGAGGAAGGGAAAGTGGAGTGGAAACTTGAACTTCCACTTTAGGGGGCCCTTAAGTGTCCACTTAACTTATTTGTGTTGATTGTAGTTGGCTTATTAACATGGGTGGAATAGTAGGTGAAGTGGAAACAAGTGGAGGGGTTGAAACTAGAAGTGGAGCTAAAACTTGTGGAATAATGGGATCCTGAGATACCTGAGGAGTGGGGATAGATGATGGAGGTGTTGAAACCTCTTGTACAATATGGGTAAGAGAAAGGGGAGTAGTAGAAATAGGAGTCAAGGCTATGGGATCTAAAATTATGGATCCCTATGCTACTGCTATTGTGTCTTCTATTGTAAGATCAATTAGTTCCTCTATATCTCCTCCTTGTTTACTTGATTCTATTTTTCTTGCCTTTGTATTCTTCCTCTTCTTTCCTTTGTTAGGTTCCTCTAATGATTAATCAAGGCCCTCTTCTAAAGGAGTGATACCTCCTGCTTTGAGCTTTAGGAGATTTTCCTTAACCCCTATTGTCTCCCTTGTGATCTATACACCATTTCTTATCAACCAACTAATTATTTTGTTGATCACAGGGGATTTTCTATCAAACAAAGAGAAGGATTTAGGAATCGACCACCTCATTGGTGGTAAAATCTAGTGATGATCTGTGTGAGGTAGATTGGGTCTACTCTAGAGCTTTCTTCTACCAAGTCATCAGGGACTAGTGCCATATGATAATATTTTATTTGTTTTAGGGACATCCTATAATATTCCCTCATTTTGACTTTTTCTTCATCATCACAGTCTTCCTAAAAATCCTCATAATATGGCACATGTTTTATGTTGCCAATTTTAGTGCAGTATTGACCTTACCATATAGATGAAAGTAAGGTCTAGACTCTAGAATCCTTAGTGTTACTTGGCATATCTCCACCTCCATATTTTTAGCCTTTAGGAGGGATTGGCATGTGTAAAAACCAATAGAAATAGGGAAATATATCCAACCTTGTGTCTATCTGAAAGGAGTTTGTATATTTCCACAAGTTGCCTAAACAGCTCCAACCTCCACCACCAACCACCCGAGCTACATTATTTGCAATATTTTATTATAAAAATTAAGTTATTTTTGTTGGAGGTTTTTCCATTGTGTCATTAGGAAACTACAAAACAAGCTATAGGATCAAGATAGGTACAATCCTGTGTGATAACATATGCCAAATAGATTGTGTGGGCCATTGAGGGCTAAAAAGCTTGGAAGGTGTTATTCAAACTTTACATCTCCTTAGGCTTACCTAAGGGCAAGAAAACTTGGAAAGGAATTGAATTCCCCAATTTTCTTTTCATTAAGTCTCCCATCCAAATCATAGGTTCCTTTGTGGCTAAAAACATTTAGAAGGCATGGGAAAGGATTAAACCATAGATTCTCTAGAATGGTTCATGATTCCATGATGGGTTATCTATTAACACCCACTCGATCTAGTGGTCCCCTATTTTTAATATCAATGAAGTGCCCCTAGTAGAGGTCCCTTGGATCAATGCTCTCAAGTTTTTATAAAGGAGAACTCATACTATATGCATTAAATTATGTTCACCTCACTAATAATACTAATTTTCATTAATTTAGTCTAATTTCTATATTTCCTAGCAAAATTAATTAATATCTTAGAAATCCTCATCCTATTCCTATATCCCATAAACCTTTGTCCCATCTTAAAACCAATTAATCTCCCCATTAAACTTTTAATAGAGTCTATTACCTACTAACCTACTCCCTAAACCAACTAGCCAATTTAAAATTCCTATTTATTCAACTACCACCGTAGCTACCCTACCACCCTAGCCATTCCTATATCCCTATGAATCCTAATCCTTATTGACTCCCATCTAATCCCCCCATTATCTCCTAAGCTAAACAAGAAGCCTCTAGAACTAGGGAAACTCCTCTAAAGTTCTAGAAGTCTCTAAACTAGAGACTTCTAAATAATTTTAAATTTCCCTAAAATTCCCTCCACTATCCTATAAAAATCCATGCTTGGGCCATGGCCAAGCTAACTTAGAAATCCATCAAGCCCTCATATTTCTACTATATTTCATCCATAGAATCTCTCTATCACTCATCTAAGCCATTATCAACTTCATTCAACCATTGGAAGCCATTGTCAAGACATAGCAAGCAATCCAATAATCTTAAAATTTTGGACATCAAACAATCCAAGTGTAAATCTTGGAGTGGAGTCATAAGGAGGTAAAAATGAAGATGAGCATATTCTTATTATTCTAATTTAACTCTTTTATCCATTCTTATTGGTGTCATTGAGTTTTAGGTTTTTATTACTAAGTTTAGTAATATAGCTTGAATCTAAAATTTGGCGCACATTTGGGTGACCAAGATGGGAAATTACTCCCTTAACTAACATATTAACATTACTATAAATGATTTTAGTGTGTAGAAGACAAACTAGACATAAATCTAAGACCAAATTTTCAATTTTTGTCATGCACAGGTGAATCATGACTTTGCATTGGTATTAGTGGTATTATAGTTACGACTTTATAAACATAAGTAGTGATTTTATCAATTAATCATTAATGGTTAGGGTTTTTTAGGGTTTTAACTTTTGAAAAAACTACAACTCTGATAGTTATGATTTTATTCTGGTAATCATGGTATTGTAGGTTGCATTTATGATTTTTTCAAAAACTTAATAGTTAAGGTCAGATTTATAGTCTATTATTATGTTTATTAAAATTTAAAAGTGGGTTTCGAAGGGGCCATACCCATAAAAAAAATAAACAAACAAGGTCTTAAACCAAATAGTCATGAGTGTCTATAAAGCAATAAATAAGGAACAAGAAAGAAATAAAAATATCCTATACTCAACCCAAACATAGTTGAAATGCAGCACAAAGATGGTTTAGAAACCAAAGAAATAATGCAATACAGTTAGGAAGAGTTCTTCCACTCTTTGAACTCCCTGACCCATCCTTCAGTAATGTCCTTGAATTTAGTATACCATAAGCTAGTTGGGTTTTGATAATTCTCCTTGATACAGATACCTTTCTCCTTGATACAGATACCTTTGAGCTATTTGTTTGGTCTACTTTCTTCCTTGTTATCTTGATTGGAGATGATCAACATCAAAATACCCTCCATACCTTGAATAACATTATTAATGGTTTTCCTACTACAAGTCACCATCATATTGAGATTATTTTTGAGATCTTGATTCTCCTTTTTGACTTGTTTACTTTTTTAATAAGGTTCTTGATTTGGGTTGACATTTCCATTTGCTTTTTCTTGGTGCAAAACAAACCATCATTCACATAAATCTTATTAACCTCTTGTTTGAGTTGAGTATGATCCTTCGTGAACTAATGAAGGAACACTTTATGCAGGTTAACCTCATCATCAATTTGATCTAGTTTTTCTTGGTTTTTAGTGAATTCATGATTGAATCAATCTCTTATTGGGGGTTATTGTTGGAAGGTTTAATGCCCCTAGTGTTATCCTTTGCATTAGAATCTATTGTTTCTTTCTTGTTGTTGGGCTTAGTATTATCATTCTAAATATTAGCATTATAATCCTTATTCTTCATCATTTCCTCACCCTTGTGTTTGGTGTTGTTCTCCCCATTTTCCATATTCTGAGAATCATCCTTGCATACCTTATTTCTCTTATGGATTCTATCAAGTTGCTCAACTACCTCATTCTGTGTTTTTTTATTGTTTCAGAGGGTTCTTTTAGAAATTTAACTAGGTGAATGTTGAGTATGGATAATAACCTCAGTGGGATGTGGTAGAGATAGGTTTAAGGTATCAAAAAAGCTGTAGATAAGGAATATGATAGCCTAATATAGAGGTTCCTTTTTTGATCCCTCTTTGACCTCCAAAACTGAGTTCTCTAAGGAATGCAAAATATAGAAAGGTATGTTGATTGTAATTTTATGGCAAAGGTAGTCTAAGAAGGGGAAATGGGAGTAGTGAACTACTTGGTATCTGCCATCAAGTGTGACGTATCTCATCACCTACTCTATGACTTCAATATAGGGGACTAGAAGCAGTTCTCTCTTGAAACCCCCTTGAAAGGTGACCAATTTTTCATCTCTAATGAAGAAATTCTCTTTCTCTTGCTCAAAGTCCTTGATTAATTTGGTGAATTTTCGATCTTCAGTGGTGATTCTAGTGACATATGAGTTTATCCTTTCATTAATTTCAATTGAAACATTGTTAATCACCATAACTCTATTGTTCTAGCTTTCCACAAACTGCCTTGAGAGATGGTTATCCACACCACATATCTAATTGATGAACGAAGTGATGCCTCCAATTTGTAAAATATTCCATAGCTTCAATTTCTTTTTTATTTTATTTGTTGACATAGGTTTAGTTCTTTTTATCACTCTGCCCATCTTAGACTTTTCACTGTGCAAAATGTTAAGCCTGAGAATGAAATGAACTACCTTCCCCTTATTGCATCGGTAGTAATAACTATGATTATCATTTGTATTGTCTTTTATGTTATGTGGATTGATGGTATAATTATGACCCATTCCATCATGCTTATCATCATTTCTTCCTTGATTGGACTTATGCAGCGTGCCATTTATATGCATACAAACTCATGAGCTGAGTTCATGCTTTTTATTTGTGGATGAGATCATTAATTTGTTTGGGTAATTCCTCTGTGTCATTCCAAGTCCTAAAATGATTATCCATGACTCCTCTATTTACAAAGGCATTTAATAGCTCATTTCCTTCCTTATATGTATGTTGGAACCTGATGTTTTGAAACGTTTATCTAAGCTGGGAGATTTCTTCAATGTTGTTTGAAATGGTCCAACTCACTATGCTCTTTTTGTTAATGGAATTTATGATGTTTAGTGAATATCCCTTAGAAATTACATTTTTAAGGCTAAGATCCAAAGCCATTTGAACACCCCAAAGGGTAGACAATGCTTTTAAAAAATGATTATTTTGCAGTCCCATACTTCAATGCCAAAATGAAACTGTCATGGTCATTGTAGATCACACCTCCCCCTGAGGGACCCAGATTCCCTTTGGAGGTTCTATCAAAATTCAATTTGACCCATCCTGATGAAGGAACATTGCATTTAACATTTTTCCTTAAAATAATTTTGGGGTCAATTAGGGGCTTGTTTGCCAAAGATATTTGCCATTCTTTAGTGATTATTTATTCAGTTGGTAAAAGAGATTAGTTTTTTTTGGTTTGATAATTTTTAAGTTTTCAGATATCAAGGAAATGATCTTGTTGGACACTCTAAGAAAATGTATTTTCCTATTTTTAAATATTCTATTGTTATATTCCTTCCATTTCCCCCATAGAAGATGGGGAAAGGTTGAGTTACAAAGGTCTTTAAGTTCCTGGTTGATGAAGGGTTCTTTCCAAGCTTGCCAAGCCTCAAATAGAGAATTTGGATTTACCCATTGTACATGAAACTTTTGTAGAACCATGTTCCAAACATTGAAAATGAATGTACATTCAATGAAGATATGCTGAGTGGATTCAAATCCATTTTCACATAGTACACATTTGTTAATGATTTGTAGACATATTTTACTGCGATTATCCATGGTAAGAAGTTTATTCCATAAATAAAGCCACAAAAAGATATTAACTTCGGGCATGAGATTCTTATCCCATGATTTATCTAGGGGGTTGATTTCCCCTCTTAGAGATAGGATTTATAAGCATCCATATTTAACATGATAGTTTCCATCCTTTGAAACATTCCAAACTAGCTCATTCTCCCTATGCAAATTTGTTATATGTATGCCTTTGAGTAGATTATTGATGTTTGCAACCAAGGTAGCCATGTGGTTATTAGCATTAGAAATATTTATTTTTTTCTAGCTCCTTTTTCATTGATGATATGAATGTAATTAACTACCCTTTCTCCATAAATGAGTCTGATGGGGGAACATATTTGATGCCAAAGTTCCATATTTCCAAAGGATAGTTGTGCATCCAAGGATCCTTCCAAAATCTGATTTTGATTTCATTGCCCATTTTCCATTTATAGCCTCTTGAAATGTCATTTATAATTTTAGAGAAAAAGTTCCATATATGAGATCCATTGTTAAAGATATCATCTATAAGAAGGGAAATGGGTTGTCTATTTTTCATGTATTTAACATAGAAGATCATGGACCACTGGTTTGGTTCTTTTAGAAATATCCAGCATTGTTTTGTTATCAGTGCTTTATTCATAATGGAGAGACTTCTAATACCCATTCTTCCTTACTACTTTGGAAGACATACTTTTTCCCAAGCCACCAAAGGGAATCTAAATTTCTCCTATGTCGCCATCTATAAGAACTATATCTGTATATATTGATTTTATCTTGGATACTCTTGGGCATCTTGGAAATAGACATGAGATAAATTGGTAGATTTTACATAACACTTTTAAATAACATTAATTTCCCAGCTTGAGAGAGTGGTTCCTTTCCATTCAGACAACTTGCTATGAAATCTCTCAATAAGGGGATTCCATAAATCATTAGTCATTCTGCCCTTAAATAAAGGCATGCCTAAATAAATAGTAAGAAGATATTTGATTGAACAGCCAAGAATATTGGCAATTTTATTTGTTTGTGACCAGGAGTATTAATGAAGAACAAAGAACTTTTACATAAATTGACCATTTATTTAGAAACATCTATATACTTATCATGTCTCTTCCCTCACCAAAGCTATACTCATAATGATCATGTCATCTACAAATTACTAATGGAGGGTGGGTTAGACTTGACTTATAATTTTGAATCCTTTTAAATAAACCTACCTAATAGCTATTAATAGATTTATGCTAACCATCAAAATGGAAAGGAATGAAGATAAAGGGTCTCTTTGTCTTATGTCATGTACACTTCCAAAGTATCCCACTGGGAATCCATTGATTATGATGGAGAACATTACATTTGAAATATAGTTATATATGATCAATCTGATATGTTTGTGAAAGCCAAACTTTTCCAATGTCATGTCTAGGTAACCCTAGTCCACCATGTCATAAGCCTTTGCCATATCAATATTGAATGTCATACCTTCCTCATTATTATCCATAGAGTGAACTATTTCATGAAGCACCATTATACCATCTTGTATTTGTCTTCCTAAGACATATCCTCCCTGGTTATAAGAGATCAACTTATTCATCATGGGTTGTAATCTTAGAGAAAGAATCTTGGTGAAAATCTTATAAATTGAATTGTGCATGCTAATAGGGTGAAAGTCTTTAAGATTCGAGGTACCAATTTTCTTGGGGATGAGTGATATAAAAGTGTTATTTAGTTCTCTAAGTATCTTACCCAAAGAGAAGAATTCATTTTTAGCATCCCATATATTCTTTTTTTATAATATTTTAAAAATTATGAAAGAAAGCCATGGGAAAACCATCTAGTCCCAATGCTTTGTCCTTGTTCAACAAGAAGATCATTGCCTCTATTTCTATTTGTTTAACCTTTTGTATCAAAGCATTGTTGTCTACTTGGGTGACATTGAGGTGAATGTGTTGTAGGAAATATTCAACCAACTTTATCTCTGACTCCATATTTGTGACAAATAAATCTTTGTAGAAACTCATAGCCTTTTGTTTGATGGCGAGAGGGTTTGTATATTGCATGCCATTTTCATCTATGATTTTATAGATTTTATTATGGCTTCTATTCTTGATTGTGGACATATGTAAAAACCTTGTATTTTGATCCCCTTCCTTTAACCATATAGCTCAATATTTTTTTCTCCAAAAAGACTCCTCCCTAGCTAGTATGGTATGGTAGTTAGCTAGTAGACTCTTTTCATAGAGAAGAGATTGCTCATTGACCCCTATGATGCTGAAAGTTTCCTATAGTTTCTAAAGTTTTGATATTATTTCCTATTTTTACCAAAAAAATGTTGCCAAATGTTTCTTTATTCTAGGCCTGAATATTTCTTTTGACATTTTCACTTTTTGGACTAGCTTGAACATCATCGACCCAACAAGATTGAGTTTCCACCACTCAACAAATTTGTCAGTTAAATCTAGATGTGAAAACCATCCATGTTCAAATATAAATGGGGATCTTTGAGCTTTGAATCTTTCCATCATGTATAGAATAAGGGGATTATGATCTGAGTCAATCCTTGGGAGCGAGGATAAATAGAAATCTTGGTAAAGAACCTAGTCTAAGGAGATGAGAGCTCTGTCAAGTCATGTTTGAATCAAAGCTTCCCCTATTCTTCTATTTGACCAAGTGAAGGGGGAGCCTTTTAGCTCTACATCAAATAATCCATTCAACATGATGAATTCAGTCAAGTCCTCCATGTTGTTTGTATAAGACTGAATACCTCCTTTTTTATCTAACACACAATTGGGGGTATTAAAGTCTCCTAGAATCATCTAATTCAGATTGAGGTAAGTTTTCCTAAAAAGTACAATGTTGTTTCAAAGTTTTTTATGAGCCCCTACTATGTTTAAAGTGTACACATTTGAAAGGATCTAAGAAGTATTTTGATTTTTATCAATGAATAGTATGGCCAAATCATGATTATTTTTTAGAAATATTTCTCCTTGCACATCATTCTCACTCTAGAATGTAACTATGCCACTAAATGTACCCAAAGAACTAACACTAGCTACCTTGGCATTTTTCCATATTTTATTTTTTGTTTCCTCCAACACAATACTACTCATTTTTGTTTCTTGAATGGAAATGATAGAGGACATGTTATTATTTATTAGGTATATGAAAACCCTATGTTTTCTGACATGATTCAACCCTCTTATGTTCCAAGTTAAGATCTTCATAACTTTGTTTTATTTTACTGCCTAGTGGATTCTTTGGTTGGTTTTAAATCTAGTACTTTTTAGAGACCATTTTCTATGTCACTATCTATGAGGAGTTTCCTTATTTATGCATTCATTTCCCTTCCTTTTTTTTTTGAATCATATATTTATTTATTTATTTGTTCTCTTGCTTGGATTTTATTTTTCCATTAATGGTTCTTATCACTTAATACTGAGGGGCCTTATGTGCACTACTGGATTTTGAGCATCATCATTTTCTTTCACTTGAATAGTGGATTCCCTTTGTTCTAGGGATGAAAGTTGGTCCTCTTACAACACCTCCAAACTTTAGAAAATATTGTTTTTGGTTGCTTCTTGAAAGTGTTTTTGAGGTGAGTAAACATTTTGAAAAGTGTTGATCTCATGCCCTAAATTTTTTGAAAAAAAATTCATTTGAGTAATGTCACCAAGTTATTTTGGTGAGTAGGACTAATGTGATGCTTCAAGATTTGACATAGAAGTCTTTGTTTTTTCCTAACCCTTTCTTGGTGTATTAACTATTTCCTCTTTTTGACATCCTTGTTCTTCTTTTGAGTTAGTAGTGTCATGATGGGTCATTGTCTTTCCCTCCATCAAACCTTCTTCTGCCATATTAATACCAGTATTTTCTTTTATATCTAATTACCTTGGGATTTCCTTAAATTTATGATGGTATGAAGTGTTACCATTACTGTTGGAAGTTTTTTGTTCTATATTATCCTTTTTCAACCATAATTATTGATCCTTTTTGAAAACAAAGGTGTTGCCTTTTATGGTGAAAGTAGGATAGTTTCTAGTCATATGGCCTAATTTTTTGCATCCTTCACACCTTAAAATAGAATTTTCATACTCTATCTTCTATATTATTTCTCTACTAGAGGAGTTTAAGATAATAAAAAGTGGGTAAATCCTGATCTATGCTAGTGTTTACATAGAATCTAGCATGCACCACTCTGGTTCTAGATTTAGTCACTAGGTCAAAGGCAATGAGATACCCAAATGGTTTTGATATGATTATAAATAGATACTCTACCCAATATTCCAAGGGTATCTTGGGAAAATGAACCCAAATGGGCATCATATTGGTATTTTTTGTCTCTGGGTCAAAACCTTATTTCTATTTTTTAAGAAGAGACTAGATCTCCCCATAAACTAAGGTCCTCCCACCAAAATATTGGCACATTATTATTCATTAATGCATCTAATCAAGAAAAAATCATTACTCATGGCCAAAATTTCCATAGACCCTTTAGGGTTCTAGTGATTTTTTGCTTAGATTTCGAATCTATCAATATTAGGTCAAGCTCCAAGGAACTTGCCTACTAGAGAATGAGATAAAAAAAGATGATGCTTTGATTTTTAGTTCATCTAGAACCTTAATATCAAATCCCCTTGAATCTTTGGTGATGGTAAGTTCTTGTGTCAGGCTTAGAGCTGTGTATTCTCCTATTTTTCCTTTTAACGTATTTTCCCATGAAAATCTTCTATTAAAATCAAGAAAAGTAGGATTAACAAGAGTTAGAGTTGTCTTACCCACACGTTCCTTACCTTTCACTTCCAAATGTTGGTTTGTTTTGTCCATTGTTCCCTCTGACACTTGGATAGTCATAGGTGT
This sequence comes from Torreya grandis, assembly GCA_037957365.1. Classification (NCBI taxonomy): domain Eukaryota; kingdom Viridiplantae; phylum Streptophyta; class Pinopsida; order Cupressales; family Taxaceae; genus Torreya; species Torreya grandis. Next base: position 1,126,870 of record JARHVA010001653.1, read on the forward strand.
GTGTGGATTTTTGCTATTCATGCCTCCAACATTCCTTTCCTACTCGCTAGAATTTTATTTGTCCTTTCTTTCCTATTCATCATTTTCCCCATCATTATTTCTCCCCATCACTAGAAGGAACCTCCCATTCTACCAAATAGTTTATCTGTTTACATTCCTCTATATGTAGGATAGGAAAGAGATTCACTTGACATCTAGACATTGATACATTTTCCATAAAAACATAACTCTAATAGTTGTGATATTGAATTATTAATAGTGATTTCATCATCCATAGTCACAATTTCATAGAACCTAGGTTTTACCTTTAGAATACCTACCAACACCTAACAATAGACATTTTTGTAGGTTACTTTTACTACCTAGGAAAGGATTCTATTTTTTATTTACAGGAGAAATCAGGTTGTATTAAGCTTTGAGGTATTTGGACATTTCATAAAAAATCATGACTCTGAGACTAACGATTTTGTTTTGGTAATCATGGTTTACCATTGATAGTTGCAATTTTATCTTTCTTCATAAAACTAGTAAAACTCTGATCTCTCTATTTTATGTATCATCAATAGAAAAATCTTAGGTTTTGTAAAAGAGGTTATAAGGTTCTTTGATCAAATTTAACATTTCCTTTTAT